>OZ030024.1:48565200-49005200 GCA_964023405.1 Apodemus agrarius
TGGATCCCCTGAAACTGGAGTTACAGGTGGTTGTGAGTTACCACATGGGTGCTGGAAATTGAAGTCATCGCTGAATCATTTTTACAAGTGTACTGAAAACTTTGTCATTTTATTTTGAAAAACTTTACACTTAGAGAAACCACAATATAATGCAAATTTCTTATGCCCTCTTCACTCACGTCATCTCCCACTCTTAGCATCCTATATAACCACAGCTTAACTATTGACACCAACAAATCAAAATAACATGAATTTATGTGTTAGGCTCCAATTTAGGATGGCATGTGTCATTTAATTTCCATGTCCTCGAGGCTCCATGAATCTGTGGTATGTATTACCTTCCTTTTCTTCCCTTTCTCCTCCTACTCTTCCTTCTTTTCTTCTGCTTCTCCTCCTACTTTCTTCTTATTATTTATTATTATTATCATTAGCATCATTATTTAAGTTTTCATATCTTAGTAATATCTGCTCTTTCATAGGATTTTCCTCAGTTTTGGTTTTATGATGGGAAGTGGTATGTTGTCAGTACCAATGGTACATGAAATTAAAGTCATATTACCATTGATGCTAATCTTCATCATTTGGGTGACGGGAGTCTGACAGGTTTATCCACTACAGCACAATTACTTGTTTTTCCTTTGCTTTTAGTAATTTCCATTGAGTAGAAACACCCAGCTACTGAGCTAGCTTTCCCTCCACACTGCTTCTAACAATGGTTCTTGTGGCAGCCTCTGCTGCTCAGTGATCTTCTGCTCCCACCATTCTGTGTGTACTTACTAGACTCTGCCTTAAGAACGAGCTCCTTCTCTCCAAGACACTGACCTCTGTCAGCATGGATTCTCTTTATAATCTATTACTATTATTTGTGTATTTCTTCTACATGAATGAGCAGGCAAATGCTTGGAAAAACAAAAACAAAAAACAAAATCACATCTCTGTTGGAGTCCCAGGGGCCTGTTCCAGTTTCTCCAGTGTCTACACCTCTGTCATATTTTGAGACTGTTTTTTTTTCTTTCTGGCGCAAAGATTCTCCTGGTTTACCTTGCCTTTTATTTTTTCTTCTCTTCCTCTTCTCTTCTCTTCTCTTCTCTTCTCTTCTCTTCTCTTCTCTTCTCTTCTCTTCTCTTCTCTTCTCTTCTCTTTCTCTCTTCTCTTCTCTCCTTTCCTTTTCTTTTCCTTTCTTCTTTTCCTGCCTTCCTCTGAAATCAACTGTTTCTCCGAGAAGAGCTGATTCTTTTCTTACAATGTTTAGAATGCAACTGTTTCGCGTTTGCTCATGACAACAGCAGTTTCACTGCTCCTAGGACATCTCAGTAGACAGAAGTAGGAAACACGGATGCATATGCACAAGCACAGTTCATGTTCATTTCTGTATATATCAGTGTGCAAAACCATGACTTCATATTGGCTGAGCCTTTTCCCCCAGCTTCCTTCTTTTCCCTTTCTAGGAATGGGCCTTAACAGTAAGAAATCTGCTTTTCAGGCGTAAGACATTTATTCAATCTTACTGGAGACATGAGCTTCAGATTGCTAATGAATAGACACTGGTGAGAAACACGCTTTCACTGGAGGTGACATTAACGTGTGGCTGGTGTCTGTAAAGGGCATGCCCTCCACAGGGGCCTTGCCTATCCTGCCCTCCCCAGTGTGGTGGTACTCATTTGGGTGAGCTGGGTTCAGCTGTTGGTTTCCACTCCACTCTGGGCTCCTCCACATATAGACTGGCCTTAATACATTACTTAATATTGTGTGTATCCAACACACACACTATTTAGAAGTTGGGTGCGTGTGACACCCACTACCTAGGAGGCGGCATTCCATGCACAGCAGCCTGCTTTGGGAAGGCTTGCTCTGTGATCAATTCTGTTATGCTGTACCATTCAACATTTCCCATCTGTCTTTATCCTCTCTGAACAGCGTACATCATTTTTGTTTCTGATTTATCCCTCCTGGATTTCTTCTACACAAGTGAATACATACATTTTAAAAATAAGAATTGCATATAATAGATATTGTTTTGCACTTTACTGTTTTACTTGATGATATATCTTAGAAAGAATTCCTTTCTTCAAAGGTACACAGTTCTCTGTTGTGTGGCATATTACATTTAGGTTATAGAAATAACACAAATGTTCAATTACAAGCAGTGATTTAGTCATTGGTCTTATACACACACATTTCCAGGCTGTTGGAAACATATTTTCAAAGTAGATTACTCAAAGGACCTGGCCAAAAAAAGGAAAGAGTTCTGAGATGTCAAATCCGACTAGGAAGGTCTGTATCCTTCAGTTATATATGCAGTCCCTTCTTCCCCACAGCCTTGGCAAATGCTCAAACACATTCTAACTTAGGCCATGAGAGGTAAGAAGTATCTCAACATGCCTCTAATGGCTATTCCTGGTTGTCAACTTGACTATATCTGCAATGAACTACAATCCAGAATTGGACGGTTCACCCGAGATCCAGATCTTGAGGCTGGAAGACGCAAGTTTCTGACCTGGACCTTGGCATGGAGATCTTGAGGTATAGTGGCCATGAAAAGTTTAGAACCAGGCAAGGTAGTACATGCCTTTAATCTCAGAAGACTGAAGCAAGGAGATCTCTAGTTGAAGGTCAGCCTGGGACAAAGCAAGTCCCAGATCCAGGAGTGGTGGTATACACCTCTAATCTGGGCCACATCTTCCACTGGAGGTCTACATAAGGACACTGGAAGAAGATTCACTCTTCTTTGACTGATTGTACTTACTTGCCAGGACATTTGTTAGAACCTACTTCCACAGAAGACCAGCTGAAACAATTAGCCTCATGGGACTGAGCAACTACCCGATCCTTGGACTTCCCATCCACAGCTGCCCATTGTTGGGGTAGTTGTACTACAGACTATAAGTCATTACAATAAATTCCCGCAGTATAGAGACATTCCATAGGTTCTGTGACTCTAGAGGACCCTGACTAATAAAATGCCCATGCACAGCTCTAATTGTATATTAATATGAACATTTTAAAAAATATCCAAAGGGCATTTTTAATGAAATGCTCAGATTGTTCATGCTCCCTTGCAGTTTCCTCTTGGTTTTGGGTGGTTATCTTTCAGTTCTTAAGAATGCTAGGATGCTAACTCTTTGGAGAATGCATGGTCCAGGTTCTTAGTTTTCTTTTGACATTATCTTTGCCATGAGAAAAGGTTATTTAAAATTTGATAAGCTTTATTAGTTGTTCCTTATCTTATTCTTGGGTTGAATCATACTTAAAGCCTTTCCCATTCCAAGGTTAAAACAAAATTTATTAATGTCTTCTATGTTTTACATGCAGTTCTCTAATGTATTTGGAATTGGTTATTGTATGTCATAATGGGTCTGATTTGACCTTTTGCAAACAGCAATCTAGTTGTCAAAAGTATTTATTTTAAACGTCTATTCTTGACGCAGTGACTTGCAATAGTAATATTATCATGTAGCAAATTCCTAATGTGTATTTACTGAGCGTTCCTCTCTGGACTCTTTTCTCTTCTCTTCAATGGGCATCTCTGTTAATACACCACTCTGCTGTAGTCATAGAAGCCAGGTACCGTGCTTTAAAATCATCTGGGAAAGTTTTCCTTTTGTTTGTCAGTTCTCTCACATTAGTTTATCCACAAGAATCTCAGTATTAACTTGTCTGGCTCCAGAAGACATGGCTTGGGAACGTCACTGGGATGCTGCTACGTTTACAACTGACATTTAATAATGTTAACTGTTCTATAACAAGGATACTTGTAAGGCACATATTTGTAATCACACACACACACACACACACACACATATATACATATATACATATGTATACATATATGTATATGTGTGTGTGTGTGTGTATGTGTGTGTGTGTGTAACTTCATCATCTTGGGGATGCTAGACACAAAATACACTAAATAAGCTCTTGTGTAATATATGTGTGTGTTTATTAAACACATACATGCATACACACATACATACACATGGATACACTTTTATAGACAACTTCTCTAGAAGATTCCTGATGGAATCTTCTACATGTATATAATTTCATTAACTTAAGGATACTAGACCCACATATACTAAATAAGTGCTTCCCTAAATAATTATGCTATTGACTGCTCATCCTGGAATTTAAAAAAAAAAAAAACCTTAAATTCAAGGCAATACACACACGCTTGCTTTGTTGTTCTCTCCTAAGTAGGGTATCTGGAAGGGTGTAGCTGATGCTTAGTCTACGGAGACAGAATCAGGCAACACATCTACCTAATATTACCAAACCTGATTTCTTCTGCCAAAGTGTTGGGAGGAAATTCCACACACCGTAAAATTCCATAAATTATGAAATATTATATATTGCACAGAATAATAAGAAAGGGGAAGTGTTATAAACTATACCTGGAGAAGTATAAAACTCAAATCAACACAGACCGATAAATCTGGGCATTCCAACTTGTTGTCACTGCTGTCTACATCTAGGAAGGTGGCCTCGTGTTCTGCTGAATCTCCCTCTGGCCTGGTACTCACTTTGTAGCTCAGATACCTTTTTATCTGATTGCAGGTGTAAGCCATCATGTTTGACTTTTGAATTTTCTTATTAATATTATAATAAGGTCTTATCCACATTAGTTCAAAAAAAAAAAAAGCAGACGTTTCTATTTGCTGAGTGTCCTACAGGTGACGACAGGGTCTGCTTACCTTCCACTCTGCTGAGGCTGGAGGATGTCTAGCAGCAGCTGCTTGACTTCACTGGGTGAGAGCTGGTACAAGTCCACGGCTGGCTTATCCCCGCCTCGGATCTGTAGCTCATACTCCATGGCATGGATGATCCACCTGAAGCAGGAACAAACATCTCCTCAGATGCAGTCACCTCATGCTTGACAACGCCCTTCCCAGGACTGATGTGCCCCGGGTGCAGAGAAGAAAAGGTCACTTAAATTTCCTGGACCACTGATCTTTCTTCCATCCAGACTGAAACCTGATCAGAATCTAAAGGCTGCTCTTGAACAGTTAGTTATGAAATACAGTGAAAGCTAAATATTAAGGTTTTTTTTCCAGGTCAGATTCACTATTGCTGTATAATAGCATATGTGCATATACATACATTTATATTGTAATATACATATAGATATACTATAGCTTCTATAAATGACACACCAAAATCAAATGGCACATGAATGATATCCCTTGAGAAAGGGGCTGAGATGTGCTATCACATACATGTTCTCTTCCTGGGAATGACAAGGATGACAATGATGAATCTTTAAAGACCTCATACGTCACTGATTTGGGATTGGTCAGAACCATAAGTGCCCATGCTTGAAATACAAGGGCAGTTAGTTATCTGCAACTTAACCACTGTGGCGTGCTAGAGAAGGGGTGTTGGACCTAGACAGAGGACTGTCTTTCTTTGGATATACACTCCCTGGAAGAACAACCCACCAGGCTACAACATGTACAGAGGTGAAAACAAAGGAGATACAGTCTAAAGATTCAAGCCCTCTTTCTGCCAAAGCTGGTTTGCAAAATAACAGCCATGCTCCCCTCTTGGGAAGACTTTAATGTCTCAGTGAAAAAGATGGGAGAAAAACCTTGGCACCAGAGGTGGAGTCAACAAGGCATAGGCTCCATCCCCACTGAAGTCCATTCCAGTTCTTCCCTGGAGCCTAATATGATGAGTGCTGCCTGCTGCACTGGCAGCTGATCCCCTGGTCCTGTTCAGGCTCAAGCACAGCTGCCCTGAGGTTATAGCCTTCACACCCAGAAGGGGGCGTGTCACAGCAGCGTCCCCGCCCTCCAGCTCTTGCTCTTGTTCTTCCCCCTCTTCCTTGATGTTCCCTTTGCCTTGGGATATTTCTTTAAATCCGCTGAAAACTGAAATAAGCTTATGTTTCTGGCAAAAAGCAGAATTTCTTGACATGTTCACCTCCTGTGCTAGAGACTATATTTGCCAAAATGGTATACAAACAGCAGTCACAAGAACACAGTTATTTTTGGATGCTTTGATGTTAAAATTCCTTATAAAATAGTTGTTACAAACACTTTGGCTAAAAAAAAGTACTCAAGGGAACTTTTCTTTAAATAAAAAATCTTGATTTTGTTTTATCTCACAGTCTGTATAAGTTTAACTTAAAGTTACTTATAATTCTACCTTATTTCCTTCTTGTTTTAATGCTATATTTTATATGTGTAGTAGCTTAGAGTAACGGCCCATTATGGAGCCATGCAGTGGAAAGTCTGTACTCTGGTCACTTAGATAGCCAATGGAGTGAAAAGGAACATGGTGTGGAAGGCTCTCTGCTAGACTATGAGCCTGTAGAGATGTACTATGTGCAGAAGTAAAGCATGTGGGTGCTGGATGTTGGATATTTGGTGGTGTTCACTTGTTATTATAATGGCACTGTGATCCAGACATCATGTTAGCTGAGCAGCAGCACACAACAGGACTTCTGGTGCTTAGAAGGTGGAGGCAGGAGGATCCTGACTGTGGAAAGTCTGGGCTACATGGTAAGACCATACCTCAAACCAAAACAAAACCCAAACTATCAGCTAAATGAACAATGACAACAAAATCAGAATGTCCTCTCTTTTTTATTTTCATTTTCTTTTTTTTCTGCAACACAGATTTTTGTTGTTGTTGTTGTTGTTATTGTTATTTGGGAATTTCACATCATACACTGCTATCACACTTACTTCCTTGTTCTCCTACGTCCATCCCCCATCCTTGTGACCTCCTACACAAAAGAAGAAAAGGAAGAGGAGGAGGAAGAGAAGAAAGAAGTAGAAGAACACACTCCCCCAGTCTAATTTATGTTGCCCATATATTCACTGAAGCATGGTCAAATTCCCAGTAGCTAGTCCCTTGAAGAAACTGACTATGTCCCTACCTGCATCCTGGCCAGAAGCCATCACTGTGGAGAGTTACACTTTAGAATTCTTACTACAATATTTTAGAGTTCTCTTTGATGGTTTTCTGTCCAGGCTGTTACTTTTTTGGGGAGTGGGATGGGATGGAGGAATGAAAGTAGTTGTCACAGAAGCCTTCTAAGATCCTTTCTTTATCATCTGTGAGTCTGCAGTCAGATACCAAAAGTAGCTTCCTTACCCTTTACAGTGTGGACCATGGACTTCCTCATGGTCTCCAGCATCACTAAATACCATGGACCTCTGTATGTTCTCTGGTGGAGAATATGGACATCAACACATCCCTTAGCAGCACCACAGGCCAAGGACATCAACATGGTCTTGGGGCAACATGAGTCACAGATAAATATATGGTCCCCGGGTGGCAACCATTGACATCAACACGGACTCAGTTGGAAACACAGCACCCAGACGTCAACATGGTTTCAGGTGTCAACACAAACCACAAGAATCCACCACATAGCCTTTGGTGGCAACGCGGGGCATACACATAGCCCCCAGCTGCAGTAGGACCACAGATATCACCATGGCCTCAGATGGCAGCTGCATGGGACACTCACATCAACATGGCCCTTGGAGGCAGCATGAGCCATGGTTATCAATGAGGCTTCAGGTGGCTGCATAGACCACGGACAGGAGTGCCTTCAGTGGTAACAAACATCAACCCAGCCTTGGCTGGAGTAGGACAGCGGACCTAAACAGCATATTCTGTGGCAGCATGGATGGTAGACATCAATATGTCACCAGTTGCATCAGGACCATGGACCCCAACACGGCCCTCAGTGCAGTACAGGCCACTCATATCAACATGGTCTCTCTGGACCATGAACACTATTATGGCCTCCTGCAGTAGCACAGATTACGGACGGCAACATGGGCCTCAGACATCCATCTGACCTTGGAGGCAGTCCAGACCACAGATATCTACTTGTACCTTGGGCTTCAAGGTGGCCTAGGGCAGCAGGCTATGAATTCTAACATGGCCTTAAGGGGCAGCATGGACCATAGAGGTTTTTCTGGGAGGTCTAATCTAGAAAATAAGCACCTTTTCCTCTCAGACATGTGGTGGATGGTAAAATCATGCCAGGAAGTTTGGTAAGGTAGAGCAGGTTGAGACCTGGAGACTCAGCGGGCCAGCCCCCTGCCAGACTCCTGGCCTGGAATATGTGCCACACTCCTCATATAAACAAACATGTCCTACTGCCACACAGGTCCAAAACCGAGTTCTCCATGCTGATGAGGGACATAGAGGGGTACTTAGCCTGGGTTAGCCAGAAAGCTTCCCTTCCCAGACATTCCTCCCTGTGAAAGGTATGTAATCTCAGGTCTGCCCTGAGAAGTGGATATTATGCATCCATTTGCTGTCATGAAACTGTTTAGAACCATGGACTGTCTCTTTCATCAAGATCCACCATGGGAGCCATGGATAAGGCATTGTCTACAGTGCTGCAGCTTAATTCTCCCACAGAAAGCCTCTCTGCGCTCCCAGCCACAACTGTCACCAAGCCTGCCTCCACCAAACTAAGGACAATCATCCATGGGACAAGTGTGAACTCCCCACATCCCCACTCCACCCCATCCCCCCAGACACTGTCCTCAGCCTGCAGGACCCCCAACTCCACTCTCAGCTCTTCTGTGACTCCCAGAAGTGCCTGGATGTCCCAGAGTCTGAGAACTGCATGGCCCAGCATTGTTGCAGGCCCAGAGACCCTTGAACCAGCTCTGGCTTTCCCACACCTCAGACTGTGCTTCCCCACCCCTGGAGCTTCCCTGCAGCCCAGCAGCCAACCACAGAGCCTCCCTAAGAGGCTGCAGTGGAGCTGACATGGACCCACAGACCTGCCGCCGTTGCTCAGAGCCGGGGCGATCGTGCAGCTGGGCAGCTTGTTTGGGGGCTGAGTGTATGCAAGCTGCCGCATGCTACCCTGTCAGCAACGCCGAGGTCCCCATCCACTGCAGGCCTCTCTCCCACTTGTGTCCCTAGTCCCTGCTCTCTCCACTGCTCACTCACTGCTCCGTTCCTTCTCTTTCCCACCTCTCCATCACACATCTGATCACCACAGATGCATTGCCAACTGCAGTGTGCCACACAGGAGACACACACACACACACACACACACACACACACACACACACACAGAGACACCCAAACCACACACACGCACACACTGCCCAAACAGCTTGACATACAAATATTCATTGCAACGAGTCATCGGTCTGGTTCAAGGATTCTGGCTTCTGAAGCGCCATAAGAGTGCGCCATTGCTGAGACGGTGCCAAGGCTCCGCTCAGATGCCCAGAGTGGTGATGCCTGTAGCTGGGCAGGGCGGCTGGGAGCTGCCTCCTGGCTGTCACGCACCTCCCCGCCTGCCTGACCTTTGTACTTATAAGCTGTGGGCAGTTGCAGTGCCCACGCCTTCTGTCTCCCAGCAGGGCAAGCAGCGCGGGTGGGCTGTAGCTGCAGCAGCCCCTGCTGGGGCCAGCCCCACTCAGTATTGACCTGTCTCTCCAGGAACGCCACACTGCTGCACACCTCCCTGTCTTTGGTACCGGCCACCCCATGGCTCATTGGCACAAAACTCATGCCTGCAGCCTGCTGGCTAAGATGTAGCAGCAAAGGGTGTAGATCTGTCTTTCTCTTTCATCTTTCTTTTAATTTCATGAGTCACCTTTTCTGTGTCACCCTTTGGAGCCTCCACGGGTCTCGCAGACTCCTCAGAGCTCCATGGTAGGTGCCGGCAGCCACTGCAGTCAATCTCTCTCTCTCTCTCTCTCTCTCTCTCTCTCTCCCTCCCTCCCTCCCTCCCTCCCTCCCTCCCTCCCTCCCTCCCTCCCTCCCTCCCTCCCTCTCTCTCTCTCTCTCTCTCTCTCTCTCTCTCTCTCTCTCTCCCTCTGACCCAACAGATTATATATAACAGCATGGCAGATGTGATAGGCACATGCACATACAGAAGTGACACACCGGATTTTATTCAGCTACAAAGGAAAATGTAATTCTGACATTCTGAGGAAAACTGGTAGAGCCAGGGAATAAATACACCAAGCAGAGTAGGCTCAGGCCCAGAGAGACAAGTGTAACATGATCCTGCCTTTCAACTCCGAGACTAGCGTGTTTAATTCAAGCATGTGAGGAGGCCAGGAGGCTAAAGGGGTCACTAGAGAGGAAGCCTTAAGGGAGGAGAACACAGGACACACAATACGGAAGTAGTTGGGAAGGGAGAGAGGGCGTCTGGGGAGAGGGCAGAGAGAAGGCTGAGAGGAAGGGTTAACCAAAACTAAGCATGTATGGAAATGCACTTACGTAAGCCTATTATTTTATAGGTAAGCTGATTAAAATAAGATATTTATACAATGTAAACAGAAGTCCCCTGCATGGGTGGGTACTGCTCTACCCAGAAGCCACAGTCTACGAAATGAGAACCCCAGTGTTGGGTGCAGCCTTCCTCCCTAAACGCTGTTGGTGTCCAGGGTTTTGGATGCCCTGGAGGCTTCTAAACTAACACAGGCCAACAGGCTATTGTCACTGTGCCTGGTTGCCCACTACAACTAGACGGTAGGACACTGTTGCTCAAGACACCACACACCTCAGTTGCAGGGCACAGAGAAATCACGCTGGGACTGAGCTTCGAGTCCCCCCTCTGCTGGCTGGCTTTCATGCCTGGGGTGCTGTGGAGGCTCCTGGGGAAGAAGAGGCACCAACGACCCCCACACCAGCAACCTGCCAGGCAAGATGTGCCCACCGGTGCAGGACTACTGCCCACAGCTGCAGAGGTCAC
Source organism: Apodemus agrarius (assembly GCA_964023405.1). Lineage (NCBI taxonomy): Eukaryota > Metazoa > Chordata > Mammalia > Rodentia > Muridae > Apodemus > Apodemus agrarius. Next base: position 48,575,894 of record OZ030024.1, read on the forward strand.
AACCCTCAGGAGAACTTACTACTGTTGCTTTGTTAAGTGGACATCTTGTCAAAGCTTCTTCGAAGCACTTGTGTTGGCGCCCGCAGATTAGTGCTGATCTCAGCCTTTGTCAGAGACTCGCATGGGACCAAACGGCTGAGAATGGATGACTGCTGAGTACTTGGCCTAAATCGGAAGCCGATACCATCCAGCCTAGGGCTCGGGGACACCGCAGAAGAGGAACTGGTTTAATCTAAGGGCTGGATGGAGGGGGGGGGTGCTGTGAAATGCTGTTTTCCAGACAAGGTAACACAGCTGTTATAATGATGAACTTACGACAGGCACAGATTCCTGCACAAGACTCACATAAAACTGGGCCTGTTAGAACTTCATCACAACTGGGAATGCAGTTCAGGAGGTCCCTCCCCTCCTGAGGGAATACTGACAGTAGGTGCTAAGTTGTCCTCTCTCCTCTCCCCTCCCTCCTTCTCCTTCTCCTCTCTCTCTCTCTCTCTCTCTCTCTCTCTCTCTCTCTCTCTCTCTTTTTCTTTTTCTTTATTTTGAGACAGGCTCTCACTATGTAGGCCAGGCTAGCCTCAAATTCACAGACCTGCCTACTTCTGCCAGATTTGCCTCTGAATGTCAGTGTTATGGTTTGTATATGCTTTTCCCAGGGAGTGGCACTTTTAGGAGGTGTGGCCTTGTTGGAGTAGGTGTGTCACTGTGGGTGTGGGCTTAAAACCCTCACCCTGGCTGCCTGGAAGTCAGTCTTCCACTAGCAGCCTTCAGGTGAAGAGAGAGAACTCTCAGCTCCTCCTGCACCATACCTGCCTGGATGCTGCCATGTTTCTGCCTTGATGACAATGGACTGAACCTCTGAGCCTGTAAGCCAACCCCAATTAAATGTTGTCTTTTATAAAACTTGCATTGGTCATGGTGTCTGTTCACAGCAGTAAAACCCTAACTAAGACAGTCAGTATTAAAGATGTGCACCCATGCCAGCTGAGGGGTTTACTTCCTTCAGTGGTGTTGCTCTGGCTAAGTTGCCCATGCTTCAGCAAATCCCCAGCAATGCTCAGAGAGGTGCCCTAACTAAACTAAGTGGAGAAAAAAAAAGAGGAAGGCATGAAGGTGGAGCTGAGGCCGGTGGAGCAGAGGGTGTGAGCAGGGGTGGGGCCGAGAGGATGCATGACTGTGGATATGGAAATGACTAAAATCCATCATACATGTGTATGAAACTGTCAACGAATCAAAAACAAGTAAGTTGTAAAAACACAACTTCAGTTACACAGTGAAGAACCAAAACCCATCCCTTACTGATTGTGCCTCACTGCAGAGTTACTTTTAAGTGGGGACATGATAATTTCTCATCTAACATACTACACTGAGGAGTAAGTACAGCCATACATATTTTAAAAGGTCCTTTGAAAGTCTAGAGAATCACAACAATGTTAGTAAAAGCTAATTTTCTTATTTAGTGAAACTTTTGCAAAGACTAAAATATAAACAAAAAAGCATCCTTATGTATAAAGTACTAAAGAAAGTGTTGGAGACTCAGAGAAAACAGACACAGTGACAAGCAGAAAATGTCCTGTGACCCAGACCCAGTGTGATAATCGGATGCCACTGGGAAGAGAGAACAACAAAGGAGCTTGGTAAGGAAGAGAAAACCAAGACACTCATCCAGGACTACTAATCCTTCACAAGTCCACGGAAACTCTGACCTCTTGCCACTTGACGTGACAACTCCAACATAAAAGCATTTATTTCCAGCCGGGCAGTGGTGGCACACGCCTGTAATCCCAGCACTTGGGAGGCAGAGGCAGGCGGATTTCTGAGTTTGAGGCCAGCCTGGTCTACAGAGTGAGTTCCAGGATAGCCAGGGCTACACAGAAAAACCCTGTCTCGAAACAAACAAACAAACAAACAAACAAACAAACACAGCATTTATTTCCCCAAATGGGGGGAAAAAGAAGAGAAAAGGATTGTGGGAGGCCAGGAGAATGATGGCTGCCTTAGACCAAAGTCTGATGAACAAGAGTGAAGAGACACTCAGTTTCCCAGTAAGCAAAGGAGAACTCAGCAGATATACACCATCAGCACACAGAGAGCGCAGGCTGTGGCTGGTGGAGTACCCCAGACAGTCAGATAACATGCCACCCCCTGAGAACACCCCAGGTGAGGTTAGCAAGAACACCACGTTATATGTCAGCATGTTATTTAACAGCATGCCCTCATCAAGAAGGGTCAGAGAAAAGATTACAGGTAACTGACACCACTCGAGACATACAGCTGACACTTGATGAGAACACAAGCCATAAATAACAGCCCTGATCCTGGGCAGGAAATGATTTTAACAATTATTTCCACATTACTTCAAGAGAATAAAGACTGATATTTGTACTTAACACTAACAACTTAATAAATGACTGTCCATATAGCCAGCTGTTCACTAAGCTGTAACTCTACACTTCCCAAAATCCTGTCTTGAAGCCCTGGCCCCATGGGAGAGTATCTGAACCAGGGTCTTTGGAAAGTACTAAGGTAAGCTAAAGTCATAGTAACCTTAGTAAGAGAGCAGCTGTCCACAGGCAAGGCTCTCACCACAGCCAAATCAGCTGATACCAGGACCTTGAACTTGCAGACAGCAAGGAAATAAAGTTTGATTATCTAAGTTGGCTACGTATGAAATTTTACTATGGCATCCCAAGATGTCTAAGACATCATCACAGTTGCTCGCAGAAGGCCAAAGCAACATTAAAGGCAGAGCTGAGGAAGGCCTGATAGCATGCCTTCCCAAGGGGTTTCTCCTATTAAAGGCTGACTGACAGGCCTACAGAAGACAGCAGTTGATTGCAGGTCTTTACAGTAATGGCCTGTCAGGAACTTGATCTATTTCAACATGAAAGCTGGCACACAGATCAATAATGAGACAGCAAATCAAATCATTATAAGGTGAGGCTAGCATCCCTGTAGCAGGCTGACTGTTCACAGAGAAGTTGAAGCCGCTGCACTGGCAGGATTAGCCTTGGAGAGAAGAGAAGGCAGTGTGCTGCTGGCTTAGAGAGCAGCCGGAGCAACGTGTGATGCAAACCAAGAAACCTTGAAAAAGACTCAGGAAGGTTAAAGCACAGATAAAAGTGTAGGCAGCGTGTGGGAATGGAGATGCACTGATTAAAACCCGTGCATTCAGCCTGGCCTGGTGAATGCTGGCATTTCAAGAAGAAAATGACATAAAAATCTTACCAGTCAATGTTTAATCCTGATTAGTACTAAAAGAAAACAATAATTGAAAAATATGCAGATAAGAATACCCACCTGACATGTTGGCATCATCTAAAGAAGCAAGCAAGCAAACAAGTATGTTCTTTATATCTGCCAACTTAAAAAACAAAACAAAACAAACCAACAATAAATGAGTATCTTAGAAGCAGCTACAGGCTCAACAATTTATAAAGAATTTGGCCTTTATACTCCGTATTGAATAATTAAAGATGTTCCAGGGACTAACTAACTGAAGGCAGCCCATTATAAAGAGTCTATGTTCGCTCCCGCTAATAAAGACATGGATATCTGGGGGAACGGGATCGCCTCAAGGACCTCAGTAAAGACTTACTAAGCATGAGATAAGTGTAATAAGAATGTGTAAAGAGACAAGACTGTGTACCTGGAGTCCCAGGGAGGTAGAGTCACACCTGTGCTGAAGTTCTACCAGGCTGACTGATCAGAGTTTCCTGATGTGGTAGATGGACTTTGCAGATACAGAGACACAGGATCCTGGGTTATTTATTCATGGTCCACAGCTGTCTCTGACTAAACAGGCCTCTTTAGCAACCATTCTTTTTGTTGTTTTTGTTTTGAGAACAGGGCCTCACTATGCAGCTCTGGCTGGCCTGGAACTCACAAAGATCTTCCTGCCTTTGCCAAGATTAAAGGCAAGCGCCACCACACTCAGCCTTGGCATTCATTCTTGACAGACGAAGAGCTTCTACCAATCCACGGACTAAGAGTGTCATCAGCTGCCCCTGCCACCTACAGCAGAGGGTTCCAAGCCTTGTCGTTGCCCATCCGCCTTGTGCCTGCTCCCTAGGTCCGGAGGGGAGGAGTCTTATGCTGTCACTGGAGACGTACCGTGGAAGAGGAGTGCTTTTTGGCTATATTTGGAACTATATTGATTTATGATTTTTGTTTTGTTCTAAATAAAGCTAATATACTTCCTTCTATGGTATTGTTCCAGGCAAACTGAACCCATATGTCTGGACCATAGTCACCCTTATTTTGATTTAGAATAAACTCTCACTGGTTTTGAGGTTGAGAGCTGTGTTGTGCCTTATCTACAGTCTTTTCCTCTTCAGAGGGGGTCTCACAAGGTCTACAGACTGATGCCTGCACCTGTCTACTACAGAAACAGCATTCTAAAACCTTTGTAGGAACTTCATGAACAATCACTGTGGGCACAGGCTTGGGGGAGGATTCAGGATTTGACATATGTTTCATAAGATTCAATTAAGAAACAGGAGGTGAAATCATGCTAAATAAAGCAGATAACCGTGTTGGGATTCTGAGTTTCTATATATAATGCTTAATACTTTGGGAGTATTCCAGTGGACCCTAAAGGACAAGTCTAGGCTGAGAAAGGATGGCTCTTCCAGGATGTGTCTTTATCAAGAGCATAAGGCTTCTCTGAAGCTAGATCAAAAAGACCTGTGTGTACAATGTGTTTGAGGTAGAGGTGTTTGGGATGTTTTGCCTTTGAACTCTTGAGATTTGTGGTACCTAAAAGGAATTTCCCAGAGGAACCTATTTTCACAAGGAGAGTACCTCACATATCAAATGTTAGTCATGATGCTGCAAACTACACTCACATTCCTTTTCCAAAGCGAGCAGACCAAAGAGTGACCCTGAGGAATCTATACTAGCTTTCAATCCTGAATCTTGGGTCTGTGACCATGGGCATATTAATTTCACTACTTTCTGCTGGCTTGTCTGTAAGCTGGAGGCTTTCAAAGGATTACTTATCTATTCCAAGGGCTCAGAAGACGGCAAGCTCTAGTATGCACCTTTCTGTTCTCTAAGAACAAGGAAAAGTAACATACATGTCCAAGACAGTCTTATGACATGACTGCAGACCTAGGACTCAGATTCAAGTCTTCCTGCGTGACACTAAGTTGCTCTCTAGAGAGGTGAGGCAGATGGTAGGAGCAGCCTGACTCCAGGGGATATAAACTGATAGCTTACAGTGTGCATTCATAGGGCTTCCAGTGTGTACTCACAGCTTGAGTGTGTACTCACATTTTACAGTATGTACTCACAGCTTACAGTGCATACTCACAGCATACAGTATGTATTCACGGTTTACAATGTGCACTCACAGCTTACAGTGTGCACTCATGCCTTACAGTGTGCACTCATAGCTTATAGTGTGCACTCATGGCTTACAGTGTGCACTCATGCCTTACAGTGTGCACTCACAGCTTACAGTGCACACTCACAGCTTACAGTGTGCACTCACAGCTTACAGTGTGCACTTATAGCTTATAGTGTGCACTCACATATACAGTGCCCACTCATGGCTTACAGTGTGCACTCACGCCTTACAGTGTGCACTCATAGCTTATAGTGTGCACTCATGCTTACAGTGTGTACTCACAGCTTACAGTGCATACACACGGCTTACAGTGCACACTCACAGCTTACAGTGTGCACTCACAGCTTACAGTTTGCACTTATAGCTTATAGTGTGCCCTCACACTTACAGTGCATACTCACAGCTTACAGTGCGCACTCCCGGCTTACAGTGCGCACTCAGGGCTCACAGTGTGCACTCGGCTTACAGTGTGCACTCACGGCTTACAGTGTGCACTCACGGCTTACAGTGTGCACTCATGGCTTACAGTATCCCCTCACGGCTTACAGTGTGCCCTCACGGTTTACAGTGTGCACTCATGGCTTACAGTATCCCCTCACGGCTTACAGTGCGCACTCAAGGCTTACAGTGTGCACTCGGCTTACAGTGTGCACTCATGGCTTACAGTGTCCCCTCAAGGCTTACAGTGTGCACTCATGGCTTACAGTATCCCCTCACGGCTTATAGTGTGCACTCATGGCTTACAGTGCACACTCACGGCTTACAGTGTGCACTCATGGCTTACAGTGTGCACTCATGGCTTACAGTGCGCACTCACAGCTTACAGTGTCCCCTCACAGCTTACAGTGCACACTCATGGCTTACAGTGTGCCCTCATGGCTTACAGTGTGCCCTCACGGCTTACAGTGTGCACTCATGGCTTACAGTATCCCCTCATGGCTTACAGTGTGCCCTCACGGCGTACAGTGTGCACTCATGGCTTACAGTGTGCACTCATGGCTTACAGTGTGCCCTCACTGCTTATAGTGTGCACTCATGGCTTACAGTGTGCATTCACGGCTTACAGTGTGCACTCACGGCTTACAGTGCACACTCACGGCTTACAGTGTGCACTCATGGCTTACAGTGCGCACTCACGACTTACAGTGTGCACTCACGGCTTACAGTGCGCACTCACAGCTTACAGTGTCCCCTCACGGCTTACAGTGCACACTCATGGCTTACAGTGTGCCCTCATGGCTTACAGTGTGCCCTCACGGCTTACAGTGTGCACTCATGGCTTACAGTATCCCCTCATGGCTTACAGTGTGCCCTCACGGCGTACAGTGTGCACTCATGGCTTACAGTGTGCACTCATGGCTTACAGTGTGCCCTCACTGCTTATAGTGTGCACTCATGGTTTACAGTGTGCATTCACGGCTTACAGTGCGCACTCACGGCTTACAGTGTGCACTCACGGCTTACAGTGCACACTCATGGCTTACAGTGTGCACTCATGGCTTACAGTGCGCACTCACGGCTTACAGTGTGCACTCATGGCTTACAGTGTGCCCTCACAACTTACAGTGTGCACTCACGACTTACAGTGTGCACTCGGTTTACAGTGTGCACTCATGGCTTATAGTGCAGTCACAGATTATAGTTTGCACTCATGGTGCTGCAGACAACATGAACAAGCTACTATCACATTAGCATCTGAAATAAAAATGAAAACGTTGGGAAGCAACAAATGCCACAAAGAACATACACTAACAAAGGTGCCTGCCGTCATGCCTGACAGCCACAGTCTCTGAGACCACACGGTGGATGGGGAAACTAACTCCCAAGCTGTCCTTTGACCCCCGCACTTGTGCTATAATGTGACACAGTGTCAGCAATGCCCTCTGCTTCCATGTGTGCACTAGGTCTCCGAGCATTGCTTCTGCAGTGACCTCTCACTTGCAAGTTTCCAGTTACACACACACATTCTCTCTCTAAAGGCAAAAAAAAATTACTTAAATCCAGGAGAAATTGCTATGAGAAATTATGAAGTTTTTTTTTTTTAATCAACCATCCATCGACAAGCAGAGCAGAAACTGTACCAATTGATACTTACATACCTATGCATCTGTAGTCAGCAAATAGTGACGTGTATTCTTCCTAACAGTTTGCTACTCTATAGGCTCGGATGTCAATCTGAGTGGTTCCGATTAGGGCACATTACCCGCCACGTGTGATATGCTCTACAGGTTGCCTTAGCCTTTGAAGTGTTTCCTTCTCACTTGGAGCACCGAGGCTGCTGTGGAGCACGGCAGGAGCGGCCCAGAACCCACCCAGGACCACAGAGCTTGTCCCCCCTTCTCGTCCTCCATGAAACCCTTGGTTAGGGATGTTTGAACCACTGGTGCCTTACTTGCAATTTCTCACCCAAACCTAGCATAGTAATAATTCAATATTAGACTTTGGCACAAAACAGATGTAGAATATTCTTAAAATGTCGATTTCTAATTGAATTGTGTCTTCTGACAATAGTTTTGCTAAAAATTCTTTTGTTTGTTTGTTTGTTTGTTTGTTTGTTTTTGTTTTTGCCATAGCTCATCCATCTTATTGTTAAGAATTTAGATTCCACTGCTATGCCTCACAGGTCTGGGTGCCTCACAGCTTTTCGGGCGCTGGCATTCATTTCTTCCCACTAACAGATGTGGAAGCACCACAGCATGGAGGCACACCTCCCTGAACACAGACATGGTGAAGCTGGTACCTGCTGAGGACCACTCCCACACGTCTCCATGCATATCAAAGCACTTACCCAATCCGTATTTTCAGCATGCCGCTGAACAGCTCGGGGCTGTTGGAGATGATCCAGCCGATATGGATGACCAGTTCTTGCTGAATAACCGCCTCCCTCTCATCGTGGGTATTACACTTATAATAGATAATGTTCTTAATCACTCTTGGAGACAGTGGATTAGAGATGACCTCCTCTTCATGTCCAAAGGCACCTAGAGTTACCTACAAGTGCCAGAATTTTACTGTTAAAAAAAATTCCTAGTTACAAAAAAGAAAAGAAAAAAAGAAAAAAAAAATCAAGGCTCGGGATGACTGGCAGGCTGAAATTGCTCTATGTAAGCTAGGGAGTTAGGCAGAATAACTGTTCCTGATTTTTATTAAAATGGCTTTCAAAGTATGACTCCCACTGGGGTCCATGATGGCTCAGAGTCTGGTCTAAACGTAAGGGCTGGGAGGGTCTCAGGGACGTGAAGGTGAGCAGACATAAATAACTATTAATTTGGGGTGGGGTGTGGGGTTAGTGCTAGACAGTCCCTAGAGGAACCAGAATGCATTCAATGATTGTATTTTACTACACGGTTCGGCATTTGGGAGGTCTATTTTTACAGTTTCTCAAGTAGAACCTTCTGCTCTTTAATGACATTGCAACCTTTCCAAAGTCAGGAGGAAGGCCATGTAGTTCCTGTGTGGCTCTCACTTATCCTGATCATGTTAGGTACACATGGAGGGTTGGGATCCTTGGTACTAGTTGGCTAGCCTGTGGAGTGAATGGGATGGCTGGCTGGCTGCCCGCGAGCAAGCCTGCGAAAGGAAAGAGCTCAGAAAACAAAGCAGGAAGTGCTGGCAGAGCTGGCTGGGAGAATGCTTAATCTCGCCTCCCTGCTTGGCCAGCTGCTTCTCAGTGCCTGCTGCTCCTGCTTCCTCCTCACCAGCACTTCCTGTGGCTTCTGGATAAGGCTCATAACTGCTCAGGACAGGAAAAACAGCGCCTCAAAACGCGCTTTTTCAGAGATGAGGGATAAGGACTCAACCTTTCCAGTGTTGTAATGGGCTCAGAATAGGAACTGGCTTGGTATAGCAGCAAACATCCAGAACCAGTTCAATTGTCTCGGAGGCTGAGGCAGGAGGATTAGGAGTCTTGGCCAGCATGGCTTTAGAGTGTGTGTGTGAGTGTGAGTGTGTGTGTGTGTGTGTGTGTGTGTGTGTGTGTAACTTAACTTCTAATAACTACTGGTTCATCACACACTAATTACACCAGTAAACATGAGCATCATTACTTTGATCATTGTGTAAAGAAAACAGAAGGTACATAATTAGCTCCTAGAAATAATGGCAACTAAAATTACTTTTATTCAAGAAAGCTTGAGACAATTTACAAGTCTGAGCAAACTACACCACTTCAGGCTGGAGCAGAGCTTCTGAGTGAGCAAACGCACACTTCGATCTATTTCCAGCTCTCCGTCTGTGAACGGATGAGAACCAGTCGATGAAGAAACTCCCTCCTCTGGTCATCAGGCTGAGCTGTTGGCATCTGGCCTCCATATCCTTTGCAGGAAGGAGCTATTTCCCTGGGGGATGTACTGGCCTGCTGGACAACGGTCTAGCCAAAGCTGAAGGCAGGCTCTGCGGCTTCTGGAATGTGAGAGCAGGTGGCTACAGCCTAGGGATACTGTTCAGAATGGAGACGACAAATCCAAGCCCACATTTCTAGTGCCAGCTAGTAACCCTCAAGCTCTAGAGCCCATGGCCATAGGTAGTGGAATCAGCTATTCTTCAGAGCTTTGGGCACTAAAACCAAGGAGACACATTTCCCAAAGCCTGGCTAACTTTCACAGTGGTAACGGCTGTGAAAGACTCTGGCTACAGACAAGGATTCTGGTAATAAAAGGGATTGGGTAAATGACTTCCTGTTCCTCGATTTACTAAACCATTGACAGTGGTTTAAAGCTTACCTCCTGATATGGAACATGGAGAAACTATATGGAAAGTAACTTTTTCTCAGTAATTTCTTATGTGTATAATTATTTTTAATTGTTAAACAACATCATAGGAGAAGGTAAATAACATTATTCCAACATTCCAAAAGGTGGGTATTTGAATGAAATCATTTTAATCTTAATTAAGATTCCTGAAATATGAGAAATTAGTTGATGGTATTGAGGAAGGTTAAAAAACTTAATTATTATTAAAGCTTACTATATTCCTAGATTAGCTGTCAGGAACACACAATAAACACATACATTTCCAAAGGAGAGACAGAAAGCAAGTAGATTTTTCATTTAATCAGACAATAAATCAGCCACATGATTAGAGATTACAGAAAATAGGAGCAGCAGCCAATATCACATGCACAGCCTAAACCAAGCCATTACCTTCAAGGATTGTGGAAAGAGACTGAGGACTGGAGAGGGAGGAAAGTGGGAAAGACAGAGAGGGAAGGGAGAGAGGGAAGAAGGGAGGGAGGGAAAAAGGAAAAGAGAGAGAGGGAAGGAGGGAGGGGGAAGTGAGGGAGAGAGAACAGAGAAGAGAGAGAGAGACAGGAGGGAGGGAGGGAGGAGAGGGAGAAGGGAGAGGTAGGAGGGAATGAGGAAAGGAAAGGGAGAGAGGAGGGAGGGAGGGAGGGAGAGAGAACAGAGAAGAGAGAGAGACAGGAGGGAGGGAAGGAGAGGGAGAGAGGAGAGGTAGGAGGGAATGAGGAAAGGAAAGGGAGAGAGAGGAGAGAGGAGAGAGGGGGAGGGATGGAGGGAGAAAGATAAGCAAGGGAGGGAGAGAGAACAGAGGAGAGAGGAGGGAGGGAAGGAGAGAGAGCGCGCACGCTAACTATAGATGGCCCTGTGAGCAGAAGTGGCAGTTGACCCTGTGGGTAGAAAGCAGCTCTGGGGAGATGGCGAGGGAGGGGGAGCAGGGCAGGCATGTCAATCCTGCCTCTTCTTGAACATGAATGAGTTTCTTTGGAGTGGGAAGGGAGAGAGCAGGTGGAGTAGAAGCAAAATGTGTTCTCTGCTCTGGACCTAGCTTCTCTCTGCCCATCACACACCTGTCTGAATGCCCCAGAAGGTGCATCTTCTACACTAGAATCTGCACTCAACTCAAGAAACATGGGGGCTGAAATTATAGCCCCAGGGGGTAGGACAAAAATGAGATGGCCCACTAAGTGCTCTGTAGCTCTCAGACTGTGCACACTATCTTTTTCGCTGGAGGAAAGAGACTTTTGAAGAAACTCCCAAACCACTCACTGGTAATCTCTTTGTGAGCAGTCTATGACACCGACCTATATCAAAAGTGTCCAAGCTAAAAACTGTCGTGTCTGTGAGTGTGAAAAGCAGGTACTTACTTACCTGTTTGCCCTGCACTAAAACATTAGTAATGGATGGGGCCAGGCTGTCCACTACTTTATTTAAAAGACTTGCTGCACGGCGTACAACCGACCTGAGGGCAAAGAAGAAAGCAGGCCAGATCTTCACAAACAGAAAAGAAGGTGAATAAATGTTGCCCTTGACTGGGGAACCTTACACGCATACAGCTGGGTCCTCACATGATAGAGAAGAAACAGTAAACTGTCATTAGACCTGACCCTTGAAAGAAGACCATCGATAGAGGAGGTCATGTCTCACAGTCACCTCAGCCACCAAGCTGTGGCAAAGAGCACTGATGATGCTAAGATCAATTTCAAAACGATAAGGGAAAGAAAAAGCAAGAGTCCCCAGTTATTCTTTTAATTGGGATGGGAGAGGAAGGAATTAAGAGGGTATTCTGCTTCACATCCAAAAATGCATAAAAATGATCATGCGCCTGTGACTGATGACTGATTCCCATACCAACCTATACTATGCTTCTCTGTACAATATTAGTTTTTAACTATGTGGGTGAGTGACTGTGTGTGTGTGTGTGTGTGTGTGTGTGTGTGTATGTGTGTGTGCGTGTGCGTGTGAGTGCAGTCACCTATGCAGACTGGAACCAGAGTTACCAGCAGCTGTTAGTTGCTCGATGTGAGGAACCAAACCTAGGTCTTCTGGAAGAGCAGCATGTGCTCATAACTGCTGGGCCATCTCTCTGAAGCCTTGAGTTAGGGTTCTTTTGGTACTTGGATAATTGGATGCCTGGATTAGGGGACACTACAGAATTTCAGAAATGAATTACCCTCTCTTTCTTGATAAAGACAGAATGTTGGGGGAAGGAATTCACACTTCTATTTTTACATTTTTGAAAAGTCTTAGAATATAGAAAGAACAGATTTATACCCCCCAAATTACACCACATGCAATATATAAGACATTTCCCCTCAAAAGTAAAAATTTATGTGAACATTTAGAGAGAATAAAATCAAAATGTATGTTTGAAAGTACCATTTTTTCAATTTCAGCATAACCACAGAAATTGGCCTGTAACAAGCATTTATATTTCTTAATTACAACATGAAAGGACTAGTAGACAATCAAGCCAATAGCTGACCAAGTTAGTAAAACAAATACTTCCGATTTCTAGAGAGACACATTTATCTAATACTTGAACACCAAAAAATGCATATAACCCTTGGAACGCAGATAAACCCACACATATCAAGCAACTCGAGTTTCCCAAATTCTGTGCATGTTACCTGTTTCCCATGTACCAGAAAGGTGGTAATGTGCGGGGCTATAGAGGAGGAAAATTTCTGGGTAAATGCAGCCCCGTACCGCACAGCCAGCCTGGGGGCAGTGGAAAGCCATAAAAGGGAGAATAGAATAAATAAAGCTTCCAGGATTCTATTTGGTTAAATATAACAGTCAGCATTTCTAAATGTTTGCTACTTGGTGGTTTATCAAAGACATAAGTATTATGCAGAAGCAAGAATTGGTTTTGCTTAGTCCAGACAATACTACAGGTACAGTGAATCACACTATCTATAAAAATATCTACTGACTGCCTGTATCACTGTACTGAGCACTTACAGTGGAAATCTGAGATATCTAAACTGGATGCTTATTGTTTCTCTAGGCAGCAAGGGTATATTTGCCATACGGTAGAGATGAAGCACTATTTAGAAAATTTGTCCAGTCACTTATTTCAGAGAATAGAAACATGAGGTTTACCGAGATTGGGTTTCATGAGAAACTACTTGAGATCTAATTGCATCAAAATGCAGAGCTGCATATTCCCGGGCACACTCTCCTCATGGTGACTTAAACAGTTTATTCATGATGCCTTCAACTTCAGCGATGAGATATTGCCTTTCATTATATTTGCTTACAATCAAATGGCCTTTTAGGGCCATCTTAAGGTTTTCTAAACAAGATGAAACTTAGAAGACCCTCCCTGGGGTAATGCAGCATAGCAGAACCATGATCCTATCAGCCCAGTGAGGGCTTTCTAGGCTCAATCCCAGGGGAGGTTTTTATTTCCACTTATTTTTCTTTAGTCTCCTGTGATATAGGAATACTCTTCAAAAGAATGAAGTCAGGGTGCCATAACTTTAGAGTTTAAACGTCAAAATTATGACGAGGTAACATCTGTAAGAATCAAATGTTATCTTTAAGCTACTGCACATAAGAATACAAATATAACGTAACAAGGAGACTAATACAAACCAAAGCTTTCTGCTGCCAGCTCTTCTATACACTCTCTCAATGTGATCGGACACCGTTCCTAGACAGAGAATAACGAAAGTCTTCACTGAAGGAAGCTTTGAATTAAATGTACAACTTTTATTTTCCCTTCAAAAATAAAAAAGAAAACATTCTTGTTTTGAACTGACCAGTTTAAATTTGTAACCCAAATAAGAAGTGTGCGTTCCCAGCACATTTACTACATGGTTCAGTTTTCAAGATTCTATTTTTTAAACTGATATGTAACCTAAACTTTTAAGCAAGTATAAGTATTATTTTACCTTTCAATAGGAAACAGAACACATTAAAATTAGTCCACTGAGTAAAAGCCTACTTTATAACGAAGCTCCTATGGCTCTGATAAGTGTGCGAGGCTATGATCATTCAATGCTCTGGTCAGCACAGGCCTGGCACTCACACTTTGGCCACCACTCACATGTGCTCTGTGCTCTTGACTGGCTTGTAAGTAAGAAACAGTGTGACATAATTGAATGAGAAAGGTAAGTAAGGATAAGGAAAAAGATCTTTAAATTTTTCCTCTCACTTATTTTTACAGTCTTAATTTAAATTCTATCCTGGTTCCACAGGTGCCTACAAAAGCTAGGCCTGGTGTGCATGCTACGCTCCAGGCTCTTCAGCAGGCAGAGGTAGGAGCAGGTCAGAGGAGAGTGTGGGCAGCTTAGCAAGGCCACCGCAGAACAAAGAGCAAGAGTGGGGGTGGAGCTGCACGCGGTGCAGGGCATGTCTGCTCTGAGCAAGCTCTACTGCAAGGCCCAGGGTTAGTGTGGCTCCACTTTAACCACATCAGCATGCACTGTTGGACAGGGGTTTGAGATAAGCCAAAAAGTCTGATGACTGGAAATATGTTTCAAAATATCCTATATTGTTCTGAACTATAAAATGCCAGAAACAGATCATGATGTAGGACTTAAGGAGTCTCCAGATCAACAACTACATACAAATGTGGATTTTTAAGGATCACTGGGCCTCTTACACTGGGCAGCATGCACAGACACACTTAGAAATGACTTATAGATCACTTTCAGAGCAAAATCCTGTTCCAAATGGCTACTACAAACCATGGAGAAGCCAATTTCGATCAATATAACTATTCAATACTATTCTTGAGAAATTACAGGAAATAAAGCAGGAAACAGAAATGTCAACACCAGCCATGGAGTGATCAGAAGTTCAGGGTCACAGGAGGAATCCAGGCTCTAAGAGCAGCCAAGCAGAGAAGCAAGGCACTGCATGAGGGCAAGGGTGAGGGAGGCGGCAAGGCTGAGGGAGGAGGCAAGGGTGAGGGAGGCGGCAAGGCTGAGGGAGGCTTCCCATGCGAGGGTGGGAGCTTCAGTGGAAGAGGAGACAACTCAGAACAGTGGGCATTGCTATGCGTGTCTCATAGATATTCACCTCAGAGGCCCTTTGATAGACATGCCCCTGCTCACTTATTCTTACCTTCCTTTGTGATGAAGTTAGGGCCCTCTCTTTTGAGCAGTATACCCAACAGGATGGTTTGACCGGCCAGACAACTGCAGTCCTGAAACATCAATTGGCATAGGGAGCTGGGATGAAATGAGTTTTGGTGACCATAGGACTCAAGCGATAACAAAGCTCACCGTGCAGAGAGGGCCCAGCCCAACATGGGCTGGAAGAAAGACCCACTGCCACCGATGAATATTAATGCGTCACTATCTGAGGCTTGGCCAAGTCACTCTCTTGATTTTACTTATTTATAAGTGGGAGACCATGCTACTGTCAGTGAAGATGGAGAGACACATGACAGGAAGGTGCACATATAGAATATTTATTTTTCAGATCACTGTGTATGTGCTTTGTGACTGCTATGTGATATTGTTGTTTATATGGGTTAATAAGAAGTTAGCCGTGACTGCAAAGAAAGTATCTAGCTGGCATGCCTAAATCTGAAAGGCCAACCATGACCCAGAGTTTACAGCTCTACTAGTAAGGTTTCATTTCTTATTATAAATCTGAATAATGTCAGGAGTCATTGTGTTACAGGAGTAACACATTGGTAAAACACTCATGGAGGAACAGTAAAAGGACTGTATTGCTTGGTGATTGGAGAGACAGAGCACACATTGGAGCTAACCTGAGGCCGGAGAGCTGGGGATGGAGCGGGGAGAGAAAAGAGAACTGAATGAAGAATCTGAAGAACACAAAGGCAGCATCACGTTCACTGTCTAAGCTCCCGTCTGCAATGTCTTCCCGTCTGTACTCTATACATCCTCACTGACTTAGGCCAAGGAGGACACCTTTTCGCTGGCCTCCCTGGCCACAGAAAGAGCAGCCACCATTTCTCTCAGAGGACACCCAGGCACACAGCCTGACTGAGAGGCCCTGTTCTGCAGCCGCTCAGGGCTAGGTGTGATTATATCTCGCTTACACTCAGCTTCTGAAGGATGTCGTGGGTGGATTTGTTTTTCCACTCGGCAATGGTGATGTCTGGCTCCTGTCGTGTCTCAGGAGCGTCTGCGGTGCTGCTCTGTCGCTTGACTTTTGAATGCTTGGGAAATTCTAGTTCTTCGAAGCTCTTAAATTCTGGAAGCCTGGAAATCAAAATGAAACATTTCCGATTTCCCGCTTTCCTAATATGGTTGCGAGAAATGCAAGGACTAAGTGTGAGTAATTCAAGGGGACTTACTTTTCTGTGTCACTAATTCGTAGGAAGTCAAGCTGTTCTACTACAGCTCCGGATATCAATGTCTGCAACGTGATGATTCAAAATGTTTACATCTGTCAAGCTACATTCTCTGCTCATGCTTTTCTATACGTTCACGTACATATAATTTTGAAGTAATTTCCTAAATGAGCATTCTAAAATCAGAGATCTCTATATGTAACAAATTAAAACAGAACACAAACACCTATAAATAGACTAGATACATC
Source organism: Apodemus agrarius (assembly GCA_964023405.1). Lineage (NCBI taxonomy): Eukaryota > Metazoa > Chordata > Mammalia > Rodentia > Muridae > Apodemus > Apodemus agrarius. The sequence goes on from OZ030024.1 coordinate 48,592,505, forward strand.
AAGCAACAAATTCATGAGTCATATTAAATAGGAAAGCCACCATGACATGGTCTCCCTAGTCTTTGAATTATAGGCATGTTAGGCATGTGTTTATTTATTATAGTGCTGGGGATTGAGTCAGTCTCCACTGATGGTTTAAACTGCCATATATATGTCTTTATTTAAAATGGGTATTAAAATGTTTAGCTTTATTTTTGGCTTTTCGAGACAGGGTTTCTCTGTATAGCCATGACTGTTCTGGAACTCACTCTGTAGACCAGGCTGGCCTCAAACTCAGTTTTAGCATTTATTAAACATTTAGAAAGTACGATACAAAATTGTTTTTTGGGAAAGGCAATAGAAAATTAAACCTTAGATTCTAATACTGTAATATTAATATATTTCAGGGCCATCCAGTGATGGAATAACCAATTCTCTTACAAGATCATGAAGATAAAATGGTTGAGGTTTGGTATTTTGTTATCTATTGCAATGCTAAGTGCAGCCACCAGGACCTGGGTGCCCCCAAGAGAGAGTCAGCATATAGACCCTGCCCCCATGTTATTTCTGAATAGCCAATAGCTGGGCAGAAGAGACATAGGTGGGGTTTAGGTTTCCCAGGCTTGTGGTCAGAGGGGAGCCATGAGGAGGAGGAGAAGGGGCAGGAGGAAGAAGGAGAAGCCGCCATGGGTTAGGTGAGCCATAAGCATGTGGCCCCGAGGGCTGGCAGACTGGAGTTAAGGGCAGCCCAGATGGAACATAGTCAGTAACAACTTGGGGTTATCGATAGGAAAGTGGATTCTAATAGGATGGAGGGTAGGTATCTGCCCAGCTCTTGTGCTGTTTAAGGCTTGTTGTAAACATAAAGGCTGTGTGTCTTTTATCCAGGAACTAAAGGGTCAAATGCGGGGTAAAAAACAGGTTGGGATTAAATAATTTCTACAACAATAAATATCTAAGCTATCGCCTCTCTGCATTCTGGGATGTAGCAACCTACATTTGGTCAGTTTATGCCACTTCTTCCCAATTATAAATTTAGCACACTAAGTGAGTTTAAACTCCAGCACCTGCTTTGCGTGTCAGTGGTTCGTGGTGAGTAGTGCAAACGGTGAGAATAAACACTGGCTTTTCACCTATCACTTCTCGTTACCCAAAGACCCATCAGAGACAAGCTGTAAGTTATTATTCCAAATAAGGTATTCTTAGTAAAATTACTGTAAACATATCACTTTCTTACAGTTTGTTTCAAATATGAAGAAGACGTGGGTAGAACACAATGCTCTTGGTGGCAAATGAATCTATCATTTCTCTAGTAGAGATGATGATGCAGGAATACCCACAAATATGGACATCCAGATGCAGGAACAACACTACACCAATCCTCTTGCAGAGTGTGGACAAGAAAGCCAAAAGTGCAATCCCTGTGCACACCCCAGTGAGCCCAGTTATAATCAGACTGCTGTTAGACTATGAACCTTCTTAGGGCAGGATCTTTATCTGGATTAATTGAATGGTGTTTCTAACATACAAGCTCATATCTATACAACTTGTTGTTTGGCAAAATCATTAGTTAGATAAATATTTATTGATCATTTGCTATATACAAGCATTATACAAGGTGCTAATTATTAGCAAAAAAATATGAAATATTTGGTCCCTTGACATTGATCTTATGACTATGTATATGAGACAGATAACATAAACAATACATGTCAGATGATGGTAAGAGTAATGTAGAAAAATAACCGCTAAGTGGAAATAAGAACAATAAGGGGAAGGGGTACTAGGGCAGAGGAACAAGAGTCCAGTTAGCCATCATATGTATGTGACCAGAGAAAATTTCTCTAACACGATAACATGTAAATCAGACACTGGAAGTAGGACTGTGCTCAACATCAGTTGAAGGAGAACTATCATGTGCAAGGGGTAGGAGCATGCATGGTGAATTTTAGAAGCAATAAAGAAGGTAGTGTGGCTGGGGAGATGCTGGCAAGCTGAGCTCATGATGCAGGTACAGAACCTATGGAGGGAAACTGGTTTCCACTTTCATGTGTGTGAGAAAAGAAGTCACTGGTGGTTTACAGTCAGTGTAACTGCCAGTAACAAGTGTGTATGACAAGGCTAATGGTGGATAATGGAATTCAGGAGATGACAGAAGAATCTAGTGAGGGAATAATGTAGCCTGCATCATGGTCATCATGGTGTCAAGGCTAGGGCGAGCGAGTCTGGAAACATTCTGAAGGGACAGACAACAGGGTTCAGTGAGTGATTATCATGAGGGCATGGGAAAGAGTCAAAAATGACCAAATTCTTAAAGTGATAACTAATACTGAAAACATGCAAACAACTTATTTAACATTTTATATTTATGTAGTCTACTCTCCCTGACTGGCCATTTCCGATCATAAAGTAAACTGAAGTGCACTGGCTAATGCCAAACACTGTGCAGATTTCAAATTTAAGACATCACCTGGTATTAGAGGGTATTAAACTAGTTACAGACACCGATTTTCCTGGAAGAAGCGTATAAAGGAGGCACCAGTCCTCTGCGAGGGACCTATGGGTGCTTCCGGTAAGAAGCTTTGCTGGTAATGCTGTGGTGCTTGGATGAAACAAAGCTTTCTCCTGGTTGTATGTTACAGCTCAGTAAGGAAAACAGCATATGACCAAGAGACAACCAAAATGCCTGTAGAAGCCCAAGATTATAGGCAAGCCATTAGTCTACTGCTGGACTTGTTTCTACAAATACCAAAATGAAGTTAAGCTACCAAAGTCTAAAATTCCATTAAGCAGCAGCCACCGCTCAAGCACCTCATGCGTATAGCTGGACAAACCGAGACAGGACAACAGGAGTGAGAAGGTAAGCACAGAGTGAAACTTGTAAATCACATTCAGAAGCATAGCGTAGCAATGGTCCTGAACCAGAAACACTGAAGGGTAGAAGGTTACCTGTAAACGGTCAACATGAACTTTGACTCCTCCAATTATTCCCTTTTTAAAGGCTGCCAGCATGTCTAATATTGGGTTGAATCTGCTACCTCTAGAATAAATAAGATAAACAAAACAACCTTATTAACAATATAAAGCAAAATTAGCAAAGAAATATTTGCTATATATACAAAAGAACTTGCAACATGCCAAGAATAGGCTCAGCTTTCAGGTTTTCTGTGTTAATGCCATAAAGCAAGTGCAGTTTACTTTCTTTAACAAAAATGTACTTTATTTTTAATTCAGTGATGTGTATGGGCATGTGCATGTGAATGCAGTCTCCATAGAGGGCAGATGAGGATGAGATCCCCGGAGCTGGAGACTGAGGCTGCTGCCAGCCACCTGGCATAAGTATTAAGTCGTGGGACGTGAACTCAGGTCCCCTGCAGGAGCTGTGCGGGCCCTTAATTGCAGAGACATTTCTTAAGTCCCATGGCTTGCTTTTACAAATCAACCTACCTTATGTTGTCTTCCCGGATGAGAACAAGGAAAAGTGGGCGTCCATGCATTTTCCAATATTGCTTAATGAACTGTAGTGCATTCTATCAAAAAATTAGATTGAGGTAGGATGTCATGGAATAGTGTCTGAGATCACCAGGATCTTTAACTGAGAGGCAAAGAGCCCATAACAGTTCTAATAGTTTATAATCAAATCCTGGATAATTTAGGCTACTTAGAAGCAAAGAGTCATTTTCATTTTAAACTCTGCACCACGTTCTGAGGCTCGTATTAATTTATGCCTTTCTCTTCTCCCTCCCGGCTCATGTTTCTTTCTGGCCTTAACAAAGAACAGCTCATATGTGAATTGAGAAACAACGATGTCCTTGCTCTGCTACTGAGAAGACTGTCACTACTTTTCACTATGGATTAGTACCAAGAGGTGGAAGAAAATGAACCATATCTGTAGTAACCATCAGAGATGTGTGGACAGTCTCATCACCACCACATAACTCTCCACCGCATAACTGACATGTTTTGACTGTTTTACACATATTAATTAATTGATTACAGGGCACAGCCCTTTTATTATCTGGTTTTACAGATAAAAAAAATCAGAAGTGTAAAGGAGCTAAATAACTTGTCTGAAAACATACAGCTTGTAAATACAGAGTCAAGGATTGAACAGACATAGTCTGGCTCCAGGTGTTATGACCATGGTTCTAAAGCTTTCTTCTCTTCACACAGAGTAGAGTGGAACAGATCTTTTTTTTTTAATATTGAATTTTTTAATGTAAAAAAAGACTAAGTAAAATTTTTAACGCAACAGATCTTAACCATACAGTAATGGGTTAGTTGAAATCCTATTTTGATAGTCTTCACAACTAAAATTACTCTAATTCAATTTTTTTCTCAAACGGAGATGAACTACTAGTATCATATAAGCACAGTTTTAAACAGTATCACTTCTAGAAGAGTGGAGTTTTATTTTAGTGTAGCTAGAATTGCAAACTCTGCAAAGGCATTATTTATTTTCATGTTTTACTTGGTGTAACCTAGTGTCATGGACACCCAGGAATCCTCTATCTAATGACACCTGTCAGAAACCAGTATGAACAAGGTCACCTCTGCACAGAGCTACCTTTATGTCATCAATGAGCAGCAGAACGTCCTGAGACATGTAGAAGTCACTCAGGTCAAAGATGATAGGGTAACAAACCACAGTCTTTCCTAGAATGCGATAAATCTGCAATAGGAAACAGAAAGCAAACATACAAAATACAAGTCATAGTGTCCAATGTCTCAACAATAATTAATACTGATACTTATTTATGAATAGGCAAACAATAGCTCACAAAGTCCATAAAGAATTAATTTTAAAGTTTTTTGCTTGAGTCAGTATGACAGTAAATTTAAAGTAGAACATTTCTAATAAGGCTGAAAAACCCTATGCTTGAGTAAATATTATTATAAATGTTTTACAAAGCTTGGCAATAACATAGCAGTGAGATGTTCATTTATTCCCAGAAAGCTTCAATAATATGACACACAGTAAGTAAGATTTATGTGCAGAAAATTGTAATTCAGATAACTGCCTCAAGTACATAATGAAATGTGACAGGGATGGCCAGAGGCCAAGCATGACTTCTGCATGCAGAATTACTACCCAAAGGCACTCCAAGAGGAAAGCACACTCACCTTTGATGTACCAAGGCAGCCAATGGGCCTATCTGGCCTTCCAGACAGACCCAACTTCTCATTGATACCCAGGTGGAAATAAGCCTGTGAGATACAAGTGTTATGGCTTAGTAATGTTAGCTCTAGAGAAACGATGCTAGAGAGGCCCATCTAGGACCAGCCAAATAATTCTGGATTGGGGGGCGGGCTACTGAATTTTTCAAAGCCAAACTTTTTAGATTCAACTAGTAACATTCTAAACTGTAACATTGTTATCATACTGGTGGACGTATACAACCTGCTTGGCTTTGATTCTTAAAGCAATTCAAGAGACAAATGCTTCTCTCTCTCTCTCTCTCTCTCTCTCTCTCTCTCTCTCTCTCTCTCTCTCCCTCTCTCCCTCTCCCTCCCTCCCTCCCTCCTTCCCTCCCTCCATCCCTCTCCCTCTCCTTCTCTCCCTCTGTTTCATATATACAATCATAATCTTTATTTAAAAAATCAGGGCTACATATCTCCCACTGTGTTTCTACTTTCAAATAATTTTTCAAAGTGAAATAATTTTTACTGATTTGTTTTCTGATTACATGAATTTCCAACCCAAAATGTTGGTCTTGCTTATTCTCATACCTTATACAATAATTTGACTCTCGTATATTTTGAAAGGGGTGTGTAAGTTACTATGTAAGCCTAAAGAAACATCAAAAGATTCTTAAAGGGCACAAATTAAATATAAACCAACAATATACGCAAAGATTAATGAGTACACATTTGCATAAATGTGTATTCCTATAATAAATAATCTTTTTGTTTCCTGGTTATTAAGTCTATTATGGAGGTGTTCCAGACAAGATGTACAAACAGATGCAATAGAGGGCAGGAAGGGTGCCACAGTGGAACAGCAGTCGCTGGATCTGCTCTGGGCTAAAGACATTTGACCAGGAAGCCCTTTACCTCTGTAGCCGCCGCCTTCTGATGAAACTGGTTCCCAACAATTTGTTATTTAAAAAAAAAAATTCAAGTAATATCTTTGGACAGTATGCAAGATAATTTCTTAGACTTGCTTGACCAAACAGACTGTAATTTCTCTCTGAAATGTAAGACCTAGCTTTGCACCCTGTCCTGTCTCTGCATGTTATGTATGTGTGTGTCTGTCTGTCTGTCTATCTACCTACCTACTTACCTATCCATAGAGATAGAAACATAAAATTTACATAGGTTTTTGTGTCAGTCTTTTGGGTTGAAATATGTCATTTTACTTTCACACTCCTATATTAAAATATTTTTGGGTAATTTTTCCAGTGTACTAAATGTTCATGGTCTCGATTTTTCATGTTCCCCTTTCTGCCGAGTATTTGTCCTTTTTGTAAGATAGAGAGCTTTACCCTTTGAAGTAAATGTTTATTCAGGCTTCAATGTGAGAAAATCTTAGAACTACACCCTAGAGAGAATCTCTTGTAAGCATCACCCTTTTCAAGAAAAGCTGATGGCCAATGAAGTGAGACAGGAAAGGAGGTGGGACACTGGCAGGAAGGGAGAGGAGTCTGGGAAACAGCATGTGACTAAAAAGAGCCACAGGGAGAAATTTGAGAAGACAGAAGGAAGAGAGCCGAGGAGATGCGAAGAAGCCTGCCTGGGCTGAGGAGAGGCAACTGGTAGACATCGAGCAGTTTGAATGGGTTAGGTGAGTTGCGAGCTATTCAGGGGTGAGCCAAAGCTTGTGGCCTAGGCATTTAATAATAAATAATTAGTCTCAGACTCATTGCTGTTGGGAACTAAGTGACCAGGAGGAAAGACAAAATTATATTTTAAAAAAAAGTTTTTACATTACATAGTAGGTGAAACATCACTTCAGTGAGTGGAGTTCCAACAGTAATATTTTTTTTATTTCTTATTAGATATTTTCTTTATTTACATTTCAAATGTTATCTTCTTTCCTTGCTTCCCTCCGAAAACCCCCTATCCCAGCCACCCTCCCCCTGCTCACTAACCTACCCATTCCCCAACACTAGGGCAACGAGCCTTCACAGGTCCAAGGGCCTCTCCTCTCACTGATGTCCAACAAGGCCATCTTCTGCTACCCATGCGGCTGGAGCCATGGGTAACTCCATGTGTACTCTTTGGTTGGTGGTTAAGTCCCTGGGAGCTCTGGGGGTACTGGTTGGTTCATATTGTAGCTCCTCCTATGGGGCTGCAAACCCCTTCAGCTCACTGGGTCCTTTCTCTAGCTCCTCCATTGGGAACCCTGTGCTCAGTTCAATGGTTGGCTGAGAGCATTCCCCTCTGTATTTGTCAGGCACTGGCAGAGCCTCCCAGGTGACAGCTATATCAGGCTCCTGTCAGCAAGCACTTGTTGGCATCCACAGTACTGTCTAGGTTTGATAAATATATATGGGATGGATCCCAAGGTGGGGGAGTCTTTGAGTGGCCTTCCCTTCAGTTTCTGCTCCACACATTTGACTAGAAAATTTCACAATCAGGTCTGATGTTTTATCAGGTTTGTATGCTTTATTTAGTGACATGTGCCAGTCATCTTCTGAATTGCTTTTTTGGTACTGGTATTGTAAGTGTGGCCTTTCTGCCTCAGTAAGCTACAAAAATATATTCCTCTATCTTTTCTTCTAATTGATTTTATACTTAAATCACTTTAGAATACTTAAATGGAATTGGCCAGATGGCTCAATAGGCGAGGGCAGCTGCCGTCAAGCCTGCGTATGGCTTTGACTTCCTGAGCAGACAGAGAGCTGACAGCCCAGGTTGTTCTCTGGCTACCACATGGGTGCTGTGGAAGGTAAGATCAATAAATTAAATGTGATCAAAGTTTAAAGTACTTCAATGTTTACTCTGCCTAGAATGAATTTGGTCTTGCATTTGATGACATGAAAAACCCTAAATTTTTCTATATGCATAATCAAACTCTTTCTGTACAGTATGATTGCGATTTGAAGTATTTGCAAATAACACCATCATATACAAAACTGATGTAATAGGGTTCTCTCTTATGTCACTGAGCTCTTGTGTTGTTTCTCCTTTTGAACTGTGCATTCTTGAGAACAGTATTCCTTGATTGGAGCAGTGCCTGGCATGTGGCTGGTTCTCAGGAAATATCTGGTGGACAGCTGAGCAAGCCAATCAGGGACTTTAAAGAACTGAGATCGCAGCACCGGACGGCAGGTTTGATACACCTTCCCACAAGTATTTTTACGTTTTCTGAAATAACAGTATGACTAAATTACGTTATGTTTCTTTGGGGCAAGAAGTAAAATTAAACAATCATGCACAAGTTAAAATCAGCTTACTTTGGTAGGACTTCTACTCTTTAGTATAGTAAGAGGATTCTCCTTTGTTTTCTGAACCATGACAAGGGAGCTTTGGGTTATTAGGTGGTGCCTGGTAAGGCTGTCTCCGTGTATGCACACACATATAACTAGTCTGCTGAAACACATGGGAGTGTGCAAACCACTTCGAAATACAGACATGCTTCATACTAAGTTCATCCTGTATTCAGATCACCATGATGTACATCTCAGCAGTCATCACATCACAAGCTTCGAACGTACAAGGCACAAGAGCGTACAAGGCAGAAGCCCTGCTCCTAGTTGTCTGTCCTTACATCCTCGCTAGTGTACTGAAATAGGATGCAGCTTCTCAGAAGAAAAGGAGCAGCGATCGCCCTCAAGATGGGTGCATCAAAATACAATTAGTGAGAAGACTTTTTTTTTTCTCTTTTAAAAGGCTGACTTACAACAGGTGGTTTTAAACAACATATCTTAGGGGAGGAAGCCTACATAGCAGCTGGTTTGGAAGACAGGGTGGACCCACAATCAACATATACTCCTCTATCTTCACACAAGCACAGAGAAGCTGGGCTCTGGGTCATAAATATGTCTTAAGTCATATTCCACCACCAGAGTATACATTATTTGCTAACATCACACAGCACTGGGTACAAATACCTATTGTAGCTATTATCAGAGTGGACTATAATTAACTGGGTTTTTTGTTGTTTTTTATGCCATACACATCACTAGACTCAGAGGTTATTTAAGTGACCCACAGTGCTTTGCATATGCCAGGTGTTTGCTGATGAATAGATAAAAGCAACTTTCAAGTGACTTGTTATCTAAGCCGACTGGCCTTTTACATTTGAATTGCATGTCGTCTGGCAGAAGATTACCTCCCATTAAAAATGTGCTCATTTTAATTAGACTTGAAGAATGAGGTTTGGGTTAATTTGCTTTAAGTCCATGCTGATCAGGACTAACCTTCCTGTGTACTCTGCAGCACTTCCAGAGAGAGACCATGCAGTAGCTCAGCTGAAGTACCTAGCAATTCTGCTATTCCTTTCTCCCATTTTAGGTCACTTTTCCTCCTTGCAGCTCCTCAGTTTCTGGTCTTGTATATCGTAAAACAAACCAACACAGCACAATGACACAAAATCACATCCATCATGGGGTTTTCCACTCAGGAGTGTGATTTCATTTCACGTGCTACCTATTTAAGAGTCCTTACATTATCTTTCTACCTATTTTAAGAATCCTTACATCACCTTCCTGCTGTGTGGTGAGGGGATGGATGGGAAGAGAAGGGAGGGCATAAGACTTTAACACATTTAAACATTACTGTGTGGGCACACATGCGCCACAGCATGTGTGTGGAAGTCAGAAGACACTTTGTCTTGCCCAGTGTGGGTTCTGGGGATCTAGGTCACGGGTGTGGTGGTAGTGCTCTCACCCTACCCTTCTCACTGGCCCAAAGGCCTATGCAATTTAAAGAAGAAGAGCGATTCTCTAAGAGCTAGTACACTTGGTGACCTGAAACCTGGGCTTTCTTTCATGCTATCTTTTTGGCAAGTCCAGTCTGATGGCCACAGACTATGGGTCACTGCATTTCCCTATTTAACACCACACACCTTACTTCTCTCAGACGTCATTCTTAAATAGCATTCAAAGCTATGACCACTGCCATTTATATCAACTTAACCTCAATTATTTGAGAGGTATTATTATAAAAAACGTCTATTGCACAGCTGGAGCTTCTTTCTGGACCTTTGAAACCAATTATTAAATAAAATGAGGTTATAAACAACTAGTGGGGTTTATAATTCCATCTCCAAAAAGCAGGCGCACCCACAAGCATGGCCCCTCTGCACCCATCTTCAGACTAGTGCACTTGAAAGGTTCTAAGTCAACTTTTAGGCTCGATTATCCCAAACAGGCAAGTAACCACATCAAAGCCAGACATTATCATTTAATTTCTTTAGACTCAACAAACCAAACATATAAAAATGACATCATTTTCCAAAAGTAAAGTGGGGGGGGGGGAGGTAAGGGAAGGAATGATTATCAGAAAAAAATTACTTAAAACACTGAGGTTTTAAGGTAATATGAAGGAAAATAAAACAAAACTCTAAATGATAGTTTTACACATGACAACTAAAGTTGAGACTGATTTGTTATTGAAAGTGCTTCGTCAAGGCCAGGAACTGATGTTAACAGGAGAAGAAATCAACAGGACCCATGAATATAATGTACAAACATACACAAGGAAGGATTTTGTTCATTTTGGTTTTTTTAAGTTAACATCTGATAAAGTGGACTAGTCAACTTAACTACCAACTTTAAGTCAGCACTCTTCTCTCAGGATTTAAATTTAACTATGCATTTGCTTTTGAATTAAGCCCAACAATTCTGTTCTAATACCTCTGCAAGGGAGAAAGCCACAGAATCACTTACTTTCACGAGCTCTTGCTGAGGCCAGATCTGAATAGGTTCCACCTGCTGAGGAGTCTGAGTTTGAATACCATATGTATTGAGAAAAACTTGAAGGCTAAATAGAGATCAGAGAGATGCGGTGGGGAGGGAAGAAGAGAAAGCTATTTTTAGACAATGCACTTATAGTTCAGGAAATATGAATGAAGGAGGTAAAAGGAATGTGCAGGCCTTGCTTGGAACATATGGTAACTCTGTCACTATCTGCAGTACACCAGCTATCCCAGAATCCATAGCCCTCAACAGCTTCTTCCCCAAAGTACCGGCAGCTCTGTAGAGCAGTCAGAAAGGCAGGCAATGATTTTGGTAATCTCTGTCATCTATGGGCACTAACTTCTCCAATTAACGTCCATGCTTAAACAGGAAAAGTATACTTCATGACACGCAAGGTCACACTGATGATCTCCCAGAAACTGCTGAGTTTTATTCCTGCTGCCACCCTCAGACGACAAACATGAAGCAGCACCCGCTCCACCTTCAGTGTGATAAAGGTGAACCAGCACCCTCCCTTCCCCACAGAGCACACCACTCATCTGCATCTCACCGTTGGCTTTCTGCTACAAGTGCTACATGAACCACCAAGTCATTTTCCAGCGGGCCCTGCAAGGGAGAAAAAGAGGAAGGAGAAACACTGAAAAAAAGATTTGGTCGTGCCAGCTATAATGAGAATCAAGGACAATATTAACTATCTCTGAGCAGTTCATTAAAGTGATGGACACCAGCTAGATCTAAGCACTGCCTTTCTTTTCTTGCCCACCACTGCCTACTAATCAATTTGATGGTGTAGACAGAGTAACGGAAGACCGAGGAGGTAAAGTCATAAATCTCATCACTACTGGAGAGGCTAGCTTGTCAGGGCTTTTTTGAATGATGCATCAGGGTAGTTTGGGGACTGAGAGTAATTTTCCATCATTTAACTCTGAAGGGAAGATGAGGAACTAAAAATAAAAAGTTCAATTTATGTGCTCTCCATAAAAAATGACTGTGAATTAATACTTCATTTGACATCTTAACCATATATAAGATTATTCCCTTTGCTGTTAGCCAATTTTCCTTTTGTACTTTATGTATGTATGTATGTGTGTAATATTTGATCAAATAGCTTTTTTCTAATATATAGCTCATACATATTTGGCTATATTACATTATGTTCACTAAATATTAGCTGTTGGATTAAGTGGTTATAATCAAAGACTGTATTGGATATTTATTACTCTTGTGGGAAGTCACTGTAATGCATATATAATTAAAATATATGTTAAAATAAACCCAATTTCAAGCCTGTATAAATTAATAGTATTAGGAAGCTCTGAAAGTACTGATAAATATAACCACTTCCCAGTAACAAGTCCAGCATCTCCAACAGTAAGCTGTAAGATAGTATGCTAAAAATTCAAGCACACCTTACAATGTTATAAACTGTTACTTAATAAGACCTTGCAAATGACTGTTTCTCAAAACAAAGAGAAAAGTTAATTATTCAGAGTCTCATCAAGATTTCCAACAACAAATACAATCCTTAAGCTGTTGGGAACTAGTCGTTACTTTGTTTCTAGGATGAAGGTGTTTGGGCTTCTTAGTAAAGAGCACATCGAAACATACACCTCACAACAATAGAGCAGTCACAGACGGATGGGCTAGCTGCTGTCTTCTTTCTGAACCACACGGTTCTGGGTTAACCCTGCCGGCACCGGATGACTGGTCAGAGCTAAAACGGCCTTTATGCCTTGAGTCACACTGAGTACTCGGTTAGGAATGAAGAACTCTTAACAGTACTGAAAAACAGCATGTGGCAGAGTTAGAATTCACTGTCACCTGCCAGGTGGGGCTGGGCTCCGCACCGCCAGCAGGACACCCCCTCAGTCCACTCCACATGTAGAGAGCAGAAAGCATTTGGCAGGGGCGGTCCCGCTACAACTCCATTCCTTGCACTACCCATTTCAGAAGCATTTTCTTTAAAAAACCAATCGCTGCTATCTAAAGATTGCAATTTTGCTGGGACAATTTTCTTATTAGAAGAGAAGGTAATCAGTACTTTCTGAGTGATAATTTCTCTAACAATGTAATATTTCAACTTCTAAACGTTTCCTTCTCCCCTTCCCCCTTCTGCAGCCCTATGGTACCATTATTCTCTGTTTTCCTCATTTATTCACAAAGTCACTTGACCAAGCACATTACAATGATTCTCATTTACTGATAAGAAAGCTGAGGCAGAGACTGTTTTTTTTTTTGTTTTTTTGTTTAAAAAAAAAAAAACAAACATATCAGGGGCTGGGGCGGAAGCTTGGGACAGAGCACATGCCTTGAATGAATGCGGCCCCGGTGTTTGATCACAGCAGCACAATAACAACATTTATACAACCAAATTAAAGTCAGCAAGTGGCACCTTTCTAACATGGTGCTAACTCAACAGTAAGCCCCAGTAGTTCTACCTGCCCCCTCTTCACCCCACGCACCCTAAACACAGCACATCTCTCCATCTGCGTCAGTAGCATCCTACTGGAAGACTCCATGATCCTGTACTTAGTGGTCAACTAACTGTTCTATAGACGTCAACCTCAAGTCTGTCCCTTCATAGCCTTCATCCTACAGACAAGTATTTAAAAACCATAGAATGACCCCTGAAAGTCTAGTCTTCAGACAGGTATTTAAACACCATAGAGATGACCCCTGAAAGTTTGGGCTTCAGACAGGTATTTAAACACCATACAGATGACCCCTGAAAGTTTGGGCTTCAGACAGGTATTTAAACACCATAGAGATAACCCCTGAAAGTCTGGGCTTCAGACAGGTATTTAAACACCATACAGATGACTCCTGAAAGTCTAGTCTTCACACAGGCATTTAAACACCATAGAGATGAACCCTGAAAGTCTGGTCTTCACACAGGCATTGAAAAACTGCAAGCCCATTCTTCATTCATCACTGATTCCCACCTTACCCCACATGCATACCATACAGACTCCTCAATGCTTTCCTGTCACCTGTAGGACAAGAACAAAACTGCTCCTCATGGCCTTAAGGCCCTGCTCTAGCTCCTGCCCATCTCATCTCCCTCTTATTTCCACCATGTTCTAATGACACTGAGTTCTCTCTGCCCTTTGAACAGCTGAGTTCCCATTACATGGCTGTTGCAGTGGCTACAATTACTTAGTATGCTTTTTCTACAGATCACTGAATGAAGGTCTTCTCATCACAAGGGTCTCCTCCACCACCCCTTCCTCTGGAGTCGTCTCTTTTCTACCATGGACTCTCTTTCCCTGGGACTGTCCAACTCCTTTGTTCTTTACCATATAAATCATGTCAGCTCCAGAAATTGTGTTATATTATTATTATTCAACCAACAGAAAGTAACTTATAAAAATATTAAATCCATTTTTCCTTCCAGACCCTGCTCCCAGAATGACCACTCTTAAGATTAATTATTTATTAATAAATGCCAAGGCCAAAAGCTTTGGCTCATTTTCTCACTAGTTTAAAACTCATTTAAAAGATTCTTTCTACATTTCCCTGTTTTAGTCCAATAAAGGGCTCTGTCTCTTACATCATTAAATTATATACAATACCAACACTTATGAAAGCCATCAGGTAAGAATGACTTTCATAATGTCTAATCTAATTGTATTTGGCAACTTTGGAGAATGTGCTCTATTATCTATCTTCTTAGTGAGTTAGTTTTATACATAAATAGCTTTCCATCATAATTTGTACTTTTAAACCTAAGAATATCTTCTTAGACCATGAAACATTTTCTTAGATCCTAAACAACTTAGGTTTAATTGTGAGACTATCTAGTCTTCATCAGAGGCCTGAGAAGGAATAAATATTTTTCGAGTATTCAGGAAGTGCAAAGTAAACAGCTCCCAAAACTACTGAAATGACAGAGGTTTCTGGCTACCTGAGCAGAATTGTCTTTATGATATTGAAGCATCTATTGTGAGCCTCCTGGCCCAGAATATGACAGACTTTCTTGTTAAGCAGGAATTATGAAGGATTTGCCTACCTTGTCCTTGCAAACCTCAAGTCAACTTCCCTGTGTCTGGTTTGCCCAGTTTGGACAGCATTCTGTCTGCAACTGTAGCAAGGGCATGCTCCTGCCCCGTGGCTAGCTTGTCACATTTGAAGTGAGCTCCATCAGGGGGTTCCTTGATGCCCGTAGAAGGAGGGTGCTGCAGGAGCAGACCCGTCTCACGGCCAAAAAAGATCTTTTCATGATAAAACATCTTTAAATGCCAAAATCTGTAGATCTCTAGGGTTTTTGAAGACTTATCTATCATATATCTGAATTGTTAGTTTCTATTTACTATTTGTTCAATTTTGAAAAAGTATTTCTGTAATAAACTAGACTAGCATCTAACATGATCATATGTTTGATTCACTGTTAACTTGCATTTCTTATATAAAAGAGTTTGTTATATTACACAGATTTCAAATGGAGAACTTAATATTGCATTTTTAAGAATTAGATAGGTACAATACTTTAATCAGAATTTTAGAGTTTTAGTATGTTGTAACCAAATATAACCAAATACAACCTTAATTTTGTATCAATATACAAAGATCTATACCAATATAAGGTTTTTTGCTTGCTAGTACTCTTTCGTCTAAGAGTAGATTCAATAATCTCCCCCTTTTTCATATTATTTCTATATTATTCCCATACCCTTCCATTTTTCATTTCTACTTCTGCTTCCCTTTCTCCCTAATACTAGATAGGAAAGAAGAATAGAGGAAAGAAAAAGGAAGAGAAAAAGAAATTCCTCAATCTAACCTTTCTTATTCTGTTTCCTCCCTGATCCAAGACCATTACAATTTGTACCACCCCCTTAAATGACAACAAACATTCATCATCTATAGAATGAGCATAAACCATCCACTCAACCTTTTGGAAATGGGGCATAATTCTCTCGAAATTGTTTCCTGATGATTTGGGGCATTCTTTTTCTTTTTGGGGAACCCTGAAAATTGAGAAAATGGTCACGTCTTAAAGGACCTAGCTGTACCAGTTATTGTCTACTCTGCATGCTAAGGAAGTTAGGCTTAAGTAATGTCCTGACTGGATCTGTCAGTAAGGCTGAGCAGATTGAGGTCATCGGCTTCCATTGAAGCTGTCCTGGAAGCGAGTTCTGATGAAACAGTTATTAAGGCAGTCTGAAATAGGATCGGGAGGATACTGGGGCAAATGTCACGCAGCACCTCAGCATCACTGAGGGTGAATCATGTCAGGGCTGTCTTTCTGTTTTTTGTTTTGTTTTGTTTCGTTTGTTATGTTTTTTATTTTCTGTGAATATATAAGCTTTCAGCGGTAATACACATTTCTGCATTAATATATGTATAGAATGTTCAATGTGCACAATTTAGTTAAAGATGTTTGTTGAACAGGTGAGGCATCTGTCTTTTTGTATATAAAATTTCACAGCAATAGATGTCAGATTTGTACTTAGTAAATTTGGGGGATGTTATTGTTTGCAAACACACTTAATATTGCATAATGTGTAATAAATTATCTTAGAAATACATATCAATTCATGGTATCCATGCTTCCTTCTGTCAAGCTTTTCACATTTCCTTAGCATCAATGCCCCTATAGCCAAGAACTTATATATTAAAAAAATATTAAATTCCAAGTTTTCCTTTCCCAGCCCCAGCTCCCCGATTGGTGACTCCGAGTGAGACTAATTATTTACTATTAAATGTTCACAAGCCTTGGCTCACACCCTGACTACTCTATGTCTACCACTTGGTTAGTTACCTCTTTTCAGTCCTGGCCCCTTCTTGCTTCCTGTCTCCTTGGAATCTCCTGAGAACATGTACCAGATGGTTTACGTCCATCTCCCCATGGCTCTATTAAATCTTTCTCTAGTCTCCTTTTATTCTCTCACTCTCTCCCTGAATCCCCTCTTCCTGCCAATGGCTGACCTCGTATTTCCTGCCTCAGCAAATTAGCTACTGGGTTTTTTTTTTTTATTAACAGGTGATACTTACAAGGGATTCTTTCTACAAATTCCTTCACAGCAAGGGCTTTGAGCTACCTTGTGTCTATTGTTCTGCCTTGTTGCTATTACTGTTTGATTAAAAACTGCCCAGGCAAGTCCCTCAATTCAGTGTTTATCTGTAATTTGGGAATATTAGGCTTACATGGAGGTTCAGAATAAAAAGGTCATGTAAAGTTTTCACAAACTTGTATTTACAACACAAATGACATTTATACTATTCTTTTTTCATGTGTCTCTGTTGCACTTGTCATTTAATTCTGCTCAAATTACCCAATGGTGATGGGGCAAGTTCCTCCCTACCTGCCCCAATGTTCTGGGTTCCCAAATGAAGAACACACACATGTAGCCTTATATTTTAATATGTCTTAAACAGCTCAATGACTGGGCCACTTCCAAACTTCCTGGTTTGGAGTGTACAAGTAATATGATTTGCTGATTCCTCCACATGGGAACAGCCCTGTAACTGGCTTAGACATAAAAATGTCTCAAGCCAAAACCTCAGAAAAAATTAGACAATGAATCTTGTTGGTTATAGAATTCTTTTTTGTTTGTTTGTTTGTTTGTTTTTTGAGACAGGGTTTCTCTGTCTAGCCCTGGCTGTCCAGGAACTCACTCTGTAGACCAGGCTGGCCTCTAACTCAGAAATCCACCTGCCTCTGCCTCCCAAGTGTTGGGATTACAGGCGTGTGCCACCACTGCCCAGCGGTTATAAAATTCTTAAGGTTCATTATGTCATCCTTCACATGGTATGAATGAAGATTTATTACAATTGGTTACTGATCAAATTAACTCATAAAAAAGATAGTTGTCTTTTACCTGCTCAAACAAGGAGCAATCCTTAACTGATCTGTGCACCTTACCCAATCCATATGAATATCTTAATAATACTTAAATTTTGGTTGAAACATTCATATATTACAGAATATGCACCTCTGACAAGATCCATCCTCAGGAATGCTGAAATGACCAACGGTTCCAGCTCCCTGCCTCCTGAAGCTGTTTCCAGAGACTGGGCACTCACTGTAGACTACTTTAGGACATTTTAGAAAGAATTATCAATTTCTGAAATGTTTATCAACGGTCTATATAATGACAGACTGGAAGGACCCTTGCTATATTAGGAACAGACAATGGTACCTTAGTAATCATTCAACAGTTTAGAAAAAAAACATGTTTTAGTATTCCTGATTACAATATATGAATCCTAAACATACACAGAAAATGTTTGCAAATATAAACATGGTTATTTTTAACAATAGGAAATAATCATATTAAATTTCTATAAACAATGTAACACCTTATGTTAATCATAATTAATGTTAACCCATAATTGAAAATATCTCCATTAAAATTTTTCTAATCTATAAATAAAATCAGACTTTTAAAAATATCTCCCATCAGGGTAACAAACACATTTAACATTAATTTGCAATATTAACCATTTTTAAGTAGATAGAAAAACATTTATAGAATGCCTTTCCTATGAGCTGGGTAGTACCTAGATTAAAATTGCAACTCATCTTACTCAGAATTTGAGATGATAATTAAGGCGCTGCATGCACATCTGTCTAGATTCAAGTTTTTAAATTACTCAAATCAGGCCAAAGCAGTCGCAGGAGAATATCTGCACCTGGGAACTATAAATAAACAGGGTAATAAAGTTTCAAGGGTGTTCAGAGAAACCTTAATGCTGGTGTTTCCTTAGACGTTTCTCTTCCTTGGTCTTTCATTTGATCTAATGCTTCTCAATAGGCAATTCACCATAAGACAAAAAGTTCTACTTATATAACGTTTTCAGTAGATGTCTCCCAATGACAACTCCATTCACCTAGTTTACCATCATCTCTCCAACAGAAAATTGCAATGATTATTCAGCCCTCTTTCTAGAGTTGGCCCATCCATCCATCCATCCATCCATCCATCCATCCATCCATTCTCACTTCTCACACATCTATGGAAAGCACAGCATACTCCTGGTGCTTTTTTTCATTTAATGATTATAATTCATGGTGTTCTTTTCACATGTAGTACACAGAACATAGGCTATTTCTTCATATTTATGTCATAGCTGTCCCACAATGATTAATACTTTCTCACATTTTTAACCACTTAAGAGAAGTCAACATAGTGAACCAAAATCACTGAAATAATTGTGCTTACCTAGTGGCACTATTAAATATCAGGTGTTTAATTTTACTTTTGAGAGCTAAATGTCCCACCTAACTCATTCAAAGCATTACTACCTCAGGATTATGCGAGCCTTGAGAAAACTATTCTAAGAGATCTATAGGCCCAACTTTGAGGCAGAGACAATGAGAGGAGTGTGGCCCCTATATCAAGATGGTGACATGGAAAGATACACAGATGTTCGGCAATTTATTGTTCAGTCTCTCGGTCCCCCTGTGAGGGCGCCTTCCGTGGCGGGGCCTGCTGTGGCCGCCCCTGTTGCCGCCGCTGACCCTCGTTCTGCTGTGTTGTAACAATGTTATTATGTTCAGTAACACTTCCTGATAAGACTTATCTGCTTATTTTATGGCTTATTTTTGTCATCTGCTCTGGTTTTAGAATGTTAGTATATGCCGGGCAGTGGTGGTACATGCCTTTAATCCCAGCACTTGGGAGGCAGAGGCAGGAGAATTTCTGAGTACGTAGCCACCTTGGTCTACAGAGAGAGTTCCAGGACAGTCAGGGCTATACAGAGAAACCCTGTCTTGAAAAATGAAAAAAATAAAAAATAAAAAAATAAATAAAAAAATAAAAAAGAATGTTAGTATGTCTCAAGAGCCTGCTACATGCCATATGACATTCAGCACAATGCTGTACATGTGTTACAAGAATGTTTTTTCTTTTTTTTATTATTTTCTATATTCTTTGTTTACATTCCAAAGGCTTTCCCCTTTCTAGTTCCCCCCTCCCACCATATGTCCCATAAGTCCTCTTCCCCACCCCATTCTCCTATCACCCCCTCTCCCCACCATATCTCTGTTCTGGTACTCTCCTACAAAACCGGATTTAGTCTTTTCTGGACCAGGGTACTCTCCATCCCTTTTCTGGGGAATCTTTTGCTTAGCTAATTGTGTCTTGAGTATTCAGAGCTTCTGGGCTCATTAATATCCACTTATCAGTGATTGCAATTCATGGGTATTCTTTTGTGATTGGGTTGACTCACTTAGGATGATATTTTCCAGATCCAACCATTTACCTACAAATTGCATGAATTCATTATTTTTAATTGCTGAGTAGTATTCCATTGTATAAATATACCACATTTTCTGTATCCATTCCTCCTTTGAGGGACATCTGGGCTCCTACCAACTTCTGGCTATTATAAATAAGGCTGCTATGAGCATAGTGGAGCATGTGTCTTTATTGTATGCAGGGGAATCCTCTGGGTATATGCCCAGGAGTGGTATGACAGGGTCCTCTGGAAGTGTCATGCCCAATTTTCTGAGGAACCGCCATACTGATTTCAAGAGCAGTTGTACCATCTTGCAATCCCACCAACAATGGAGGAGTGATACTCTTTCTCCACATCCTTGCCAGCACCTGTCGTCTCTTGAGTTTTTAATCTTAGCCATTCTGACTGGTGTGAGGTGGAATCTCAGGGTTCTTTTGATTTGCATTTCCCTGATGACTAATGATGTTGAACATCTCTTAAGGTGCTTCTCAGCCATCTGAATTTCTTCTGCTGAAAATTCCTTGTTTAGCTCTGTACCCCATTTTTTTAGGGTTATTTGGTTCTTTGGGGTCTAACTTCTTGAGTTCTTTGTATATATTGGATATTAGCCCTTTGTCGGATATGAGGTTGGTGAAGATCTTTTCCCAATTTGTTGGGAAATCAAAACAACCCTGAGATTCCACCTCACACCAGTCAGAATGGCTAAGATCTTTATCAAAGATCAAGTGACCATAACTCTGTGGGTTCATTTCTGGATCTTCAATTCTATTCCATTGATCTACTTGCCTGTCACTGTACCAATACCATGCAGTTTTAAACACAATTGCTCTGTAGTACTGCTTGAGGTCGGGGATATTGATTCCCCCAGAAGTCCTTTTATTGTTGAGAATAGTTTTAGCTATTCTGGATTTTTTGTTACTCCAAATAAATTTGAGAATTGCTCATTCTAGATCTATGAAGAATTGATTTGGGATTTTGATGGGGATTGCATTGAATCTGTAGATTGCTTTTGGCAAGATGGCCATTTTTACTATATTGATCCTGCCAATCCAAGAGCATGAAATATTTTTCCATTTCCTGAGGTCTTCTTCGATTTCTTTCTTCAAGGACTTGAAGTTCCTGTCATACAGATCTTTCATTTGTTTGGTTAGAGTCACGCCAAGATACTTTATATTGTTTGTGGCTATTGTGAAGGGTGTTATTTCCCTAACTTCTTTCTCAGCCTGCTTGTCCTTTGAGTACAGGAAGGCTACTGATTTGCTTGAGTTGATTTTATAACCAGCCACTTTGCTGAAGTTGTTTATCAGCTGTAGGAGTTCTCTGGTGGAGTTTTTTGGGTTACTTACATATAGTATCATATCATCTGCAAATAATGATAGTTTGACTTCTTCCTTTCCAATTTGTATCCCTTTGACTTCTGTGGAAAGTGGGTGTGGCAGTAGCCTCAAGATGGCACCTGGAGGCCTGCCAAGTCGGATGACTAAGCACCTGACTTCTTCCTGCTCCTGAGTAGGCCACACCTTTCTTGGGCACTGCACAGGTGTAGCCAATGACGTGTGATCAGACCATTCTATGTGTACCAATCAGAGAAGACTACGTGATGTGGACTGATGGGGCGGACGTGGAGAGTAGATAAAAGGACTGCACAAGGGGAGTGGGGAGCTTTTTCCCTACATTCATGTTTCAAGGTTCCTGATTAAACTGCATTGCGAAGAACGCTGCTTAGTCGCTCTTTTCTGCTGGTCAGAGATAGTAGCGACAAGTGGTGACCCGTATGGGGACGCGAACATTCAGAACTCATTGCGGTCAGCCAGTAAGTTCCCAGATAAGTGGGACAATTAAGGTTCTCAGTTTGAGATGATAAGGTTCTCGGTTTGAGACGACGATAAGGTTCTCAGTTTGATACGATAAGGCTCTTGGTTTGAGAAGATAAGGCTCCCGGTTTTGGGACAGGTTGCACCAAGCACGATGGGGAATTCATCATCAGTTCAGATGGAATGCCAGGCCCTCAAAGATTTGTTAGAAACGAATGGAATTGGGCTTAAGAAAGGAACAGTGGAAAAATGAGAAAAGGAAAATGGATTTCAAAACTCTCCTGGGGACAAGGGGAAACATGGAGACGTCCTGTTTCCTCTATGGACCCCAATGGAGATATTCTTAGTACTGGTTACAAGTGCTCTTCCCTCTCTGTGTATTGTTTGACTTTAGTGCACCAATTTGTCCATGTGTGTCTGTCCTTGTTTTTTTATTTGAGTGACTGTTGTTCTGTGATTTATGTTTAAAAAAATGGTAAAAACTTTGCTGGAGGTCCATCTCTTGATCCAGTCTCAGTTTACACAGAAGAGGCTGATTTAAGCTGCCCTGGATTTAGCTAGGAGTTGAGCACAGCTGGAGAAAAGCTGCTTTTAAAGGGCCAGCAGCTGCTCAAGTAGGCTGATGGTTATTTCTCCTTTTGGGTACAAAGTGCTTTTTCTCTTGAATTACAGCTAGAAAACAATTGTTTGGTTCAAATTTATAAGATTCATGTAGTTGTTTCATTTTTGGTTCTGATTGGTCTTAAAGGTATAAATATGTTTTGCGTGTCTTGACTATAGAGTTTTGGCTTATAAGTTATTGGGCATGATTAAAAATTATTACATTGGTAACAAAAAGATAGTTTAAAACTGGTAACTCAGGGTTGGGGTTATCTTAATAACACGTGGCATGACTCAACCGAGGAAAAACAGGCCTCTAAAGATACGTCTAAATTAAGATAATGTTTTGTGTGATTCTTATCCTAGAAATTAGACTTACAAAGGATAAGATTTAAAACAATGTCTCTTTATTAAAGTATTATAGGTTGTATTGTCATGCATTCAAACATAAGAACTTGCAAACAAACTCCGTGGTGTGAAAGTAATGGCATTTGAAAATTGGGCTTTACTTTCCAAAGTTGTAGTTGCTCTAATATTGCAAGAGAAAGTTAAGAATTATGCTTAACAACTGCCAGTGTACCACTGACTGAAGTTTGAAGTCTGATAGAATGCTTAAGATTCTTAACTCACTCATATTTTGTAATTAAAGATTTCAAGAATAAAAGTTAAAAACAGCTGTGGCCAGTATAGGCCACTTTTTCACAAGCTTTATTGGATACAGTGCTAGAAGCAAAATTTAACTACCCAAGATTGAAAAGGAGACCTCAGTGGGAATTTATTTGATAT
Organism: Apodemus agrarius; assembly: GCA_964023405.1. NCBI lineage: Eukaryota > Metazoa > Chordata > Mammalia > Rodentia > Muridae > Apodemus > Apodemus agrarius. The sequence continues at coordinate 48,615,729 of OZ030024.1, forward strand.
CAAACAGGTTCCTTTTGAACTGTTTCAATAATTTGTAGATATGACTACTAAAAACAGCTAGTAGAATTTTTCTGGGAACCTTCAAATTTCAGGTTCCTTTTGTTATTCAACCCTTATACAATGGGGTCCAGTTGCAGGCTACTGCCCTGCAGGACAGGTGAGTATTGGGCCTGGCCTTGGCCAATAGGCTCAGATTAGAAAATAATTTACAGTTGAGTAATGAAAGGCTCAGAGCTGCCTCAGTGGAGACTTGTGAGGCACTGCTTTTGTCTTGCAATTCCCACCTAGGAAGTTTCAGGCCAATGTTAATGCCCACCTAAAAGGTGGCATAATGATCCTTAATCAAAGAATTGATTTGGTGCAGGAACAGGTTGATACCCTTTGGCAGGTTGCTCAGTTAGGGTGTGAATGGCGATACACGGGGTTATGTATTACCTCGGTGCCCTATCAGAATTTTACCCATGCTGCTAATTTGTCAGAGTTTGTCTAGTCATCTTGCAGGGAACTCGTCTGGAGAATTTGATCATCTGCTACAAGAATTGAGGGTTGCTATCCTCCATGTGAATTCCACCTGAGTAGATGTGTCCTTCGCTGCCGGATTGGGACCCTGGATTGCGAATGCTATGAATCACCGTAAGGAGTGGGCGGGAATTGGAGATTTGGGAATTTTGCTCATTCTTGTCAGTATTGTTGCACTTTGGTGCATCTGTAAGATGTGCATAGCCCAAAGACGCCATGATCGTGCAAGCTTTTCCAGCACTAGAGGCAGGGCCCTTTGCCCCTTACTCATTCTGATGGAAAGATTGCCTTGGTGCAGGACTTGAAGAATCTGTTTCTGTTTTTGCTCTGGGTCAAAATGTAACTTTTAGGCCTATGCCTGTTTGTTTACGGCTTCCTTTTGTATTTATCATTTATAATGGTAGTGCTGATGCAAAGCATTTAAATTGTAGCAGTGAAGATTGTTGTTATAGCATGTGTTGGAATGCTTCCACCCATCATTGGGCTGTGTGTTACCTCCATACCTTTTGTTAATTATAGCCATGCAGCGCAATTGTCCCGTGATATCTCCCAGTATTTGACAAGAAATTGGTCTCAACATTTTGATGGTTTGGGTGAGAGTTGAGACAGTCCATCGTCCACATCAACTCTACCCGAGTGGATTTGTCCCTCGCTGGAAGATTGGCGGAATGGATCACTGTTGCTGCATCCAGATTGAAGGAATGGGCTGGACTACCTGGACTTGCTTTATGCTTGGTCTTGTATAGCGTCTTGGCCTTTTGGTGCATATGCCACATGCAGTTCCAGCAGCGCAGACAACAAGCCCTGATGATCCAGGCTTTTGCGGCTGTGGAGATTGGTCAGTCTCCTCAAGTGTGGCTTGGCATGCTAGAGAAGTAGTCAATGACTCCCTGAATACGTCACCAACCTAAGACAGGGGACAAACCACTGCTGTTTGCTCTTCCAAAGACAGGTAAGGGGCATCACTTCAGCGGGCAACCTGAGACAGGCATTCTCTCTGCCAATAAATAAAGGAGGGGGAGATGTGGAGAGCGGGTGTGGTAGTAGCCTCAAGATGACGCCTAGAGGCCTGCCAAGTCGGATGACTAAGCACGTGACTTCTTCCTGCTCCTGAGTAGGCCACACCTTTCTTGGGCACTGCACAGGTGTAGCCAATGACGTGTGATCAGACCATTCAATGTGTACCAATCAGAGAAGACTACGTGATGTGGACTGATGGGGCAGACTTGCAGAGGAAATAAAAGGACTGCAAGGGGAGTGGGGAGCTTTCCCCCTACAGTCATGTTTCAAGGTTCCTGATTAAACCTCATTAAGAAGAATGCTGCGAGGTTACTCTTTTATGCTGGTCAGAGATAGTAGTGACAGACGTCCTTATGTTGTCTAATTGCTCTCACTAGAACTTCAAGTACTATATTGAAAAGATATGGAGAGAGAGGGCAACCTTGTCTAGTCCCTGATTTTAGTGGGATTGCTTCAAGTTTCTCTCCATTCAGTTTGATGTTGGCTACTGGTTTGCTGTATATCGCTTTTATTATGTTTAGGTATAGGCCTGGAATTCCTGTTCATTCCAGGACTTTTAACATGAAAGGATGCTGAATTTTGTCAAATGCTTTTTCTGCATCTAATGAGATGACCATGTGGTTTTTTTTCTTTTAGTTTGTTTATGTAGTGGATTACATTGATAGATTTCTGTATATTGAACCATCCGTGCATCCCTGGGATGAAGCCTACTTGATCATGGTGAATGATCATTTTAATATGCTCTTGGATTCGGTTGGCAAGAATTTTATTTAGCATTTTTGCCTCGATATTCGTAAGGGAAACTGGCCTGTAGTTCTCTTTGTTGGATCTTTGTGTGGTTTTGGTATCAGCATAATTGTGGCTTCATAGAATGAGTTGGGCAGTATCCCTTCTGTTTCTATTTTGTGGAATAGTTTGAAGAGTATTGGTATTAGGTCTTCTTTGAAGGCCTGATAGAATTCTGCACTAAAACCATCTGGTCCCGTACTTTTTTTGGTTGGGAGGCTTTCTATAATGCCTTCTATTTCCCTAGGGGTTATGGGACTGTTTAGCTGATCTAATTGATCCTGATTTATTTTGGTATTTGTTATCTGTCTAGGAAATTGTCCATTTCCTCCAGATTCTCCAGTTGTGTTGAGTATAGACTTTTGTAGTAGGATCTGATGATCTTTTGAATTTCCTCAGTCTCTTGTTATATCCCCCTTTTCATTTCTAATTTTTTAATTTGAATACTGTCTCTGTGCCCTTTGGTTAGTCTGGCTAAGTGTTTATCTTGTTGATTTTCTCAAAGAACCAGCTCCTGGTTTTGTTGATTCTTTGTATGGTTCTCTTTGTTTCAACTTGATTGATTTCAGCCCTGAGTTTGATGATTTCCTGTCTTCTCCTCCTGAGTGAATTAGCTTCTTTTTGTTCCAGGGCTTTCAGGTGTGCCGTTAATCTGCTAGTGTATGCTCTCTCCTGTTTCTTTTTTGGAGGCACTCAGGGCTATGAGTCTTCCTCTTAGCACTGTTTTCATTGTGTCCCAAAGATTTGGGTAGGTTGTACCTTTATTTTCATTGAATTCTAAAAAGTCTTTGATTTCTTTATTTCTTCCTGGACCAAAGCGTCATTGAGTATTGTTCAGTTTCCATGTGTATGTGGGCTTTCTGTTTTTGTTTGTTTGTTTGTTTGTCTTTTGCTATTGAAGACCACTTTTACTCCATAGTGATCTGATATGAGGCAAGGGATTAGTTCGATCTTCTTGTATTTGTTGACATCTGTCTTGTGAACAATTATATGATCGATTTTGGAGAAGGTACCATGTGGTGCTGAGAAAAAGGTATATTCTTTTGCTTTAGGATGAAATGTTTTATTTATATATATATATATATATATATATATATATATATATATATATATCTGTTAAATCCAATTGGTCCAAAGCTTCAATTAGTTTCACTGTGTCCCTGTTTAATTTCTGGCTTCCTGATTGGTCCATCGAAGATAGTAGAGTGTTGCAGTCACCCACAATTATTGTGTTAGGTGCAATGTGTGCTTTAAGCTTTACTAAAGTTTCTTTCATAAATGAGGTTGCCCTTGCATTTGGAGCATAGATGTTCATTATTGTGAGTTCTTCTTGGTGGATTTTCCCTTTGACCAGCAAGTAGTGACCATCAGTGTCTCTTTTGATGACTTTAGGTTGAACATCAATTTTATCCGATATTAGAATGGCTACTCCGGCTTGTTTCCTGAGACCATTTGCTTGTAAAATTGTCTTCCAGCCTTTTAATCTAAGGTAGTGTTTGTCTTTGACACTGAGATGTGTTTACTGTATGCAGCAAATTGCAGGGTCCTGGTTCCGTATCCAGTCTGTTAGTCTATATCTTTTTATTGGGGAATTGAGTCCATTGATGTTAAGAGATATTAAGGAATAGTAACTATTACTACCTGACATTTTTGAAATTATTTTTTATATTTGAGTGGCTATCTTCTTTTGTGTTTGATGAGAAGAGGTTTCTATCTTGCTTCTTCTGGGGTGTAGTTTTCCTCCTTGTGTTGGTGTTTTTCCCCTATTATCCTTTGTAGGGCTGGGTTTGTGGAAAGATATTGTGCAAATTTGGTTTTGTCATGGAATACCTTGGTTTCCCCATCTATGGTGATTGAGTGTTTTGCTGGGTATAGTACTTTTGGCTGAAATTTATGTTCTCTTAGAGTCTGCATGATATCTGCCCAGGATCTTCTAGCTTTCATGGTCTCTGGTGAGAAGTCTGGTGTAATTCTGATAGGTCTTCCTTTATATGTTACCTGGCCTTTTTTTCTTACTGCCTTTACTATTCTTAGTTTAGTACATGTGGGGTTTTGATTATTATGTGACGGGAGGTATTTCTGTTCTGGTCCAGTCTGTTTGGAGTTCTGTAGGCTTCTTGTATATTCATGGGCATCTCTCTGTTTAGGTCTTCTTCCATAATTTTGTAGACGATATTTGCTGGCCCTTTAAGCTGTAAATCTTCCCTCTCATCTATACCTATAATCGTTAGGTTTGGTCTTCTCATTGTGTCCTGGATTTCTTGGATGTTTTGGCTTACAAGCTTTTTGCATTTTGCATTATCTTTGATTGCTGAATCCATGGTTCCTATGGTATCTGCGGTATCTGAGATTCTTTCTTCTATCTCTTGTATTCTATTGTTGATACTTGCATCTATGGCCCCTAATTTCTTCCCAAGGTTTTCTATCTCCAGAGTTGTCTCCCTTTGAGATTTCTTAGTTTTTTTTCTACTTCTGTTTTTAGATCCTGGATGGTTTTGTTTAGATCTTTTGCTTGTTTGTTTGTGATTTCATGTAATTCTTTAAGAGATTTTTGTGTTTCCTCTTTCATGACTACTACTTGTTGACCCACATTCTCCTGTATTTCTTTAAGTGATTTTTGTATTTCCTTCCTATTGGCTTCTGCTTTTTGATCCATATTCTCCTGAATTTCTTTAAGTGATTTTTGTGTTTGCCTTGTAAGGGCTTTGAACTTTTGATCAATTTTCTCCTGTATTTCTTTAAGAGATTTATCCATATGTTCTGCTATCAGCATCCTCACCAATGATTTTATATCTGTATCTTGATTTTCTGGTGTGTTGGGGTATCTGGGGCTTTCTGCTGTCGGGGAACTGGGTTCGGATGCTGCCATAGTGTCTTGATTTCTGCTAGTAATGTTCCTACGTTTGCCTTTTGCCATTTGTTTATTTCTGGACTTAGTTGGTCTTGTTATTACTGGTTGGTGTTTAAAGCTCCTGAGAGCCTGGCATTTGGTGCTGCTGTCTCAGAGGGTGTCTGTGCTCCCAAGGTAGAAACTGGAAGGTTTCCACCACTGGGCTCCAAATTATCTCCTCAGCTCTGCTGGCTGGATTCAAGTCTCCTCCCTGCTTGCCTCTGGATACTTAACTGGCCTCCAGTGGTCTCCTCCTCCTGGTTTGCCTGGTTAGTCTACCAGCTCCAAGATGGTGGCCGGTCTCAGGGCTCAGTCTAACCACAGGATTCCCTGCAGGCTCGGGGCTCCCTGGCTGGGCTGCTGAAGCCTAGGCAGAGGCTCTCCAAGTTGGCAGGGCTCTGTCTGGTTGAGCTGTTCTCCCCAGGATAGTGTCGGACCGCAGAGCTCTGTCTCACCGCGGGCTCTCTGTGGATCCGGAGCTCACCCCAGTTGGGCTGCAGGGTCCAAGATGGTGCGGATCCCGGTCCTTGGGTCTCCGTCTATCTACGGGACCTCCTGCAGGTCAGATGTTCTCCAGCCTGCCTAGGTAGCCGTAATGCTGCCCAGCTCCCTGGTGCAGAAGGCATCCAGGCAGGCTATACTCTGGGAAATCCTTCCCTCTGGTGTCCACTGTACCTTGCTCAGTTACCCGCTCCAAGATGGTAGCCGGTCTCAGGGCTCTGTCTACTAGAATGTTAGTATGTGTTGTACATGTGTTATTAGAATGTTAGAATGTCTCATGCGCCTACTACATGCCATGTGTTATTCAGCACTCTGTTGTACATTCTCTTGACAATATTTGTTTTAAAATTTAGGAAAATGGCACTGAGAGAGAGGTTATGGAACAAAGTCACACATCTCAGTAGCAGAATGGCACTCCATAAATGGGCTGAAGTCAAAACGGTATTGGTTATAGTTTATGCTTCACAAGTTACGTGCTGCTGCTGTACTTTATCCTAAACAGAGTTCTCTAGAGATTCAGAATTCACATGCACATTCTCATGGAGAGGAGGAAGACAAGGGACACAAGTGGGGAGAGTATTCATTTCAAGGAAGTAGCTTACATATTATGAAATGGGATAAATTGCAAGATGGACGGAGTTGGGAAGCCGTTGACCTGGATGGCTTCTCATCAACTTGACACAAGTTACAGTGATTTGGGAAGAAACTTTGTCAGCTGAAAAAGTGCTTTCATAAGACTGGCCTATGGGCAAATCTGTGAGGAACTTTATTAATGACTGATGTGGGAAGGCCTAGCTCATGATTGGTGGTGGAGACAATAGTAAAAGTAACTATTATCTCGGAGGCTTACTCCCTCCATCTGCTAACCCAGGCCTAGTCCTGGAAGCTTCTAGCCTCCGTAAAATCTAATCCAGGCCTAGAATGTTTTTAGCCCGAGACTTTCTGCTGAATAAACTCACCCTTTCTAGCTATTTCTGGTCTCTGGCGGCTGATCCAACTCAGTTGCTCTGGCTCAAGCTCTTCTCCCAGCTGACTTATTAAATCTGGCTTTTCTCTTGGCCTCTGAATTGCTCTGCTTGGCCTCAAACTAACTCTGGCAATCTTTTCTAATCTTCTAGCTCCTTCTCATTCTCTTGCTCATTCTGTCTTTACCTGTGTCTAGCTTGTTCTCTCTGTAAAATTCTCCTGGCAAAACTGCTTCTGTCTCCCTCTCTGTGCGGCTCGACTTTCCCACTCAACTCCACTGTACCCCGAACTCCACTACCCTTCTTGTCCTCCATGAACTCCATTGTACCCTGAACTCCACTGTCCTGTCCCCCATGGACTCTACTGTATCCTGGATTCCACTGTCCTGTCCTCCATGGACTCCACTGTATCCTGGATGCCACTGTCCTGTCCCCCATGGACTCCACTGTACCCTGGACTCCACTGTCCTGTCCTCTATGGACTCCATTGTATCCTGGACTCCACTGTACCCTGAACTCTGCTGTCCTGTCCTCCATGGACTCCACTGTACCCTAGACTCCACTGTCCTGTCCTCTATGGATTCCATTGTATCCTGGACTCCACTGTACCCTGAACTCCACTGCCCTGTCCTCCATGGACTCCACTGTCCTGTCCCCCATGGACTCTACTGTATCCTAGACTCCACTGTCCTGTCCCCCATGGACTCTACTGTATCCTGGACTCCACTGTCCTGTCCTCCATGGACTCTACTGCATCCTGGACTCCACTGTCCTGACCTCCATGGACTCCACTGTACCCTGGACTGTGCCCTCTTCTCCTGCACTGTCTGTCTCTCCCTTAAGTAATTTCCCTTTTCTGTCTCTTCTCATGAGACTTGGACATATCCTATTCTGTCAAATTTTTCTGATTTATCACTTTTTCTACCACTCAATTAGACATCACTTTCAAACATAGGAGCTTCCTTCTGCAAACTAACTTTACCATCATTTGGGATTAAAGGTGAGTACTAAAGGCAGGTCTGTATTCCAACAAGAGGGATTAAAGGTGTGTGCTAAGGGCTGAGCCACACCCTAACTGGAAACAGGTCCAAGTGTGTTGTAGCAGGCCACTCCTGGGGAGGCGGTCCTGAGTTGTGTGAGTCAGCGGGCTGACCAGTCCAGTAAGCAGTGTTCTTCCATGCCTCTGCAGCAGGTGTGTGATCTAGCGTCTTGCTCTGATTTCTTCCTAAGTTGTTTCCAGTTATGTTTACCACAGCAATAGAAAACCTAGTAAGACATCCGGAGTCAGGAGACAGTATCTACAGTTCTAATCTGCATCTGAGGTGATGATATATTTCCAATCTGAGGGCAAGAAGACCCAGTAATCAGAAAGAGCCTAGAGGTAAGAAAAAAAGCTAATGTCCCAGGTAGTTCCACCAGGAGAACCCTCCTCTTAAAGGGTTAGCTTTCTTCTGTTGAGGTCTTCAACAGACTGGAAGTGGTCTAGCCACAATAGTAAAGATAATCATCAAGTTTACTTAGTGTTTGGGCTTAAATATTAATTTCACTCAGAAACACCTCATAAAATCACTCAGAATAATTATCTAAATATCTGAGCATTGTCTTCTAGTCACACTGACACAAAGAATTATCCATCATGTGGTTATAGGGAAATTAGCATTGATGGAGACAGGTGGACTGGTGTCAAGTCCCACCAACAGCTATGTGGGGTAAAGGTTTAAGATAACTTCAAATACTGCCTGTAAAGCAATCTTAAAATCTGCTTTTGAGAGAACATAATTTCATGCTTGTCAATTAAATTAAAAATCAATTCTACTAAATAATCTATACAGTATGGGAAACTCAATTCTGATTTCTGCAACACTGTCCTGTGTTCTAATTTGTTTCATTTTTAAAATGTCCTATACTGCAGAGAGAGAGGAGGAAAAAAAAATCAACAAGTAAGCCCAAGGCGAGTTTAGTCTCAAGGGCAGTGCATTCATAATGCGCTGCTCCTCTGCTCTGGGGACTGCAGACACCCATCTGTGCTCATGAGCCTTCATCAGCAGGGCTTGCAAGCATTCAGCAGTTAATATGTGTAGTTTTCAGCAAAACGTCATTAGCTGAAGAAACCAAGCAGATGCTTTGTCCATGTCAATTCCACAGGAGACACTGAACCACAGTGCTTACCCCCAGGAATTAAGGAGCTAAGGACTACACAGCAAGCAGGTCCACCCAGCCTGGGATGGAGGGCATCTTGCTCTGCCATTTCCAGCTAGGCCAAGGCAACAACATGGAATGACCAATAGAAAGAGGAAAAAATTAGCATGTTTGAAAGGCTAAAGCTGGCTCAAGAGTAGAGTTAGGCACCTAGAAAGAGCCCAAAGGGTCCATATATTTATATATTAGATTAGTGATTCTGCACACTTTTATTTAAAAGTGAAAATGATTTTTTAAAAAGTATTGGTGGACTCAGATGCAGTTTCCAACGTCCAAATGAACAAAGCGGGCAAAGTTTAATGACACTTCTTCCAGTGACTGCGATTATCTTACAGAAGAATGCCAGGAACTTTGACACACACAAAATAAATGATTTTAAAACAGGTTTTACCTCTTTCAAAAGCACTTACTGTCACTTGATGCTTCTATATACTTATCTTAAAGAAATGACAGAGTTAAAGGTCTTGCTTCCTTCCTGGAAACAACAATAAAGCAGTTACAAGGGCCCAGGCTAGAGAGCCCAGCCATGGTCCCTGCAGCTTCCATTAAACCTAAGGGAAGGGCAAATATTGCGAAACCAGTAGACAACAATGGGAAGGACCCATGTGGCAGGAGACATCTGTAAGTGGGAGATGGGGGTGGCATCAGCAAGGAAGGGTCAGCCCAATCATTTCACTCTGCGTCATGTAAAAGGACTTCATGTGGGTCACACCAAAGAAAGGTCTCTGATGGTAGGCAGGGGGAACCAGAGGTTAGCAAGTACAACAGGCAGGCTTCTTTTGAGGGTTTCTCCTTTGGGTGCCTGTACTGACTGGATTAGCTCTCTGGTGTCTGAATTAAAAACGTTGGGTCCTCTAGTAGCAGAAGTGGAAAAGGTGAGAGAAGTCTGTGTGACATACACAATGGCAGGCCTCCATCTCAGCCAGAATCCCAACTTTTAACTATAACATGTTGAAATCCTACCTACAATTTCATCTGAAATAGCTATTGACATGATAAAATCAGCAGTTGACTTGATAGATGAAGAAAATGAGTCCTGGAAATGGGAACTAGCTGAGCATCTGTCAACACCGACCGTGGAAGGCCCAGAGGCAGGACAGTTTGGGGCTCTGTCCTCACCTGTCCTGGAGTTTTCTGAGTCAGAAGTAAACTCATGTGTATAAGTGTATGTATGTACATGTGTGTATGTATGTATGTGCACATGTGTGTGCCTGTGTGCATGTGTGTGCACGTATGTGTGCAGGTGTGTGTGTACACTTGTGTGTGTACATGTATGTGCAGATGTGTAGGTATGTACATGCACATGCATGTACAAGTGCTCGAGCGTATGTGTGTGCATGTGTGATTACATCAGAGGCTTTGATTACAAGGAGGCCTATGCTAAGCAAAGTTCTAGTGAAGACCGTGTTAGTGGAAGGTAGAGCGCTGCAGCAGAAGTTGAAGGATTTGAGGAGAACAAATGTCTATAGAACAACAGAGTCATGAACCTGTTGCCTGTGTGACCTTAGAGATGCCATTTCTCCTTCAGTTTCAATGTCAGCTTCCTGCCTTACAAAGTGGAAAGCACTAAACAAGGACTACAGACTAACATGCTAAAATGTGACACAGGCAGTGAGCCTAAGGACACTGTGCATGACTTTGAATTTTCTTAATGAAAGGAGAAAAATACTTGAACATCTGTTACAGAGATGAGTATTTAACGGATCATTCAGGCATTTCAAAAGAGAACAAGTCACAAAACCAAACCACACTTCCATTTGTATGTCTGAGACAATAGATTTTAGAAAGTTTCCTGAGAGTGACTTTTTATATAATGATACATTTAAATTGTTTTACAATCTCTTGCCTTATTTTCATTAACTATATACTATAAAATACTTTTATTTAGAAATAGCAGAGTATTAAGTAAATAGAAATCACTTAATAAAAAGCAAGTCACATTAATAGATTTAAATGTGATAACAGCATTGTTACAGCAATAAACATCAGAATATGATTGGCTGCAAGTAGGACCAACTTTTAGAGTAAAAATGCTTAGCAGTTATCTGGTAAAGCAAACCTTATGCTGACCGTGTTTCCAGAGACTGTGGGCAGCACCATCAGATGGACAAAGAAGAAAATTGGAAAAAGGAAGCTGAAATTAGCCTCCATCTGTGTTGCCTTCATGAGTGTGAATGAGATGGGAGCAGGCTTCTGAGGGTGCCCACAGCTAGAGAGGTCTCCAGCCACACCCCTCCCTGGATGGACAGCACCCTTAATCTGTGAGCCAAAATGAAAGTTCTGTCCTTATGCTGATTTTTCTGTTACTTTGTCATAAAAACACAAAAAATAACTACTGCTCTTGCTAAGGAGTCAAATGAAGAAACATTACACAGACATTTTTTCAGAATTTTATAAAAATAAGGCAACAAGGAATTGAGCATTAAGAAAATGTCAATGAATATATAAACCTGACTACCAATAAGGCTATAACACAAGACAAGAAAGCTTACATATGTCTACATATTTGTAAACTGTTGCAGGATGTGTGATCACACTGTAAACTCTGACATTGTGTTGTTTACTGGGAAAACCTGTTTCTAGTTGTGGTGTGGCTCAGCAATAGCACACCTTTAACACAAGAGCTTTCTGCTTATTGTAAACAGGATTAAATAAAATCAATCATAGGCAGAGGCAGAGTAAGCAACCAATTGATAGGGAGTGAACAGAAGAAAAAAAACATAGAGTGTAAGAAGTCAGGAGGGTGGATAGAGATGCACAGGAAGTAGGAGGGAGGGACATTCAGTTTGAGGGCCTTTTAAGATTATATAAAGGAAGAGTTTCTTTGTGGGACATCAGCTATGGAAAGGTCAGCTGGGTGCTTTCTCTGCCACTCTGAGTTAGCAGGCTTTCACACCAGTATCTAACTCCCTAATATTCTTTGGTAAAATCAAACTATTGCAGTTTTGTTAAAAACAGCAGTAAATTTATCATTTTCTCCTAGACTGATCAAGACTTTTCTCAGATCTTAAATATGCAATTTGAAATAAAATGAAAAATAATACTTATTTAGCTCTTACAATGACTGTACGACACATTTTCTTAAATTTACATACACTGTAATTTGTGACATGGTAGTCAGAAGTTGCCATTTCCATATAATAGATAAGAAAGGATTAAAATGATTAAATTGTTCAAGGTCATAGTTGAAGTGAAAGAGATAGTAAGTTAGGGTTTTAAGATGCAAAGACCACACTGCATCACTTCCTCAAACAGACAGACAGACAGACACATACACACACACAGAGTACTTAATTTTCAGAAAGAAATTCATAGAGGATTTATTTTTATTTTTCAAAGCAAGATTATAGTCTGTTTGCACATAATGGGGAGTAACTCCAAAAGTAATAGAATGAAAAGGCAGATGGACAGAAAGAAAGAACAGACAGATAGAAAGCAAGCAAGCCAGCCAGCCAGTAAGGGTGCCCACCCTTCCTTTTGGATTTTCATTTAAGCAAGAGCATGTCCAGATTTGAGTTCTCCACTTCACACTCCCTTGTCTTCCATCCTCTATATGCTGAGTGTATGAGTCTGAATCTGCTCCTGCCTGAGGCTGCCTTATGAATCCCTGTCTCTCTCTCTCTCTCTCTCTCTCTCTCTCTCTCTCTCTCTCTCTCTCTCTCTCTCTCTCTCTCTGTCTCTCTCTCTCTGTGTGTGTGTGTGTGTGTGTGTGTGTGTATTCCTAACAAAGAGCTTCATGTCTTTATGAACAGCACAGAACCATATGGGGAAGGACTGGGAGACTACAGAAATCTTTCAGAGTGTGATATGATATTAAGTTACTGACTCCAAAGGACCCAGATAACAAATAGTATTACAAGAATCATTGTTTATCAAACTACTCAAATGTGTTGAATATTATCCATTTATGGGAGACATTCAGTTGTTTGGGAAGGTTGCTTTCAATTTCTGTATTTTCTGCTTTCAGCAAACGATACACATTCATTTGGAATGTATCAGGCATGGAGAGTATGAATTTAAGATGACTGCTGTGCATTAGCTTAGGTTGTGAACACTGATGGCAAGGGAAATCCAAGGCAAGCAAGGTGAGCTGTTGCATTGTCCCCTTAAGGCAAGCTAAAGGAATAGGTTGAGGCTGGGCATAGTGAGCACAGGCCTATAGTCCCAGCACTCTGGGGGCAGAGGCAGGCAGTTCTCTGATTTTGAAGCCAGCATGGCCATATATGTTCCAGGACAGCTGGGAATATAGAGATCCTGTCTCAAAAAACAAACAAACAAATAAGACAAAAGAGAAAAACTGGTTGAACACACAGTATGATAGTAGTCTTAAATCATGACTCCAGGTTCTATTATTAACTGGCTGTGACATCCCAGTGAAAGTTTTAGTCTCTTCTAATGTAGGAGATATTTTTATGATCTTGAATCCCCACACAGGTCTCACTGTTACCCTGGCTGCCCAGAACGTGACAGGAAGACTAGGATCACCTTGACCTCACTGAGCTTGGCCTGCCTCTGCCTTTACGGGAATTAAAGACATGTGCCACCATGTCTGTCCTCATACAGAATTTTATACATTTATATTTTAAGAAAACAAAGCAGGAGTTCACCCTTCCCTGCTGTGAATGAAAAAATGAATAAGTATGTATTTTCCTCCCAGACTATGGAAATATGTGTTAAGTAGGTCTGATGCCCCTCCCCCAATCATGAATTTATAGCCTGGAAATTAGCTTATGTGACTAAAATATATGTTGTGAGTACTGGCCTTCTGCACAAGATCATCAGAGCAGATGAGCTCACCTTTCCTGCCACATTAACTGTGCTGATCCACCTCTCAGATTAAGCGCTGAGGTGACACGGCACTAGAAACTTAATTTTCTCGAGGCTCTCTCAGCACGTGTGATCTCCTCCACCATACTACGCCACAGTGATGAAATACTGCCTCAAAGAACTAAGCAGAAACACATTTTATTCACCAAAGTGTGGCCCAAAACATCTTGAAGCAAAGGACCTCATAAAAGAGAAACTGCTGCTGAGGGAAGCAAAGGCTCACCACTCTCTGGCACTGGGGAGGGCAACGCCACACATAGTGAATGTAGTGAACCAAGGTACATACAACGTGGGGTTTGCTGGCGCGTGCCAATAGTGGCAGCAGTTAGGACTCTGGGAGGTAGAAGTAAGAGAATCAGATCTGCAAGGTCATCTCCTGCTACAGAACCAGAAGAAGGCAACCTGAGAAACATGAGACCCTATCTCTTAAAAAAGAAAAAGAAAAGAAAAAGACAAAACTAAAGGGGGTCTGTGGGCTGGGGGAGGAAGGTCCCAGGTAAAGCTAATACATTTACTCATGAGAACACTCACTGTTTTTCTTCCTGAGTTAGATGTCAGGAACTATTATTAACACAGTAGCAGACCCCTCTACTCACTGTATATCTTTGTTTTAGACAATAAATCTTACTTCCTTAGTTGGATCTATTTAACCCCTTTTATATTTCATCCATGAGTAACAATCTTCATCTTACAGATGAAATATTTTATTATATATCATGCTTACTGCTGAGACTTAATTTTTAATAAGTTCAGCAGGTTAATTAGAATGATGTTATTAAAAGCTCTCTTTAAACATGAAATTCAGCTTTCTTAGTTCTGAAGTTTTTGATCAAGGTATTTAATTTTTTAACAGGCTCTGGCACAGTGTTGATAAGAGATTCACTTGTCCTTTGAACTCCAGAGAGAATTATCTGAGGCCAGCGTCTGCATAGCCGTGACACAGTCAGCCCAAGTTCTCAAACATTTTGGATGCCTGAACTACATTAGTCTGTTTTATTATAATAATCATAAGAAATGCTATGCTCTAATAAACTTTACAACCACACACATAGGTAAATAAATTAAGCTTTTCCATCCCATATGAACAACATACCTTTTGTCAAGCTAACATTGTTTTGTTTCTTTGAAGTAGAAATCATATCTAAAACTGGTTAACTATTTGAGGCCATATTGATAAACCAACTCAATAAAACTGAGCCACGTGCAAATGTCCTTAGAGCGTCCAAGATTAATAAACCTTTTAATACTGAATAGACATTATAGAAGAATTTAGAGGAGGGAAAGAGCTGTAAATGCAGTTGGAAAAGTGCTATCTAATTTACATAGTAAATCACGAGGCCCTATAACCTTTTTGCATGGCAGTGAACTCAACTTCCCGAGCACGTGGTCCTCCAGGCATGCGGCTGCCCCATAACACCCACAAGCTACCTTTGCAGATGTACTCAGAGCTCACTGAGGCCCCAGACCATAGAGGGCAGCACAGAGGTGTTAGAAGGAGCATTCCCATCTTGCAAATCTTGCAAATGCTCTAGATTTGTGGGTGAAGCCCCTGTGATGCTGGCCCCACCTAGGTGGCCCTGGAGAGGCACTTCACAGCTACAACAGGGTGTAGGTGGAAGGCGCTGAGAATGGCAGAGAAGGATGAGTAAAGTTTGGGGAGCAGCTCTGCAGGGAACGTCAGCTGTGCAGCAGGGCTTGGCTTGCCTAGCATTACACAAACAGGCTTATACTACCTGCACTCCAGACAGAAGCACTTGCCAAGGGCAGAGTGATGTGCAGCGGAACTGCTGCCTACCAGAGACTTGGCTTGTGACTGAGGCTACTCAGGAGAAAACCTGCCAATCATAGTCCCCACTTCTTATTAGGGAGGAGACTATTTAATGTTCTGAGAATAATCAGCATATTTATTATACATTTATTATACTATAAAAAATCAGATAATGAATCATTCCAGGAACATAGCAAAATAACTGCTAGGAAGAAATGGGGACACATTAATGAAAATATACAAAATTATTCTAGAAATTATGCTTAGTGAAATGATCAAGATACAAAGGAATGACTATTGTGCGATTCTGCCTACATTATTTGCAAATTCAGAGACAGAAAATATAACAGTGTTTACCGGGGGTGGAGTGAGGAGTGAGCAATCATTAAATGGGTTTGGTTTTTGGTGGAGATGGAGATTATTATAAAGTTCTTTGTATGGACAATGGTGATGGCTGCGAAATATTGTCAACATACTCAAAAACAACAATTTGCTTTATGGATGGCTAAAATAATGAATATTATATATATTTACTCTATTGAGAAACTTATGTTAGAACTTGCTGTTAAGATTCAGCAAATGATGGCAACTGCAGATAAACATGCAAAGAAATAAGTTGGGTTCCTACGTCACACCTCATATAAAGACTGAGTAAAAGTGGACCCCACACCTACACTCAGGGCAATACTGCTAAGTTCTTAAGAGAAAAAGTCGGCATAAGTCACAAGCTTATAACTTTGGCTTGGGCTTTTAGACATGACTAAAAGCAAAAGTAATTGAAGAAAAATCATGCCTCATCAAAATTTAACATTTCTGTGCTTCAAACATGACTGAGAAAGTGGGCTGATAGATAGTTCACTGAATGGGAGAAAATGTTTGCAGTCAGATAAAGGAATCATCCAGTACACGTGACGGATTTTTCTAACTCAGCTGTCAGCAAACGTATGAAAGTATGATTAGTTTTTGTAACTAAGGGAATGTGAATCAAACAGCTAGATATGACTTCACCACTGCCAACACTCTAAAGTCCAGGAAATGAGTGCCAGTAAGAATGTAGAAAAATGGAATCTCTAGTACACTGGAGGAAATGCAGAATAGTGTCACCACTTGGAAGAAAGTCTGGCAGTTCCTTGAGAGTTCACCTGGAGCTTGGAGTATGATCCAGCAGTTTCCCTCTGAGATACAGATTCAATAAAAATGAAGACACATGTAACACAACGGCTGCATGTGGAAGCTAGCAGCAATGTCATTCACAATGGCCAAAGCTTAGAAACCACCCAAAGGATCACAAGCAAAAGAAACCATAGACATAAAATGATGTGCTATTCTACAAAAAGAGGAATGGAGTGCTAGTAGGTGCTGTGACAGGGATGCCCCCTGACAACTTAACACTGAGGGGGAATGCCAGCCATGAAATACCATAGATTACACAAGTAGGCAAAACCATACAGACAAACTCGCTGAGGGCAGATAGTGGACAACACTGAGAAAGGGGAGTGACTAAAAGTGTAGGTTTTCTTCTTTCTGAGAGATAAGAAAGTACAATTGCCTTTAGAAAATATTGTCTGAAAAATGTTGAATTGTGCCATTTAAAGCAGTGAATTATATAAGAATTGTATGGAAGCTATTATAACAATACTTAAATACTTATTAAGTCAAGGAACACAAAACCCGTTTTCGCTCATTAAAAAACTTGTAAATTATTCATTAAAAAAAAAAATCCTGGACGTAGGAACAGGGGGCCCTAGATAGGCATTTCTAAAGGGCTCTGAAATGGGCAAGGTGACCAGCTGGACTGCCTAGACATCTCTGAGTCCAGATAATGGAGCAATGTGGGATTCTGAGGCCTGGAACTCACTGGGCTGGGCCCAGGAGGGGTTGGTGGCCTAAAACAAGAGAGAGACACAGCCCAGGGAACAAAAGAAAGCTTTCTCTTTTACTTTAGTAGCAGGGCACAACAGCACAACAGAGACCACTATGCGGAGTCCAGTCCCAGCTTCTCCACTGAGGCAACAGTTGGCCACCCACAGTTTTGTACAACTTGGTATTTAAGGACAGCTCAATATCTCTATAATGGCTTTAGAGAGTTGCAGGTCTATTCAATCCCTGCTCCATCAATAGAGCGCCACAAGGAAGGTAGATTCATCTCCCAGCCGGGCCTTGTGGCATAAGGAGGCTCAGCACATGGATAAAGGGTACACGCAAATTGAACTGACAGGATTGCTCATCTGAAGTCATAGAGGGCATCAATCAGAAACCCCATCCAAAACCCCTCCACTTCAGCACCAAAGGCAGCATAAAAATATTCTCTGGCAGAGGAAAACTATGAAATTGGTTGCTAGAAGACTTATCCATAGATAATGTAAAGGAAACTCTTGGAACCAAATCACACCAGGAGGAGAGACCGGTGAGAAGACAGTGCGGTAAGCACAGCACATCTTCCACCTGCATCAAGCTGAATATGAATGATCACAATCGGACTGGCTATTCCGTGACCACAGGGAACGTAGTTGAAAATTCACAAAACCCACAGTCTGTCCTCTACAAGGCAATAGGAAAATAAACTACACTATAGTCATCCCATGGAGTACAATTCAGCCATACAAAAGGTACACAGACACGTGCAACAACTGGATGGCTTCACAGAAGTGTTCAATGCCAGCTATATTCAATTATAGAACATTCTTGAAGTGACAACTTACAAATCACAAAAGAGAAAATGCACTGGTGGTGCCAGGAGCCAGAGCTGAAGCCAAAGGAGTAAGCATGGTCCTAAGATGACAGTCGCAGTGACATGGCGCATGGCCATGATGCCGAGCTCCGTGTGACACGTATGTGCAACTGGCAAAAAACGAGAGCTGAGCCCATGCTCGCTTTCCGGTTTTCACTGTTTGATAACAATACACAGCTATGAGCACCATGGGGGGTGGGGGCGGGTCCCTGGGAACTCCATGTTGTCTGTAATTGCTTGTAGAAGGTCGAGTAGGGATTCCTAGAAACTCTGGCTTTCTCTTTAATTTACTGTGGCTATATTTCCCCATATTTCTTTCAAAATAGAGTGTTAAATTTATTTATTCAATTAATAGCTAAAAAATTTTGACTGAAATTTTAAAAGCTTTTTACAATAAAAAATTTTAAATAAGTCTCAAAAAAAGTCTGTCAAGAATAGTGAAAATGAATTTAAAGTATGACTGAAAGAAGTCTACAGAATACTTGAAGGAAAAAGATAAGGAATACTTAAATCTTAATACTTAAAATTTAAAACATAGTACAGCAAAAATATACTCTAGGGCCAATAATTAAAATTCTAATTTGAATAAAATGTTATCAATAATGAACCAGGAGCCAGCCTCCTCAGACCATCTGTGATTTGTACTTAACACCTGGGTTTCCTCAGAGGGACCAGCTCATGCCTACAAGATTGACACTCAGCAAGAGTCATTGATAACTATGCTGTATACTGCGGGCTTGCTAAGCACATTTCTGTGTCTCCACAGAACGTGCTCAGGGTGACTCTCCGTTTAATGGACATACTCAGCATGATTTCCCCACACTGAACTCTACCTGTGTGTTGTAGTGACAGTTTCAGAGTTTTAGTTTCTTTAAAAAAACCACAGAAATATTATGAGGATATGTTTTCATTTTGATCCCAGGTGTGGGGATATGGAGCTGCTTTGGACTGTCAGCAACAGCTGACTATAATTTGCCCTGTACTCTAGTAGGGGTGTGACTTTACCAGGTGCCAATAGTTTCTGTGGTTGTGTGATGTTTGGAATTCTGTGCACTTTTCAAAGGACATATAAATGCTAGGGCCCCGAGAGGCAGGGTGGGTGCTGATTGTCAAGCAGGAAAAAACTGAGTAAATCTGCTAGCCACATAGCTATGACATATTTCGTAGCTCTTTCTTCTGCTCCTATACTTCAATTTAAGAAAGGTTTAATCTATCCTTTAGGACCCTAGAAGAACTAGGTGACGTACACAAACTACCGTGAAAATGGTAGTCTGAATGGATATACAGTCTGAACATAGCTGAGTCCTGGAGCTGGGTAATATAGAATTAGACAGACTCCGCATTTTATATTTCTTAAGTAAACCTGAGCACCCCACATGGGTACAGGTACACATTGGCATAACACTTACGCTAGCCTAAGAGAAAGGCCACATCTTTATCTTACGGAGGCTAATAGGCCAGTAAGGTTTTATCTCATATTAACACAAAGTATTTTTGTTCTTTTAAAAAATTTAATATTCATTCATTCATCATTCATTCATTCAGTTTCGTGTACATGTATGCAGTGCATGTGTGCATTTTTTAAAATAAAGGAAACATTTGAATTTGCAAGCATATCAACTGCAAGGGCTGATGCCACTTTTATTAAATGCAGTCTAACTGCTTGGAAACCCAGGCACACGCAGGCTCATTTCCTTTCTCCTCAGGCAGGTTCCACAATCGACAACATTTTCATTTTAACAGTCCTCATTACTGGTATCATTTAATAGTTGAGGGTTTGCTCAAGTTAACATCAATCTTGCTGATACTGCAAACACTTTAGAGTGTGTTGACACAACACAGTCTAAATCCACAGCTAGTAAACATAAGAATTTAAAAACCATTCCCTCCCAGATCATGTCACAATATGCTAAGAACTTCTCTCTCCAGTTATACAGTCCTGTTAGGGAGACACATGAGGAGATGGGGGCGTCAAGCACAGGGCTCTGAACCATGGCCTCCTAATCCCTTCTATAATGCGCCATCTGTCCTCCTGAAAGCCATAGGCACCGCATCCATGACATCTGAATTCGCCTAAACCTGGAAGCATTTACCCAGAAGACACGTTTCTACTTCCTCGTCAACAAATAGCCCTGTATCACAACTTAATCTTAAGTAAAAAGAAATCTTTTCCACAGAAGGAAGAAAAACACATTGTGAATAAAATTCCCCTTTAATGAACTTTTAAATGTCTTTGGCTAACTCTAAATTAAGAATTAAAGTATCTCTTTACCTGATTAGAGTATCTCATGCTCACGTTACGTTGATTCTGAAGTGGGACAAAGCGCTGGACAGGGTCAATGTCTTTAGGACTGATTAACTCATCCGCTGAAAAAAAAGAAATCAAGTGACATCATCAACAAAGCACAACACGCCAAATACACAGCCAACATTGTGAGCCAGAAGAGACAACTCTGGGGCATTGCACTCAACAAGGAACATTTTCCATTTTTCTGTCAGGACATTCTCTGAGAAACACGACAAGGTAGGACATAAGATAAAGGCAAGGACTGAAAGAGAGGTATGTTCTTTCACTACAATACAAACAGGAAGCTATTGACAAAGGAATTTCAAAAATTAACGATATAAGGAAATTCAGTGACATCCTCATAAATAACCAATGGTCAAATGGAAAAAAAAAATCAAAGGAAAATCAGAAAGTCCTTTCAGGGCCAGGTTATAGAGCTTTTGCTAGTGTGCACACGGTTCTGTTCCTGATGCCACTCAGGCCCAAACAAGAGGCGGAAGATGTGGAAGGAGCACCGCTCACAGGAAAATCATCGCCATTGTGTACATATTAAATAGCCAAATATAAAAGCAATACCCTAGCTTCCCATCTTCAGATGGAAATTTCAGGGGAAAATTAAATAAACACCAGCAGAACGGAAATGAGTTGAAATTAATGAACTAGAAGGCAAAAAAAAAAAAAATTCAATAGAGAATATCAAATCAAAACCAGGCTCATGAGAAGCTAAAAGAACATACTGAAGAACGGCTAAATCGATCTGAAGATACAAACAAGAACAACGTGTCAGAAAACATCCAAAGACTGAGCTGCGAACACTATGTCCGACCTACGTGTGATCAGAGAACAACACAAAGATGAGTGCATCCACAGGCTAGGTGCTCTGGGTGAGACAGCAAACCCTGGAGAGAGGCAGACTCTGGAGAGTAGCTCAAGAGGCACACACAGAAAGAACTGAGCACACTTATAGAAAGTAAAGTGGTTGAGACGTTAAACACTCACACCTTCATACAATCCTCCTTCATATACACATTCGAAACACACATGCATACACACAAACACATACATACATACACCTGCACACACACACACACCTGTACATGCACACTCATACAGATACAAAAACGACTGCTCTAAGGTTTCATTGGTGATGTTAACCAAATAGTTAAAGAGAAATTATTATCAATCTTTCACAGTTGTACAGATAAAAGGGTAAACATTTTCTAGTTCACAGTTGCCAAGTTATAAGGAAACTATAAACCCAAAATTCCTATGTACATACACACATAAGTTCTCTCTCTCTCTCTCTCTCTCTCTCTCTCTCTCTCTCTCTCTCTCTCTCTCTCTCTCTCGACAAAGGTTTCTCTGTGTAGGCTTGCCTGTCCTGGAATTCACTCTGCTGTCCTGGAACTCACTCTGTACACTAGGCTGGCCTTGAAATATAGAGATCCACCTGCGCCCACCTCCAAGTGCTACACACAAATTTTTAACAAAACGCTAGCAAACTAATTAACATATAAAAGGAATTATACCAAGATCACATAGGATTTATCAAACAAATGCAAAGATAGTTTAATAACAAAATATCGATTATTATAGTATAATATATCAATATAAAATTCTTGTTTGCATGTTGTCCAGGGACAGTTTGAAAATCAAGGAGAGAGTACATATACAAAACAAAATAAAAAGCCACACATAAGTGCTAAACTGTAAGCCTGTTAGAAGTAAGTTTTGTTGACGTATATTTTATAAATGTTTTATCATTTTATTATTCAGAAGACACTATTGATAAAGTGAAATGAAAGCCCAGTGAATGGTGGAAAATATCAAATTATATTCCTAAAGTGACATATCTAGAATATATAATGAGCTCTTATAAGTCAACAATGATAAAAATTCAATTTAAAAGTAGCCACATAACTAAATTCCTCCAAAGAAATTACCAATAAACACATGAAAAATTGCTTAGCAACATTAATAATTTGGGGAGTGTTAAAAAATACCCAAATGAGATACCAATTCATACCTATCAATATAGCTATAATATTGATAACAACAGATTAAAACAGTTAAGAACAAAACGTAGTAAAGATGTAGCAAATGTAGAACTCCAGAAACAGTCGGCAGGAAAGCAAATACATGTCATTGTGTGGGAAAGAATCTAGAAAAGTTGCTCAAAATGTTAAGACATAAAGGCTAGCATATGACTAATATCCTTTACTAAATATACATCTCATAGGAATGAAAAATGTCAAATAATTTATATGTGAAAGTTCAAAGTAGCATTATTTATGATAGTTTCCAAATGGAAACAACCCAAATGTTGAAGCAGAACAGCTGTGAACAGTGGCCACACCTTTAATCCCAGCACTGCAGAGGCAGAAGCAGGGAAGTCTCTATTGAGTTTAAGGCCCACCTGGTCTACACAGCAAGTTCCAGGCTAGCCAGGGTTAATATGATGAGACCCTGTCTCCAAAAACAAACAACAGATGAGGTTGGCCAAGACATGACTGCTTATCCTCAGGTCAGACCACAGCACTGTGTGAGGTCTGCTGTGTGTAAGAGGTCAGCACCAGTCATGATGTAAGATGCTGTTTCAAAAATCCAAATTATTATCCAATCAATTAATTAAATGAGGTTCTATTTATATAAAGGGATATTCTCTGCCATAAAAAAGAATTAAGTGCTGATATAGAATTTGAACTAGATGAGTCTTGAAAACAATAAGCTAAGCTAGAGAAGTCAGACACAAAAGGAGGTATTATGTGGCCGAGCTTACAGGACGTTCAGAATAGGCAACCGCAAGGAGATTAGTGGCGGCGAAGTACAGGCGGGTCTGGCCAGCAGGGCAGTGGTTAGAGGAAAGTATGTGATGGAAGTGTTTTGAAATTGAATGTGATGACAAACACACAACTCTGGGTACAGACTAAAACAACTAATTTCCCAGTAGGTAAAACGCACAGCACGAGAATTATATCGCAATAAAGGCATTCTAAACTGTGCTCAGGCTACCATGGGAAGAAGCGCATCTGTCCCACACTGTCACATTATCAGATACAGAATTCCAGAACACTGTTAAGAAAGTGTTAAGAAAATTCTTGGAATTTCCAAGGAGCACTGGTGAGCAGACGTCCCCAACCTCAGTCACAGTGCACCTGGAAGCCCCTTCCGTGGGGCAGTCCTTGTGGGACCTTGTGATAAAATCTAAGCAGTGAGGGAGTCAGTGTCTAGACGGAAGGTTTAGGGTCAGGTGTGTGGGGAAGAGCCACAGTCAGTATTGCTCTGGTGTTTCGTAGAGCACACCTGGGTGATGGCCACCATCACGGAGGCACACTGTAGCCAGGGTTCTGCATGAGCTTGGAGGCACTGTCTTGGAGAGAGGTCGCAATAGGTAAAACACTCCTGAAATGAAATACTGTATAACTTCTTGGAATTCAAGTTGGACGCTACTATGCAGATTTGTAGTGAGCACAACCTCCAACCTAGATGTGCTTACGTGTGCACATTATCTTCCATGTTTACATTTGTTTATTATACATGTTATCATTTGCATATTATCTTCCATGTTTACATGTGCACATTATCTTGCTTATGTCCACACACCTATACATGATTAGTTAACTTTTAAAAATGAAATTAACTTCTACGAAAATGCATAGGCATATCCTATATTACACTCAGCCTATGGAATATGGCCATTAAATTTTTAATCTTTAGTTCTACCATGATCATATAAAAACAACACCTGCTGAGTTTGCTATCAATGTGTTTATATCCACAGATCCTATGTTTATTTATTTATTTTTAAAAAAAGGCATTTCGTTTTCTACAATGCTTTAGGTACTGCACTTTTAGGTAATGAATATTTCTGAAAAAACAGACCAGGGAGGTAATGATTGCAAAATGCTCTGCAGCTTCGGAAATATTTTTCTATTATAGTTCAATTTTGTGATAACTTCCAAGCACAACTATAATGTTGCCAAAGAAACAAAATCACCAAAGGATATTTTAGTAACTCCTGGAAATTCTTAATAATAGTATGAAAATATTCTTAACAGCAGAAAAACACAGCAAGAGTAAGAACTCCTAAAAGGTGAGTACTAAGTTCTTAGTGTTATCTGAACACTGAGCATCTATTAATTCTAGCAACTTGTTCACTTTACAGAACACAAATACTTAAGCAAATAGCTAACATAAAGCAGATGCACTTATATTTAGAAAAAAATTGTTTTCAAAATCAAAACCAACCAAACACAGGCTTCACTGCAGCAGACATTTGCATGTTAAGAATTTGTGGATTTCAGTTTGGCTTATGATACAGGGTTGATTTGCATACCAATCTTCTAAAAGGGCAAACCATTTGCTTAGTTCATTAATATCATCACTATGTGAAAAACTTTCCACAAGTGACAAGTACTTTATATTTCCCTGTTACTCTATATAAATGAAATTCTTTTTTTTTTATTTGTAAATGATGACAGATCCAGTAAGAAAAGCTATGTCCTTAGGAAACGTAAATGTTAATCTACTAAAATAGATAATAAATCATCTGGTTAGTCAAGTCCTTGAGAGAATTATTTGCATTTCTTCGGGCACTATTGCTACTGCTATGTGTATGTGTACATCCCAGTCTATACAATGTGCATCCAGAACACCGCAGGCTGTGTACTTTTTCTCATGCCCAGATCCCCTGTACCTAGCACAGTGCCTTTAGCCCCAAAAGTGGAACCTCCCTAGACTAACTCACTAAACAAAACAAACTGGTGGCATTAGCATGCATTGAAACACTAACTGTTGTCATTACATTAGTTTCCATAGTGGTAAAAGTAACAAATATCCTTAGATGATCAATGACTCAATGACAACACACACACACACACACACACACACACACACACACACACTCACACACATGCACATAATCATGATTTTTGCCCTTAGGGTGGAAGTTCAATGGCAAACATTTTCTCATAAGCAGAGATGAGCATGAAGAAAATGTAAATGGCCAGCGACTGAATATTTAGCATTGCAGTGAATAACGGACAGCAGAGGAACGGCTTTCTACAGCAGCAACGCAGTGCCCAGTCTCAGAGGTAATCAAGTACTTCCAGGATAGGACTATAAGTGAGGATGCAATAAACCGCTGCCCTAGACACTGGGTGAACAGAAAGTTTATTTGGTAATCAAACGCTGGGGCTGTCTAGGGCTGGGCTGGGGCTGAGAGTAGCAGCTGGTGGGAAAAGCCCTGCCAGGTTCATGGCGATGGGGTGCTGCTGGTGGTATAGTGGTGGGGTTGGTGTGCATGAGACTGAACAGCTTGGGAGCCAAGAGTAGGGAGAGATAGGGTGTGGACCAGAGCAGCCCACTGGCCAGCGTGGGGACTCTGAACTGCATTCAGCTCCTTTGGGTTAATCAGAAACTAGATGCCCATTGCCAGAGTTAGTTAGCTACAGGGGGTGGAAAGGGAAGGAATGCTTTTCTCCTGATGAACAGAAACTGGTACACCAGATTTCTGAGGAATGCTGTTTTGTTCCTCATTTCGTCTGCTTACCTGGTCAAAGTCTAGCCTAAGCCAAGCCCAGATTGTCATTAGGACCTTGTCAGTGGCACTGGCATTTAGGGTGCCTGCTGTGGACCTAACAAGGCCCAAACCACAAAGTCCTTAGAGTACAAAGCGCAAACAATTATTTGCATTATGTAAGCAAGAAAGAGTTTACAAAATATACCTGGACATTACCTCAATTAGTTTTGAGTATCAAAAAGCAAAAGCAAAACTATTAAGATATACAAC
This sequence comes from Apodemus agrarius, assembly GCA_964023405.1. Lineage (NCBI taxonomy): Eukaryota > Metazoa > Chordata > Mammalia > Rodentia > Muridae > Apodemus > Apodemus agrarius. The sequence continues at coordinate 48,642,013 of OZ030024.1, forward strand.
AGAGGCTAGTAAAGAGCTTGTGCAAGCAGGAGGACCTAGGTTTGAGCCCTAGAATCAACATTTAAAAAGCCCGGCATGGTGGCATGTGCCTGCAATCCCAATGCTGGTAAGGCAGGGACAGAAAGATACCTGGAGCTTGAAAACTGCCATTCCAGTGTGATTCTCCTACACCAGACCTATGAAAGATAGTATCTCAAAACAAAACAAAACAACAACAAAACAACAAAAGCCAAGGCGGCAACTCCTGGGGACAGACACCCAAGGTGGACCTCTGGTCTCCACAAGCAGACATGAATATGTATTTGCACATGCTCTTTACAATCCTTCTGAGGCCTATAAGAAACATTAAACATGAGTCTTTTCTGTCAAATAATACAAAGCTGGTGCTTAGGACAAGGAATTTGAATCTTTTTATTGCCAAGTGGTCCCCTCCACCTCATAAATGACCTTTGTTATATAAAGCGGCTAGCACCCTGAAGACACGCCTCTTCCCATTCCATAAGGTCTCAGATTAAAGTGGCTCGCCCCTTCCATCTTCATTTCCAATGTACTGATTCTTTCAAGACTAGCCAGTCAAAAGACTGTGAGGCTCAGCTGCCAGCCAATGGGGAGAAGACACAGTTACCACCTAGTTAGAATAAAAACCAAGTGCATTTACTGTCCCCTCGGTGCTGATCTGCTTAGGTGAGCAAGGCACTCACCCCTCTCATCAAGAGTAGGGACCCATGGCTCCAGATACTTAGGTAGCAGAGAATGGCCTTGTCTGACATCAATGGGAGGGGAGGCCCTTGGTCATGTGGAGGTTTGATGGCCCATTGTAGGGGTGGTGGTGGAGAGGTGGGGCAGGAGAGGGCAGGTGGATGGGGGAGCATCCACAAAGAGGCAAAGGGGAGGGAGGAGGAGGTTGTGGGATGGGGGACTTATGGAGGGGTAACCAGGATGTAGGATATCATTCGAGATGTAAACTAATGGAATGATTAATAAAAAAGAAAGGAAACAAGAAAATTAAGTAAGAAAAAGTTGAGCCTTGTGCAGACACTTTAATTGAAGTGATGGTCTCTTTCTTTTCCCCACCGCCCAAATTTACTTGTAACAGGCCAATTAAAGGCAGACTATGTCTTTCCGGTGAAAAAATGAAATCTGCTTCTAGACCTAGTGAAGGCATGGAATATAATGTCCCCTTCCCTAATTCACGAAGCTGAGCATTTCAACCACCTGGTCGAATCACCTGGGCAAGGCACAACCTTAGAAGTTCATTAAAGCCATCCTAAGGCAATAGGAAGAATAATTATCCCTTTAGTGACATATCTACTGTAATATTCAGTTTACCACAATCCTGGTAAACTTGGTAAACCAGCGTTGGTATAGTCTCCTGTGGAGCAGCATGTGCCTCTGCTGAGTCAGCCTGGCTGACTCCTGACTCAGAAGGAAGTGTGTCTCTTCCTCCTTTGTGTCTTTCATTCTGAGACTGACGAAAGCCTAGGCACATGCCATCAACACTTTGGGCCTCGCTCTCTCCGTCTCCCTCTCTGCCCTCCCCTCTACCTCCAAAGCTCCTCTCCTTGACATGCAGCTGATACTCTGCCATGAGGCTGCTTGCTGAGCCTCTGATGCTGAACATAACAGCATAACTCAGAGCACAGGGTCTCCCTGCATCTCCAGCCCACTTCTACTGTGGGCTGTTTCTCCTGACCTTAATAAAATCACCCTCAAACTTCCTTTTGAGTAAGTTCTTCAATTCTTTTATGGATTAAGAACCTTGAAAGGGATCCTAATTTCCTTAGTAACACTATTATACCAAAAAGGAATCAAAAGTTGAAAACATCTTCTTAAGTAGACTGGTGAACAGTGGCTAGCGATGGCTCAGCATCTAGATGAGCTCTGACAGCAGACAAGAGTTTGGTTTTCAGCACCTACGCGAGGCAGGCCCACCAGGCAAGCTGTCTTTCACAGTCAGTGTATAAATGAAAACAAGATACATGCTAGCCTTACTACATACACAGAATGTTTGTTTTTTTCAGAATAATAAGAACACAAAGTTTACATATATCAGAAGAACTCTGCAGACCTAGGAATATACCCTCAGTTATAAACTGTGTCACTCTGGGTAAGTTACTCTCCCAGAGAAGCAATGTGGATTACTTAGGATAATAATTGTAAAATTATAGTGAATTGTGAATTATTGTGGAACACTGACCAGGCTCAAGGCACATGGCTTTCTTCACATTATAATTTGCTAATTAATACATTTGATATTCATAATAGCTAATTTTTATTGTCATCTTGATCAGATTAAGAAATAGCGAGAGCAATGAGGCACACTTTTGACTGTGAGGGCATTTCCAGAGGGGATTAACGTGGAGGGAAGACCTATGCTAAGTACAGGTGACACCGTCCCATAGGCACTTGTCCTGTACTGAATAAGGTGGGAAAGGAGAACACCAGCGAGACAGCACTCGTCTCTTTCTGCCACCGGGTCAGCTGCCATGTGGGCATGCAGCTTCATGCTCCTGTGGCCACCATGCTGCGCCCACCATGAGGGACCAGAAACCCTGTGAGCCAGAGTAAATCCCTCGTCCCCGAAGATGCTTCTCATAAGGTATTTGGTCTCAGGAATGAGCAAAATGATCAATAGAAGGAAAATCATAATCTTACTGAAAAAAATTCTAGCCCTAGTAGAAATTAAATGTTTTAGCTTTAAGAAAACTACTTTTCTGTACAACAATCTGCTTTTAATACCTGCTGTACTCTTCAGGTAACTACAGCCTAGTGATAACCCATTAGAATGGCCATCACGGAGAAAACAGAAGACAGCAAAAGCTGGCCAGGATGTAGGGAGAGTAATCCTACACTGTGCGTGGGAGTGTAAACTGGTGCAAACACTACAGAGATCAGAGTGGGGACCTCAAAGAGTGAGAAATACCATGTGGCATCCATACCACTCCTGGGCGCAGAGCCAAAGAGCTCTACACTGCAGAGACTTGCGCATACACATCCCATGCTGTTCTAGTCACAATAGCTCTGAACAAATCAACTTTTAGAGGCCCAGCAACTGGTAAATCCAGAGTGAAAGTAGCTGGACTTTCTGGGAAGAAGGAGGGCTCTGGATAGTGTGGGAGGGAAGAATAGACTGTAATGGGAGTAAATATTTTCAAAATAAATCATATATTGTATAAAACTGTCAAAGAATAATAAAAATATCAGAAGAAAGCTTAACTAAAACTAAGAAGGTATGAAAGAGACTTACAAAACCCCACAATTTCATTAGCTACCTTAAAAAGTACTCTATAATCTATAACACATTTGTTTTTACATTCTTCCTTGCATTTCTAAATCTTAGAAATTTCTTTTCTTTTTCATTTTTTTCTTGGATACTTTCTTTATTTACATTTCAAGTGCTTTCCCCTTTCCAAGTCTCCCCTTCGGAAACCCCCTATTCCATCCTCCCTCCCCCTGCCTCTATGAGGGTGCTCCCCTACCCACCCGCTCACTCCAGTCCTCCCTGGCGTTCCCCTACATTGGGGCATTGAGTACCCTCAGGCCCAAGGGCCTCTCATCCCACTGATGTCTAACAAGGCCACCCTCTGCCACATATGCAGACAGTGTCATGGGTCCCTCCATGTGTATTATTTGGTTGGTGGTCCAGTCCCCAGGGGCTGGGGTGTGTGTATTATGGCCTGTTGACACTGTTGACCCCTCCATGGGGCTGCAAACCTCCTCAGCTCCTTCAGTTCCTTCTCCAACTCAGTCCAGGAGTTGGCTGTGAGCTTCCACCTCTATTTGTAAGCCTCCAGCAGAGCCTCTCAGGAGACAGCCATATAAGGCTTCTATCAGCAAGAACTTCCCGGAATACACAATAGCATAAAGATGTGGTGGCTATGTGGGATGGATCCCCAGCTTAGGCAGTCTCTGGATGGCCTTTTCTTCAGTCTCTGCTCCACACTTTGTCTCCATATTTCCTACTGTGAGTAATTTGTTCACCCTTCTAGGAAGCACTTAAGTATCCACATTTTGGTCTTCCTTCTTCTCAGGTTTCATATGGTCTGTGGATTGAATCTTGCATATTCCAAACTTTTGGGCTAATATCCACTTATCAGTGAGTGCATACCGTGTGTCTTCTTTTGTACCTGAGTTACCTCACTCAGGATGATATTTTTAAGTTCCATCCATTTGCCTAAGAATTTCATGAAGTCATTGTTTTTAATAGCTGGGTAGTATTCCATTGTGTACCACATTTTCTGTATCCATTCCTCTGTTGAGGGATATCTGGGTTCTTTCCAGCTTCTGGCTATTATTACTATGGCTGCTATGAACATGGTAGAGCATTTGTCCTTATTACATGTTGCAATATGGGTATATGCCCAGGAGTAGTATAGCTGGGTCCTCAGGTAGTGCTATGTTCAATTTTCTGAGGAACTGCCAGACTGATTTCCAAAGGGGTTCTACTAGCTTACAATCCCACTGGCAATGGAGGAGTGTTCCTCTTTCTCCACATCCTTGTTAGCATCTGCTGTGACCTGAGTTTTTGATCTTAGCCATTCTGAATGGTATGGGGTGAAATCTCAGGGTAGTTTTTTAAGGATGTTGAACATTTTTTAAGGTGCTTCCCTTAAAGCTATTTGAGTTTCCTCAGTTAAGAAACCTATGTTTAGCTTTGTTCCCCATTTTTTAATAGGGTTATTTGGTCCTCTGGAGTCTAACTTCTTGAGTTCTTTATATATATATTGGATATTAATCCACTATTGGATGTGAGATTGATAAAGATCTTTTCCCAATCGGTTGGTTGCCATTTTGTTCTATTGACAGTGTCCTTTGCCTTATAGAACTTTTGTCATTTTATGAAGTCCCATTTGTCAACTCTTGATCTTAGAACATAAGCCTCTGGGGTTCTGTTCAGGAACTGATTCCCTGTGCCCATGTGTTTGAGATTGTCCCCAATTTCTTTTCTGTTAGATTAATTGTATTTGGTTTTATGTGGAGGTCCTTTATCCACTTGGACTTGAGCTTTGTACAGGGATCAATGTACATTGATCAATGGATCAATTTGCATTCTTCAACATGTTGACAGCCAGTTGAACCAGCACCATTTGCTGAAAATGCTGTGTTTTTCCCATTGGATAGTTTTAGCTCCTTTTGTCAAAGATGAAGTGACCATAGGTGTATGGGTTCATTTCTGGGTCTTGTATTCTGCTCCACTGATCTACCTGTCTGCCACTATGCCAATACCATGCAGTTTTTATCACTTTTGCTCTGTAGTACAGCTTGAGATCAGGGATGGTCTATAGCACAATCTTAACTGATTATTGTTAAAGTTTCCAATTTAAAGAAGAGCTGAAATCATTACAGATGACAAGTCAAATAGATCTTAAAATATACCGTGTGATTTAAAATACACATTTATAATTTACTTATTAAATAGAAACCCTGAATTTCTAGAAGTTCATTTTCTAAGAAAAATGATATATTGTAAAAAAAAAATGAATCATTTTCTGAAAACAATGTGAATTCACAAAACAACACACATAATATCTTTCTTGATCACTACAATAAAAGGCACATACTTTTGTTGCATAAAAATCACTTAGGGATACACACAGCATAGCATCCTCAGTAGAATTCAGTAGGATAAAAACTGACCTGAGTTAGTGAAAGTCAGAGTACTTTTAAAGATTCACTTTGCTATTACTCTCATGTAAAAATACTAATTCCAGTTACCCGCTTATAAAATGTCATTGGGAAGGCATGAAGCTGAGGTTTACTTAATGAATAAACACAACTTTATCAGTAAATATAGTATCTAGAATTTTATGACCATCCATGGACATTTGATGGGTAATAAAGAATTCAGGGCAGCACCTAGATAACCCAGCCTGGAAATGCTCAGCCTGCACTCCTCAGGATGATAGGGTTAGGCCAGCATGGTGAGGTACAACAACAGCATTTTCTCTTCCCAGATGGAAATCAGCTCATGCAGGTTGTGGTGGCACACACTGATAGGTTTTGCTAAAGGAGGCAGAGGCAGGAGGATCATGAGTTCGAGGAAATCAGCTCATGGCTTATGAAATGTGTCCACTGCATGCTCTCTAAGAGGTTTAGGAACTTTGGTAGGGAAAAAAAAAAAAGTCTTCTTTTAAGGCAATTCAGAGCATTTTTTTTTTTTTTTTGCTTGTTTTGGCCACTGAATAGAAATGGAAGCATGAGTTTTACATTCCTGTTCACAGGAAAATGCTGCCTATGTTAACAACCTGCACACATTCAGCACTTTGATTTGGAGTGAGAATGGACATGATTTTCTCCCAAGGGAGAACATTCTTAACATCCTCTTTTTTGAAGGCTGGTTTTACGTGAACATGGGGAATGCAGCCAATTCTGCTTTCGGGTTCCTCAGCCTTCCCCAGGCCTTGAGAGGTTACCACTTTCCACTGCAGCAACTCCAACCACACCTGCACACCTGGCACAGAAGACATGGAACACACAGAAGACAACTGGAAGGAGCCTCAGTTTGAGTTCTTTCCCAGGTTTTTGTTTGCTCTCATGTAACATGTACAAAAACCTCCAGCTGAACTCTGGGAATCTGGCCTCTGAAATCTTCGTCCCTCATGGATGATGAAAACAAGCCAAAGATGATCCCACTTCCAGCACAAATATGCATTTAAATATAAATTCTCAAAACTACAAAGACAATAGTATTGCGTACAGTGAGAAGTTTGGGTTTTTAGTTAGCTTGATTCAGATTCTGATTCTAAAATGACAGCCTTTTTGATAAAAATGTTATTAATACTAAACATTTTATAAAAGTACGGGATAGGAAGATGGAGGGTAAGTTGATTGTTTTTATTATGTTCATGTATATTCTAATTCAGTTGCAGAAATAGCTAAAAAAATATTATTCAAATAATTATAAAGAGTTTTATTAAGCAACTAGGTGAGAACAAAAATTATCAACATATATTTGCTGGAGAAAAAGAGAATTTTCCAAGATGACCAGTAACTATGGTTTACAGAAGCAATGGTCAAACATGCCAGTTAGAGTAAGTAAGAAATGCTTTCATAGCATACAAAGGCAACTATAGTTTTCATAGTCTTCTGCTAGAATCTCCAAGTTGAATGCAGACACACTCACACACAGTCTTAGAGTGCTATACTTTCTGGAACTGTTGGACACCACTAATACCTTTCCAATCTCGAAACTCAGCAAAGAACTAACAGTGTGAAATTCCACCCTAGTCCAACTCCACCCAAAGGAAAAGCACAACCCAAGATATATTTATTCCTAACAACTTGATAACAGAGAAAGAAAACAGGTTCCCAATCTTCTCCACTTACCTAGGAGTTTTGCAATGATATAAAGAGCTTGTCCCCAAAGAAACAATTTCCCATCACGGCCACAGTTACTTGGAAACCGCTTCTGACTACCAGGGTTTCTTTTTTCATCTTCTACAAAGTCAGCTGGCACATAATAGTACTTTGGTACAACAGGATATCCTACAGAGTTAAAAACAAAAGAAAACAAAATTACAAGAAAGCAAATTTCTCCTTGAAGAATCCATGAGGAGCCGGGCGTGGTGGCGCACGCCTGTAATCCCAGCACTTGGGAGGCAGAGGCAGGTGGATTTCTGAGTTCGAGGCCAGTCTGGTCTACAGAGTGAATTCCAGGACAGCCAGGGCTACACAGAGAAACCCTGTCTTGAAAAACAAACAAAAAAAAAAAAAAAAAAAAAAAAGAATCCATGAGGACAGGACAGCAGGGACAGAGGTGGCTTGTAGAAGAGCAGGTCCAGTGTGCTATGGAGAAGTGTGACACTCTGATCTCCTCAGACTTTGGTAGGAAAAATATATGGAGAGGACTTTCTTGACTTTAGAATAAATCCAATAGTATATTAGGCTTTAGGCAGCCATTTATGTCTATCTCCTCTAACAGCAAACAACTTTAGGTCTCAGTCTCTCTCTCTCTCTCTCTCTCTCTCTCTATATATATATATATATATATATATATATATATATATACACACACACACACACACACATACACACACATATATGTATATATGTATGTGTTTATATAGTATATATATATATATGTATACATATATATGTGTTTATAATATATATGTATATATAGTATACAGATATTGAAAGCCATAAGCGAAGTTATTCTAAATAGGACTAGCCTATAGAAGCACTGTAATGATATTTAATCAATGAAGAATTATAATTTTGAACCTTCTGTTAGTATAAATAAATCCCTATATTAAGCTCATATTCTACTGCTTGGTATCACTAAAGAAAAACCAATCTTTTCTTAAAACATATCTTTTAAAGTTATACCTTTCAGAAATTAAATCATTATTTAAGAGATACCTTGCAAGGTGTGGCAGACGGTTATATTATGAGAGTAATCCATAGTAAACTTAATTTTGTAATAAAATTAAACAAGGGCTTTGAAATTAGGCTGCCTTCTTCATGCATGAATGGATAGTGACATGTGTGTGTACCGTCAGAGAAGGGCTATGGTTTGTGAGGAACACTGAGAATGCCACTCTGAGCGTGCAGTCATAAAGTAGAGTGTGATAGGAAACCACTTCCCTGTGTCCACGATCCCGCCCTGAATGCTAAAAGGCCTGATGCAGAAATTTCAAATATTTCAGTATTGCATCATTACTCAAGGAGACAAGTACATACTGAAAACACAACTCCTTTAAAAATTTAGTATTAATTTTTTATTTAAAAATGTTTGTCCATGAAGATATCACAATCTTTAACATTACAAGCATTGAAGAGGTAAAACAAAACATGAAGTATTTAACTGAAGTATTCCTGGAATCCTGAGTGCTCACTCATGCACACATGCACAGGCACACACAGAGTCAAAAACTTCATGTGCAACAGGAATGGGACCCAGTGCTATGAATGACAATCCATGCATTATATCCATAAGACTATGTATATATTTTGATTAGCACATCAAAATTTAACTCACATACAATTTTCAAAGCTATTCTCATGAAACTATATATATTTCCAAACCCCAAAGATATCTAGAATACTGCTCTTGAACCCCTTTTTTTATGGGCCCTGCTTGGAGGGGGGGCAATTTGGCATTTTGATTACTGTATGAAACCCATCTTTCAAGAATAACATCTCAGTACAAAGTCAAACATCAAAATATAATGCTAAAAGCCCCAGAGGCATCTCCAAAGAGGAGTCTAGAATGCCCAGTCAATGTTGCTGTCTTTAGCCAAGAAAAGTCTTTTCAGGCAGCCCTCTGAAGGTCTGCAGCTTCATTTACTATGCTGGCTAGTCTAATGTCTACTGGATACACAAACTAGAGTCACCTGAAAGAAGGGAGCCTCAACTGAGGAGATGCCTCCATAGATGGGGCTATAAGGCATTTTCTTCATTAGTGATGGGAAAGGGCCCAGTCCATTGGTCTGTCCTGGGATGGTGGTCCTATATCCTATAAGAAAGCCAGCTAAGCAAGCTGGGGACGTGAGCCCTACAGCCTCCATGGCCTCAGCATCAACTCCTGCCTTCAGGTTCCTGCCCTGCTTGAGTTCCTGTCCTGACTTCTTTGGATGATGAATAGCAATGTGGAAGTGTACAGCAAATAAACCTTTCCCTCGCTGACTTGCTTTTTGGTAATGGTATGTCATTATAGCAACAGGAACTCTAACTAAAACACTCGCCTAGCCATACAATCTTGATGACTTGGCTAAAAACTGCACTGTGACACGACAGAGTAATGGCACTATACCATAAGCATCACACAATTCTTCCCATGTACAAACTACCTCAGTATCACCTCAGCCATGACCACCTACATTCAAGACCATCCCTGTCATGCTAATGAACCGCTTTTGTAAAACACATCTGTTAAACTAAATTAGTAGAGATTATTATGCTTTCAGTTGAGGTCTCATTTATTTTTCAGTCTAATTTAGATGAATTTTATGAAGGGTTCATGCACACATTTCAAAAGAACAAGGAAACGCTGGTGGAAAGAATTCTTGGTAAAAGAACTGTACCTTCTGTGGTCTGGTGAAGCAAAGGTGTCAACAGATCCTGATATTCCTTGACTTGTTCAAGATTGCCTCTAAAAACACCTAAAACGTAAAATACAAAACCCAACACTGGCTGTGTTTAATAAGCAAAGAATTTCCCTTATATAAAAATTCTAAGCCCTTTAAAATTATTGCACCAAATTTTATGTACATGAAAACATAAAACTAAAGAGAAATGCAAATATGTATAACATTTATATAGCAATTGATTTTCAAAAGTCATGTTAGCATTTAGAATTAAATATTGAATTAATTGAAATTTCAATAAAAAGCATAGTCAATACCATGATCATAGGATTCATGACTTCTGTGATAAGCGTTTCTTTATAAGTATAGCAAGATACTGGCATCAATATTACTGACTTCTAGGTGATGTAAGAAACTCTTTAAGCACATGAAAGATAAGGACAGAAATCTAAGGTTGTCCTCTGACGTCCAGTCCTGTGCTGTGGCATGCATGCCCCTATACTCACAAGAATTCATTCACATACATCACAAACACATACACATATATCATATTCATATACCTGTGATATTTTTAAAAATTCTATAAAGATTTGACATTCACTCAAAAGCAGAACAACATAAAAATAGAGTTGTTACCAACACTGAAGTCTAATTTATAGCTAGGTGAATGGAATCATTCATTTTAGCTATTTTTATTATTTTTATTTAGTGTGTTTATGTGTGTGTGTTCATGAGAACATTCAGATGAATATGCATGTATGTACTTGTATGCAGAAGCCAGAGATTGACACTGGGTGTCTCTACCCATGGGGCCATCTACCCAACCCTCAGCTATTCTTTAAGCCATTCATATTCTGCATCTTAAGTGTTAGGAAGAAGTTCACTCACCGTCAATCATCATGTAAAGGAAGAATATGGGAAATTCACATTCAATGCCATCAAATAGCTAAAAAAGAAAGTAAAACAATAAAATTTCTATTAATAAACTATAGCAACTACATTTTAGGTTATATGCAAAGGACTTATTTACAGGAATAAACTCAGCTTGAGTCCTCTGATCTCGACATGCTCACCACAGTACACTCATACAAATGGTCATGCGCATGCACATGCATATCACACACACACATACACACACACACACACACACACACACAGTAAAATGTTTAATCTTAAAAAGATGATTAAGTGATAAGGAGATGCCTATAGGGACTCAGATGTGGGCCTAGCAGAGGAATAGGAGCTGGATGCAGGCGGCCTGAACTGAAGATGTGTGTCTAGCAGCAGGAGTACACATACGGAAGACTCTAAGGCACACTATGAGCCAGGGATAGAGTACGTTACTAGCTACAATAGTGGTAAATGCTTGGCGGGAAGAAAAGCACAATGAGAATGGGTCACAGAAGTTGAAGGAGATGGAGACTGACAGAGAGAGACAGAGACACAGAAAGAGATGAGATGGAGGGGAAATGTGGTCACTGGAAATAGAATACTCCAAAAGAAGAGAGCACAGTTAATATGTACAGACACCAAGAGATTCAGAAAAATACGGTGATCAAAGCATTCACCCATGGAAACTGCCTGAAACCAGCCCAGAGCCTGCAGGAGGTGAACAAGGTGTCCCTTCTCAGTGCTGCTACTTGGAAATCTTGTGAGAACTTCCTTTTTTTTTTTTTTTTTTTTTTGATATTTTTTTTATTTTCTATGTTTTTTTGTTTACATTCCAAAGGCTTTCCCCTTTCCCAATTCCCCCCTCACCATATGTCCCATAAGTCCTCTTCCTTCAGCCCATTCCCCAACGCCCTCCCCCCATCTCTGTTCTGATACTCTCCTACAAAACTGGATCCAGTCTTTTCAGGACCAGGGTCCTCTCCTTCCTTCTTCTTGGAAATCTTTTGATTTGCTAATTGTGCCTTGAGTATTCAGAGCTTTTGGGCTCATTAATATCCACTTATCAGTGATTGCATTTCATGTGTATTCTTTTGTGATTGGGTTAACTCACTTTAGGATGATATTTTCCAGATCCAACCATTTGCCTACAAATTGCATGAATTCATTCTTTTTAATTGCTGAGTAGTACTCCATTGTATAAATATACCACATTTTCTGTATCCATTCCTCCTTTGAGGGACATCTGGGTTCTTTCTTTCCTGCTTCTGGCTATTATAAATAAGGCTGCTATGAACATAGTGGAGCATGTGTCTTTATTGTATGCAGGGGAATCCACTGGATATATGCCCAGGAGTGGTATGACAGGGTCCTCTGGAGTCATGCCCAATTTTCTGAGGAACCGCCAGACTGATTTCCAGAGCAGTTGTACCATCTTGCAATCCCAACAACAATGGAGGAGTGATCCTCTTTCTCCACATCCTCGCCAGCACCTGTTTTTAATCTTAGCCATTCTGACTGGTGTGAGGTGGAATCTCAGGGTTGTTTTGATTTGCATTTCCCTGATGACTAATGATGTTGAACATCTCTTAAGGTGCTTCTCAGCCATCCGAATTTCCTGAGGTCAGGCTGCGCTCAGCTGGCAAAGCAAGGCACTAGAGGTCAGCTTTGAGAATTAGGACTCGGATAGCTTTGGCTTCCAGCTTGACTGCCCATGAGATACACATAGTTCATGCTGCCAGAGATGCCATCCACCCATAAAGACATGCCTTCCCTGCCTTGATGGACTGTATTCCCTGTTATGAGCCAGACAAAGAAAGCAAGCACTATACGGGTCGACACACAAAACAGACATGCTGTTCAGGGTCAAGGCTCCGGACAGAAGGGCACAGAAGAATAGCAAGGGTGAGTGAGGGTTTGTTCATATCTTTTTTAATGGGCACTAATGTGTTTATGACAAAGGAAAAAATAAGTTGGGGGAAGCAAAAAGGGAGGGAGGGTAGATATAGAAAAGATAAGGAACAGATTCATGTCTTATCAGAGAAGAAAATGCTCAGTGGGATTCACCACCTCCCCCTAACCCAAAAATGAGTAAAATCCTAGGATGTACATACACACTGAGATATACAGATGTACATTTATATCTATAAATTTCTCCATATGGAATGCTTCAAGAAAGACAGGCAGCATCTTCTATGAGGGAAGACACAGTGTCAAGTGTCACTGAACGGGAAAGGTGCAGTGGAAGCCACCACCCAGAAACAAAGGGTTACCAGCAGGAACTGGGCAGAGCTGAGAACCTGCGTCCAAGGTTGTCTGTAGGGGAAGTCCCGAAAGGATCACACTGCAGAACTGAAGAGAAGCGAGAGCAGTGACGAGCACTGACCAACAAGGCACACTAGAGGTCCGATGGCATGTGCTCAGTCTGTGGCTTTCTCTAGCGTTCCTCAGCAGGTAAAGGAGTGGGTGAAGGACCACAATGTATTTTGCTTTGTGGTTGGGTCCCCTTGCATATCCCTGGCTGGCTTGGAACTTGGTAGAGACCAGGTTGACCTCAAACTCACAGAGCTCTGTGTGCCCCTGCCCCCAAGTGCTGACATTAAATGCAGAAACCATTATCTCCAGCTCAGGATATTAGTTTTAATGAGATCATTTGCTGAATAACATAAACACAGATGGCAAATAGAAACAAAGCCATGTAAGAGAAATAGGCAAAAGAACAAAAATGATAAAAATATTGTTTAACCAATGAATCTATGTGGCCACTTTGGTAAGAAGAGTTAATACTTATTGATCAGTCACTACCTATCAAGCACAGTTCTAAGCATCAATGTGTAATAGCAGCCAATCTGGAGAAAAAGCTCATGGCATAGTAGCCTTTATTTTTAGTAATATAATATCAACACAGACAGGTGGGGCAGGATTTGAAATCAAGAAGTCAGCCTCCTCTCCTGGGTCAGCGCTAGCGGCCACTTGCTTACTACCAGCGGGGACCAGAGAATGGTACCTTGATCTCTGCTGGTTTGTAATGGCGTCTGTTGGGATCTTCCAACGGCGTTCTGTACCCATCTCGCAAGAAACGCTTAAATCCATATTTTCCTTTCAATTTTCTTATCACTTTGTCAAGTGTCTGGCTGAACAGAGCTTCATCGTCCAAGGCAAACGCAGGGTAACTGATGCACGGGAGCAGGGCGGCATCTGTGTTCTGGGGTCAGTACAACGAGACTGTAAGTGTCTGCAGTGATGTGACTGACACAGTCCAAAACAATTCATGTAAATTAAAGCCTGGACGCTTATTAGATGGCAAGGACCTTAAGAAAGACACTCCGACAGTATGGCTTGTAAACGTGAGAAAATAGCTAGCACTTTACTCATGATGAAAAGGATTTTCAAACTTTAATATCAGGCTGGAACTTAAAATTATAGCAAAACATAATGTAAAAATTAATACTTACTGCCACAACTTAGTTAACAGAGCAATTTGCTCATAATAACAAAAAGGAGAAAACAAAAGGCCCAACAGCTGAGTAATTATGATCCATTGGGATTTATAATGCAGAAGCAATCAGAATTTATACTTTAGAAATTTTTGTTTATTGATTGGAAACATGCTCGCTCATAGAAAAACACTATTCTAGTTTCTTTAAAACAAAATCATATTCACTAAAATATGTAGAAACATATGTCAGGATGTTGCCGAAGAAGATTTAAGTGGTATTATAAAGGGATAGAACATCATTTAAAAAACAGATAATACTTTGTTACTGGTTTTGTATTCACTACAATCTGGTATTACTCATGTAGAAGAGTTAAGTGTTCTATTTGGAGTAGTTTTTAAAGGATGAAATCATAAACAATCCCTGGAAAAATGTGCAGTCAGATACAGTAAATACACAGAAATTCATCAAAGAGGAGACTCAGATGTGCTCCACTTCTGTGCCCAGATGATATGTATTTTTCCAAGCCCCCATTTTAAAAACACTGTTCCCTTTGTTAATTTCTCCAAAAGAGAAATAATACTTATTTTTCTGTTGTCTAACCGAAGGTTTAAAGAACTGGACAGCTTTGCCTACAACTGTTTACTTCCTGCCTAGAGGCTAGAGGACGGAGGCAGATCTATATCACGTCTTCTTATCCTGTAAGAACGCCACACTGTAGTGTGCTTTCATGAAGAGTGGGTAAAACAAAATAAAAACTGTAAGCGAGAACTTGTTTCAGTTTGCTGTAACATCATCTCACATGAGAGCGTGACTCTCTGGGTAACAGTGAGCACAACGTCTGCCTGTTGCGATTGTGAGCGTCGAGATCCACAAATATAACTGACCAAGAACATCCCTGGAAATGGAAAAAGAAACACATTTCAGAGGACTGTAAACCATATGGCATTCTTTTTGTGAGACAAGACAATCCAAAAACTTTCTACCACTGAATGTGATGTGCAAGAGACTATTAAAGACCTTAATGGTCATTAATTATTTGTTTCATACACAAATGGATTTGTGTTTGTTCACCACATGCATACCTGGTGTCCAAGAAGGCCAGAAGAGGCCATCAAATCCCCTGGAACTGGCGTTACAGACAGTTGTGAGCCGCCGTGTGGCTGCTGAGACTTAGACGTGACTTCTCTGGTAAGAGCAGCCAGTGTTCTTGCCCACAGAGCCATCTCGCTCGCCCCTTATTTTCTTTATGTTTTTGGTATTTCTTGAATTTCTTGGAACAATCTTATAATTATTAGATATTATTTTTATTTTCCTCTTTTCTTATAAATCATGTTTTGATTTTATGTCTAATAAAATACAACCATTTTAATGAAGAAACAGTTTAGCCAATATGATATGAGATAAAGGAAAAAAACAATTTTGATTCATAAATATGAGTTGTAAGACCTCCTAAATAATTTTAATTACATGATAAAACTAAAGGAACTTAAATAGTGATCTAGAATTGCGTTGAATAATTTTCTAGAATAATTCTTCATTAACATTATCTAGTAAAACAGAATGATTCCTCATTCAAAACACCACCTTTAATAAATCTTTAACTCTAGCAAGTAACTTGATAACAGAGAATGAGAAGCTTTCTTAGTAGGTATACTAGGGTGAACAGAGAGTCTTGGGATCCCTACATTTCAGCTGACTGTAGAGAGTACCCTAGAGTAGCTTGTCCATCAGAGTACAACATACTTCACTGTGAGGAAAAACAATGAATTTAACATTGCTCTAGAACACGCAGCTGACCCAGATATGAGGTACATAGTAATGTCTGAGAACCTCACACCTGGCTCAGATGGACAGTGACACTAAGTCCAGGTCAGCTGGGAAGGAAAAGACCAAAGCCAGAGACTAGACTCTGGGGGAAGCAGCAGCAAGCAGACTGTTAGAAAGAATGGCAGGACAATGAGTGGGTTGAGGTCTGTGAATACACAAGAGGGCAGGAACTATAATGTATCTGTAGGCCAATAACCGTCTGAAATTGGACTAGATAGATAGATAATTTGTAACTAAAAAGGCAAATTTGGCAACTCTCTCCATCATGTGATAATAAATAGTAAAACTACTATTTTCTAGCCAGAAATAAATAACTTAGTTACTTAAACTCCTCAAGTATTTGTAGAGGTCCCAATTTTCACCTACCAGCCTTTAAGATGTATGCCTAAGAGAAAATAATCTCATAAGGTAACTACCTCCTAACACTGAGATGCAATACTAACCTCTGTATAAAAATATATGCCATCCTATCGGCATTATAGCTCAGGCTTCCAAGAGGAGAAAAAAAACAAAAAAAAACCCTCAAAACCAAACAAGGACAGAGACAGCTATTACCCATTTAGAAGCAAGTCTTTAACATCATAGAGGAAAGCCCGCACAGAATTATCACTTGCTTGAATCCTTTTGAAGCTGCTAGAACACACTTTTAGGCCTACAGATTTCAAAGGAAGGCAGATGTCTGCTCTGTTCTGAACACTTTGCAGAACATGAGCAGTCTGTCATCACCAATTACAGACTTTGACCTCAGTGAATTTGTCAGTTTCTTGTCTTCTGCAATTAAAGGCAAGAACAGGAAAGGATGTGTTATAGAAATTACTTGAAAGAGTGTATTAGCTTTGCCTGTTTGATATTGATTTTATAAGTGTTTTACTTGCATATATGTCTGTGCCTCACATATGTGCCTGGTACCCACTGAAGCCAGAATAGGATGCCAAATCTCTTACGACTGTAGTTGTAGATGGTTGTGAACTACCATGTGTGTGCTGGGAACAAAACCTAGGACCTCTAGAAGAGTTCTTAACCACCAGTCATCTCTCCAGGGCCCAGATTGATTTTTATCTTCCACTTTCTAAAACCACAACTCCGTATAATATACTGACTCTACCCAGAGCCTCTTCACAGCTAAGAGCTCAAACTATTCTGTCCAACTTAGTATCTGTCATTGTTTGTTCTAATAGATGTGCAAGATGATCGTCCTTGACCAGCACCACAAGGACATGAGTTTTAGGAGTACAGAAGGCTGTTCTCTCTCCTTTAGCCTCATAACCAGAACAAATATTTCTGATACAAAGGCCAAAGGTAATATCTTGACCCTTATATACCGCGAGCACCAACAGTCTCTATAAGTGACATGAGGCTGAGCCAGGGCCAGTGCTGGCACGAGTCATTAGTGCTATTATCTCTTGGGCAAGCTCCATGCCTCTGGACATTGGAGAGTCCAGACACTGCACAGTGTCTTCTGACCTTGTGGATGCCATCAGGAGCTCTCACATGCTATGCACACACAGCCTTGACATGTTCTTAGAAAGGGAGTTTCCCTGGCTGGTCCTGGGCTAATTGAATTTGGAGAGAAAAAGGAATTCTTATAAAGATGGCAGATAAGTAAGATGGCATGTAAGTAGCTACATCAGTCATCAAGCCATCAAGGAAAAGAATGAGGGTAGAATTGGATAGACTCATTTCTAGGGCAGAAACAGTTGAAGAGAAGCAGAAACACACAAAGCAATTAAAACGATGGCAGAAAAGTATGAAAATGTAAATAAGCCCAGGTGAGATCTGTAAAGACCCCTAGAAAGAAGCAAGGAGAGCAGCCCCCACAGCTGCAGTCACACTGGGACGGTGCAAGCAGGAGGTGCAGGAGGTGTGGGAGGTGCGGGAGGTACAGAAGGTGCAGCAGCTGCCCAGGAGGTGCTGCCTCCTCTTGAACATGAGACTGAGGTTTGGTGAACTGAAGAGGCTGACCTGGATATGCTGAGGGTGGAGGGATGGGCAGGACAGGGTTAGCCACAGAAACTGTGACAGAGTGTACAGTAGAAACCAAAGCTGCGATCCTCCAAGAAAATGTGACTAGTCAGAGGACTACAGGAGGCACTAGCCAGCCCTGTTCTGAGTGAGCACAGCACAGCAATACGACATGTGTGACAAGTCCTGTGCAGTCCTGGTAGCAGGTAGAGTGTTCCTGACAAGATGTATGGGAAACAACAACAAACCAAACAAAAACCAGCCAAGATCAAGGCAGGAAGGATTTCCCAATGATCCGCACTGGCATGCAAGGGCTGAGGGAAGCAGCACTTAGGTGCCCTCCACTATCCCTGGGCCTGTGCTTCAGAACGCTAGCGAGGAAAGCGCTGGCATATCAGACATATGTGCAGGGTATTAAATCGGGGAATTCTTAGAGAGTGGAGTCGCACACAGACATCGCAGCAAGGAGATCACACCCATTAATGTGTGTGAATTTATGACATGGGACTCCTCCCTTTACCATGCAACTTCTAAAAAGACAACTCTGACTAAGAGATAACACTGGTCCTAACCAAGAAGAAATACTGCTCACCTGAAAGTTTCTTTCTTTCTTTTTCTTTCTTTCTTTCTTTCTTTCTTTCTTTCTTTCTTTTCTTTTCTTTCTCTCTTTCTCTCTCTTTCTTTTTTTTCTCTCTCTCTCTTTCCCTTTCTTCCTTCCTTCCTTCATTCCTTTCTTTCTTTTTTGAACTTTTCCATGAACTCATGTATGCTTTGATATGTCAATTGGTTGGCTGGTTGTTGGTTGTAGGTTGTGCCTCATCTGAATAAGCATGTGTGACTGTCTTTTTTTTTTTTTCCATACCTATTCCCATTACTGCTGTGGCTAAAGGAAAAGACCTTTTTTTTTTTTCATTTTTACATGAACTAATAAATGATTTGTCTATTTAGTAACATTTAGCACAGAGTTGTGTTAAAAGCAGCTCTGCTCTTGGTTGCACTTAAGAATTTCTGAGCATTAAAACTCTAAGGGGATAACTCTAAATTCTAAACAGTGCCCTTTATACTAGGTCAGGAGGGCACTTAGGTGTCATGAAGGACTGCTTTCAGAATTCCTCTGAGTCTAATGTACATGTAAGATTGAAAAACACACTAAGAAGTAATATTGGCAGAACATTTATACTTAAGATTCAAAGGCCTGGTTAGGCAGGTCAGATTCCAGAAACGTAAAGCTTCGACAGCCAGCAGGGACAGCAGTCACAGTGGACTATGGAGTGTCTATGGAGTGTGCATGGAGAAGAGGGGTCAGGTGTTAAATAGCAGGCACGGCCTCAAGTACTTCAAAGGAAGCAACGCCATGACAAAATGCCAAACCAATCACCACCAGAATCACAGCGGATCTGCACAGTCAGCTCCAATCAGTTTCTCCTTGGCAGCCTAGGAAGATCTAACTGTTCCAAACTTCTGCGATAGTAAACCCTCCGCTTTAATGCAGGGTGCCTGGCAGTCTTCTTGAGAAACACTAGAAGACTTACATTCCACCCCCATTTGTTAACTTCCTTATTGGGCTTCCTTTTCTTATCATTTTGGCCGACCCACTGTCTCTGCACTGTACCTCTGTGACTAAGAACACTAGTCACCAGCTGTTAACCACGATCACAGACAATGTCACATTGCTCTGCCATTTCAGGAACATTCAAACATTCCTGAAGAAAATGAGTCCAGTTCTTGGCCCAGAATACTGAACTTTCTCTTACTCATTCTCTTCCAACAACAATTGAACCCACTGTCAATTCTTAGATTTTGTAAGTGCAAAAAGGACTTAATGGTCTCATGAAAATCTAAGGTGATTTTTCTGGGCTCCACTTTATCCAGAGAGATGGGGGAGGGAGGGAGGAAGGGAGGGGGTAGGGGAGGGACCAATAGCTTCACTAGGCCCAAAACTTCCCATCCCTACTGCAGACATTATAAAAACTCCCTCTCTGAATGAAATGAATAAAATTGAGGCCAGCATGAGCACTGGCATTTAAGCGATATGGGGGCAAAATGCCGGGAACACATCAAAAGTGTGAGAGTTCTCAGAAAGAGCTTGGAGAATAGAGAACCTACCCAACAACCCAAATCGGACTTATCAGGACCCTACCACCACCACCAAGAGGAAGGTGGACTTCAAGGGGTTAATCATTTTCAAGCAAAATTGCTCAACCATGGGCTGCCACAAATAGTTCAGGCAGTCAGGTAGTTCAGGGTTTAAAGAAATGACTTCAATAACAGATAGTGAGATTACTTAGACATGCAAATAATTAGCTGTTTGTTTGTTTGTTTAGTTACCTGGTTTCCAAAGAGGTTAAATCCATTAATGGCTTCTAAGGCTGCTTTTGCTAAACCAACAGAGCTAGAGAGAAGGGAAGACATTACTACTGACATCCAATGGGCACGTTTTCTTACGAACGAACATTCATAACAATCCACGCAAGAGGAAAGCACCATCCCCACATTCCATTAATTTAGTTTCATTTTTCATCCTAATCACCCATGAAAACTATTTCTAGGTTCACCTTGACCTGGATTCTACCAGTGAATGGAGCCGTTTTATTTCTGTTCATGAACTCAAGCAAGAACAGGGTGAACCCTGCGCAGTCACTGCCCGCCTGGCCGTCATTACTCATATCAATGAAACAGGCTTTTCTGGTGTCAATTTGAAGCCTTAAAGAAGATTTTGTGTGTCATATACTTGTTATAGAATGTAATTTAGTGTAGTCACTCAAATCTGGTCATTTTAGGATCCAATAAAATTGGCATTACTTTATGTTCATAGCATTCCTGATCACTGTGTCTCTCAGTTCTCTGTAATAAAATGAGTATTATTTCCGTCAGTGTCCCGCTCCTTTGGCCTCTTAGATACTACATATAACAGTGCTGAAAATGACTTATTTCAGTAAAAATGCAACGTTCTGTGCAAGGGCTCCGAGCAGCGTGAGCTTTCGCCCTTGCTTAGATCCTGCCCTATGCTGCTGGGACTGAAGCGCTCATGGCTGGCTTATTTTACACACTGCACATTAGCATCTGTTTACTCAGTCCAACTGCATACACTGCTCGTGTGTATCACTGATACTCAACAAACTGTCATCACGTCAGTATGTCTCTAGTGCAGCAACAAAGCAGCAGCAGCAATAGGAACATGTTAGGAATGCCAGTTTTCACTCTTCTCTAGGAGGAGGTCTGGATAAACAAGTGTTTGCATGAATGTTACAATTCAGAATGACTGGCTGAACGTGTAGCTCCGTTGTAGGACCCCATCCTCGGGGTACAGCATGGTGGTTACTGTCTTAATCACAGCATGTTCAAGGTGGGGCCTGCTGTTCCCTCAGAAGAGGAGGGATGAGGAGGGACGCTCTATGCTCATTTGAAACTCCAGCTCCCCTCCCAGCAGATCTTGTTTTAATCAGCTGCATGGGGAGGGATGCCCTTTTCTGAAGAGAAAGGAAGGAAGAGTGGATGGGGGTGAAGTGGGGAGGAGCTGGGAGGAGGGAAGGGAGGGGAAATTGCAGTCTGTGTATAACATACTAAAGAAGTAGAAGTAAATTATAATAAAAAAAGAAAAAGAAAAAAGAAAGAAAAAATACCAAGCAGTTGCCTTCAACAATGACTGGCACAGGAATAAAATAGTCGCTAAAAGAATCCTAACCTGCTACATAGCTAATATTTTATTGTTTTTTACTTTACTAAAAAACAAGGAGAACACAATTATAAGCAACATAAACTTAAAAAATAAAAATCAATTTTAATTGTTTTACTTCTCATGTCATCTTTAATCGCACATACCAGGGTCACTGATGAAACAAGGAGATGACCTGGTTGAACATGAGTCTATTTAACAGTTAATGCTTAGAAAACTTTTCCCCAAGGTTAGGCCTTAGGATTCAATGGCTACTTTATAAGAAAACTTGAATCTTCACCAAAACACAGGAGTTACAGGTTTAAATGCTGCCCCAGAGGCAATGTAAGATTAGCTGGATATGTAACTGGGAGTTGAGAACTGCTGCTGCTATAGATAGATACTGAAGTGCTCTTTGAGCATTTATACAGGCCCTGGAGAATGATCAGAAGAGAGAGAAAGAAAGAACATGGACTGGTATCACCCCAGCTGCCCCAGGAGACGCTGAAAGAAGCCCAGGCCTAGAAAAAGCCAAATCAGTGAAAAAGCACAGGGAAATAGCATGGGCCCAGCCAACGGTTACTCAGGAAACACTTGAAGAGAAGAGGTAAATTTGGAGTGATTAATGGAGCCTTCTGCGGAAGCCTGGAAAGGGTGAGACTGCTTAGACTAAGTTCAGATAAATGGATGATGAGTATCATTTAAAGAAAACAACAACAATCCGGGCTTTATCTAAAAAATATTAAGTGAGTTTAGCCTGTAGAGGAGTTGAATGTCAAGACATGAATGAAAATAACCTCGGAGCCACAGTCTAGTGGGGTTTATTTTTCACCCTGATGTTCTTAATCAGGAATCTAGTTCTGATTCTATCACTTAAGTAAGGGGAGGAAAATCATACACCCCTCCAAGTTTTATTGTTTCCCTCTGTAAGTGAACTGATGCTTCTAAGTGATTTCAATATATATTCTATAGGTCTTCAGTACCACAGAGTTTAACTATTAAAGGACTGGTCAAGTAAAGATGTCAAATTGTAGAACTGTAGGTTCTGAACACCAGAAATGTGTGTTTTATTGGTTCAGGGACAGCAGTCTTCCCGCATACAACGTTCAGCGTAGAGGAGTGCTGCCCAGTGTGCCCAAGGGAAGGCGAGCCAAAGCTAAGGCAGCAGTCATAGGCCCCATTCTCACCCCTTCTGCTATCGACAGCTGGAAAACACAGACGCAGAGGGAATGGCAAAGGGTCAAAAAAGTACAGAAAGTATAAATACTTACCACATGGACTACAGAGAGATAGATCCCTGACTCAAGAGAATCATAGTGACCAGGAGTTGACTGCAACGGTTTTTTTGGTTATGGGGTTTTTTAGACAGGCCCTCCCACTACCCTGAACCTTTCCAAGTCTACAAGGAAGGCTGACCAACAAGCCCCAAGGGTGTACACACCTCTGCCTCCCCAGGGTACCACTATATCCTGCATTTTAACAGGAGACACAGTTATCAAAACAGGTTCAAACAATTCTAAGGCAAATGAGCAATCTCCCCAAGCCCAGCAATGGGATCTTCTTACTGAAGCCCTATCTAGAAAAGCTAAGGATATTATTTCAATGAGATTCAGATAAATAGTTAAATCATCAGGTAGAACTTAAGCAGTTGTGGTGTTTTGAATGAGAATGGCTCCCATGGGCTCACATGCTTGAATGCTTGGTCAGCAAGAAATGATGCTTGGGAAAGCTTACAAGGTGTGGCCTTCCTGGAGGACTTAAGGCTTTGGGGTTGGGCTTTGAAGTTTCAAAAGCTTAAGCCAGGCCCCTGTCCCCCACCCCACTGTTGCCTGAGGATCAGGAGTAAAGATCTCAGCTACTTCTCCAGAACCATGCTTCCCTCAACAATGATAGTGGATTAAAGCTCTGAAACTGTAAGCAAGGCCCAATTAAACGTTTTCCTTTATAAGAGTTTCCTTGATCATAGCGTCTTCACAGCAAAAGAACAGTGACTAAGACACTAGTATTTTTTTTTTTTACAGTGACATAAAAGAAATAGCAATCCAGTAGAAAACATACTTAAAATTTTATCTTTTCTCAGGCTAGAAATATGTGGCGCAATTAGATTCTTGTGGTACTAAACAGCTCCCAATCAGCAATGTCATTTTATGAGGATAAACAGCTAATAATCTACAAAGTACTACAATGCCAAACTCTGACATTCAGTAGGGTAAGTATATTAAACACATTTTTTCCTTAAGGTCTGTTCAATCTATGATAGTGTTATCCAGAAGTATCCTCAGTATCCAGAAGCAGAAGAACACCTGCATTGATTAAGTCAAAGCAATCTAAAATTATGAGAAAAGTCTGCAGATATAGAAAGGCTGATAAATTAGGTGGCAGTGAGCAGATCTAGGCAGGCTCACATAATATGGAGGTGTCCTATTACAGAAATCAATGAAGGGTCACAACTTGACCCCTAGCTGGAATTAGCTCTATATTTTACTAAACAGGACAAAAGATACTGATTGCCTGCCATTAACATCATCGCTGTGTCCATGAAAACCATGAGATATAGTTGCCTATTCTTTCAGCATGAGGGATGGTATATCAAACACAGGCATATGTGAATAATAGTTCAGAACCACTGTAGAGTTGGAGGGTGTGTAAGAAAAAATAAAATTCTCTGGGCAGATTATAAATTCTTAGACAATCAACAATAAGGTTACTGTTAAATGTATAAAACCTATAATACAATCTCAGATAGCAAAGTTCATTACTTGTCCAGGTGAGTAAAACTGGCCGGCTACAGGTAAATTTCATTTTCCATGGCAAGGATAGCTGAGAGCCATCGCATGATAATTTTCTAATCCTCGAATTAAAGTCTGGCATCTGAGCTACAGGAAAACCAGCCGAAGTTTCTATGTGTTCATTAGTGATATCTTTAGATGCCCACTTTTAATAGGGATTTTCATCTGGAGTTCTTTCCAAGTTTAAAATAGTTTTTGTGTATGGGAAAGAAGTTTAGTTCTAGTATTTCAGGATGAAAATAATACAGAGAAATCAGACTGGCATATTCTTAAGTGGTTACTAAAAAGCACGGAAGGGACAAATATACTAAAAAGAAACAGGGTAACTAATGCTATCCTAGCAGGTCCGTCTTCTCCCGGATGACCGAACTGCTCCCTGGCTGCTGGCGACTTAGAGGACAAGCCAAAATAAAACGTATTACAGTGTTCAGTCTTCATCAGATTGGAGATCTCAACGGGGCTTTCCCACAAGAGTTCTCTACTTCACCAGGCTCAATGACTGCTGATGTTCTGCTGCACATGTAATAATGTTCCATGTGAATAAAAATCTATAGAGAATGCTCTGTAATACCAGCGTTTCAGGATTACTCTGACAGCGCTTTTTATTTCAGTCTTTTGTTCTGAAATGTTCTGAAATAAGTGACATATCAGTATTCTCATTCACACTAATGCCAGGCATTCAAGGTATACAGCATACTAAAATTATTTTAGCGACTCTGTAAAGTAACTGCTATCAGCTTCATTTGAAGGTGAACAGAGGCATACAAAAAAGATTACATATACAGCTAGGATCTGGAGGTCATTTTAAAACAAGTATGTTACATTAGCTTAATTTGTTGTAAGAGATTAGTCATTGATCAAAACAGACAACGTTGTAGATACTTTATTGATTTTATTATTTTTAATTATGTCTGTGTGCCTAATTGGGTTCATGTGCACATGAGTGCAGGTGCCTTGCAGGCATGAGACCCTGTGAGTCACCAGACAATGGATGCTGGGAAGGGGTCTCAGGTCCTCTCTGTAAGACCAGTGCACACTCTGCTCTTAAATGCTGAGCCATCTCTCCAGCCCCAGAGATGCAGATTCATTTACCAGTATTTTCTACACTTATTTCTATTCTTCATCAAAGTCTCAGCAATTCAAACTGACCTCTAGTGATAACTTTGCTTAAATTCTTTCACTGCACCAGCTACCTTTCAGAGAAAGAGCAGAGCCCAGGGACTTAGACTGTTTTTTAATCAGTTAAAGGATAACCTCCTGGGCATTAAGTTAGGATAAATAAAAGGTGTCATCAGTTGTTAAAGCTATTTCTTCAACAACAAATACAGAAAATGTATAAATTACCAACCTCGGTCATTAGCTTTTGCTGCTGATTCAAACACAGGTTACAGCTCAACATGAAGAAGATAGTCAGACCAAAGAATGCTAACCTTTACTGATAAGTATGAGAACCTGGGGTTCAGGTAGAAATGATTTCTGTAACATGGAAAGGAATCTCACAGGCATTGCACACATAGCTGGAGTTTGGACATTTTGACAAACTTGATATTTAAAATAATGCAATTACAGAGGAAAAGATACAAAATGGTTGACCAGAAAGGCCAAGCTCTGACTAAAGAGAGAGTTGAACTGTGAGTGAGAAGTGGGAGCCAGGCCTGGCTCCTCGCAGACATCGGATTGTGTTGCCAAGAAGACTTTCATTGTAAGTGACTCCTACTTGGATTACAAACAGGAAAACAAGCTGTACTAGAATCAACACAGAGTCACCAGATCCAATCTCATGCTTTGGATTCTTAGTTTCATATTCAAATCTACACCTGTAAGCAACACTAAGGCATCCTCAAACCTGGGCACGCACCTGGAGTGCAGTTCTGTGCTGCCGTTGTTATACTTGCTTCCTCTCTCCCAGACACCAAAGTCAGGAACACGGTAAACTCTCTCTACACAAAACACAAGGTTTTGAATAAAAGAGACCTAAAAGAAAGGGAAAGAAATAAGACATAAGAAGACATGCAGCAGTGAGAATAATTACACTCCATCTGAAATCACAGAATGAACTTACCTCCCAGAGAATATTGCCTTCCCTTCTATTTCTATTTTCTTTTTTTTTTTTTAAGATTTATTTATTTATTACATGAAAGTACACTGTAGCTGTCTTCAGACACTTCTCGCTCTGGCCTCACTTGTGGTTGCTGGGATTTGAACTCACGACCTTCGGAAGAGCAGTCGGCACTCTTAACCACTGAACCATCTCTCCAACCCAGCCCTTTTTTTTCAGACTCCAGGCTGACCTCTAACACTAAGTCACCAAGGATGACCTTGAACTTCTGGTCTTCCTTCCTAACTGCTGCGATTACAGGCATGGGCTACACTTAGTTTGGGGGATGCTGGAGATAGAACTCAGGGCTTTGTGCATTCTAATCAAACACTCTCCCACCTAGGCTATACTTTATTAACATGTTGAATTCTTATCATTATTATATTACTGTGAGTCCTCTGCTACACTGAGTTTTCCAAATACAATTCTTACTTTTCTGAAGACCTAATTAGTATTATGCAGTAGAGAAATAAAATTTAAATCCTTTTAGTGTTCCAACTATAACTCTTCAGTGAGGTAATATTATTGTTTATGAGAGCTATGCATCATAGGAACTAAGTAAAACATAGAACATATTTTATACTGGGTAATATTTAGAAACTAAAATGACTATGTAAAATACACATATTAACTGTAAAACTTTAAAGAGTAAAAGAATAACCTTTTAAAAAGTAAAAAGGATCTTCCTTTTCTGTAAAATTCTTATCCCATGTTGATCAACCTGAAGTTTTGAGTCCACACTTCTGGAAAGGTAATTTTCCTTCCTGTCATTTCTGTAACTATAGGTTCTGATTATAAACACAGCCCATAGTTGGAAGCTGTGCAGGACAAGGGAGACTAAAGAGAGCTGCAACAAGATAAAGGAAGCCACTCGGGCGAAGTACGCCCTCTCCACTTCATTCTCACAAAGAATCTGATTTTTGTTCCATTCCTCCTTTCTTCAATCTGTTTCTGACAAAAAAAAAAAAAAGAGAGAGAGACAAAAAAATTTCTCCTGCACAGGTCCTGAGTGGTCCTTTCAAAACAGTTGGAGGTGATACTCTCTAATTCCCCAACCGCTAATGACAGCAATCAGATGTTAGCTACATCTGGTGTATGTGAACAGCACTGCGTCTTCTTTCATTTCTTGTCCTTGTCCCACCACTGCGGTCAGCCATTTTTTCACATCATTTAGTCAAAACTGTTTTGTGAATCCTGACAGTGTCGTGATTTCGTGGCACACATTCAAGCCCTTCTTCATCTCCCGATGCTCCACGGGGCTCTGGGTATTAACTAACCTCTGACTGGTACCTTAGATTCCAAGTAGTTCAATCATGTTAGCCTTGCTTATTTCTAAATGAAATGCTTTTTTAAAAAATGAATTTCTCATCAGCCTCAACTCAAAAGGATGCAATAGCTAACCGTTCTTGTTGTTCTTAAAGCCACAACCACAGTGCATCACCATTTGTTTCATGCCGCCCTCCAGCACCTCTAATTAGTACACACGTCTGTCTTCTCGTCTGTAGTTATAAAATACCACCAGCTCTCAAACAGGTTTCTCCTTAACTCATTCTTTAGCAAAACCAGAAACTGAGATTTCTGCCTATATATTCCATTTGTGTGAATATCCACATTATTAGAAAAATATTACTGTGATTATTAAAAAGTTCTGTCTTAAGCCTTGCTAGAGTTATTATATACCTGAACAGTATTGCTTTAATATTTATATTGATTTATTTGTGCATATGTGTGTATGCCTGAGTACATCTGTATTATGAATATACGTACATGTGAATGAGTGTTTATGTATGTATGTGACAAAAAAAGCTAATATTCCTCTTCTGCTTTTAATTAACCTTTCTGCTTATCACCCTTTTTGTTTGTAAAGCAGCTTGGAATGAAAATACAAATCAAATGCCAACTCTACTCAGTCATCTTGTTATATGGCAAAAGTAAATGATTTTTATATGAAAAACATGAGTAATATAAAAAAATGAGTTAACCTAGTATGTCATGATTAAGCATAATTTACCAACTAGGTTGAAATGCAAATTAAGGCTTTTAAAAATATGATAAAACTAACATATGCAACAAAATTTACAAAAGTAAGATTTTAAAGTCTGAACTTAGCTATTTTAAAAACATCAAATATACTGATTTGGACTAATCATAAATTCATTTCCTGATCACAAAATTAACAAAATAACAGCAATGTCAAGATAAGAGCTTAATTTTAAGAATTCAAGTATTCCACTAAAAACAGGAATAAGTACTCATCAGAAGATCATTGATAGCAATATATATATATATATGCTGTCTCAGGAAGCTGAAAAGTTATATAATAGGTCTGGCACATACATAGTCACTGAATTCTTGAGGATTACTACACAGTAGACTTTGTTTGCAGAGTTCTGACATGAGCTTACAGTCTCAGCTAGCCATTAATGCATTTAGTGAAAAACTAAGTCATGTGCTACCTATGTGAGCTTCCAAATTATTCCCCCCAAAGTACAGAGGACTTCTGCAAATGAAAGGAGACAAACAGACAGGAAGACAAAGAAATTATGGTGACAAAAGGAAAGAGCTCATCGTCAAACAAGAATTCTGGCACACTTAGCATTTGGGGGTCCAGCAAGATGACTAAGCAAGTAAAGGTACTTGCTGTCAAACCTGAAACTTGAGTTTCATCCTTGAACCCAAATGGTGGAGTTCAACTCCCATGTGTTGTCCTTTGACCTCTAGAGGGCTATCGTGGCACTCACATGCTGCCCCATGAATGCAAAATAATTGTACTCAGAGTTACTATTCCTTTCATGTGTAGATATTTTATGTCAAAGTAGCAATGACCCAGGCTTAAAGTCTGACTGCATATGACCTTAGGTATAGCATCATTTCTTTTCCCAGACATTGTCTAAGAATTCCAACAGAATGGTGGACATTCAAGACACCCTAACTTCCAGTGTCTCTGTGGTATGGACATTACCTTTATCAATTTCGAGACCTCAGGAATCATGCAGTGATAAAACAGTAACTTCAAACTCCACCATGGTCCCACGTCTGACTGCTGTCCTCTCCCGAGGACCCCTCCCTCACCCATGTTTACGTAGGCTTTACGTTATTCTGAGTACCCCCTTCTCTGCTAATTACCACGGTCAATAAAACCTGCAAATCTGCTTCATAAACTGGCTATTCCTGAATTCGGCCTGACTAAACACCTAAGCTCGAAGTCTCATCAGGCTACTGAGGATAGCAGCAGGAAGGTATGCCTGGATCTGGAACAACCCCCGCCCCCAACACACAGACAAATCATTTCATCACAAGTTCAGCCATTAATTAATCATCAGTTAACACAGCAAAACCATTGAGGGCATATATTACAAACGACAAAGACTGCAGAGAAAAAAGGAAAGATGCAAACTGCACCACAGGCACAGACATCAGCACCAGCATTTGTATGAGAAGAAACCTGATACCAGGGATGACTGAATATATTAGTTAAAATTTCCACTTTCTTTATCTTTGTCTCAATGGAACCAAAATACAAAAACAAAACAAAACCCTGAAGCAAGACCAGGCATTTAAAAAAGAAAAATCATAGATGACACAAATTATCAGGTTCAAGGATCAAGGAGGGACAGTCACTGGAGAGCATGCGTGTGACATGAGAAGGAATATTATGGAGAGGTTTACGCTAAGTAGTTAAGGTTTGCAAGGGGAAGAAGGCAACATTCCTTGTAAAATGTGAATGCCTAAATCTGATGAAGAATATAATCAGCACAGTAAACATTTGGAAGTTTGTATTTTGCATATAAACCATAAGATATAACTTAACACTTGAAACAGTACAGAAAAGAACAGTCTCAAGTAGACAAATTCATATTAATCAAAGATATCTTTTCATTACATGTGTCTAAGTGTTTCCTGCGCAAACACCATTATAGGTGTGAGGTGCACATGAAGACCAGAGGCGCCCGGGGCCCTGACATTGCACTTGTGGGCAGTTGTGGGTTGTCATGTGATACTGGGAGAGAACATAACCACTAAGACATCTCTCTAGCCACAGATTTACAGTCATTTATTTTCAGATGTATAAAATTATGCAAGAGAGTATCTCTGCAATTGAATAAAACATTTGAAGACCCTTAGATGAAAAGATAACTTAGATGTATTAATTTTCTGAAGAAATGTTTAAAAAAAACTCAGAAAACTACATAGTCTCACAGTAAAATAACATTTTTATCACATATTGATGAATAACAAACACTGTTATAGCCCTAAATTCCTAGAGTTTCTCATACATTAGGAGTTACCATATAATTTTCCTTCTGGGATTAGAAGAAACAAACTGTGATAACACTGACTCTTGTTAGAGACTCTTCCATTTTCTGATTAGCCTCTTTCAAAAGCTCAAAGAATGATACTAAAATATTTTATCATCTATGTACATGAGCTATTAAAAACTCTGTAATTAAGATGACTAATACATGATATTCTTTCACAAAGAGGACTAAGGCATAATTTACTAACCACACTGGTGTTTAATGTACCTAAACTGCTTATACAAACAATATCTTTGCATAAGTAGGTGTTTAGATAAACAACTTCCTTCCTTCAGGGATGTTGAAATTAGAATGTAGCTAAGCAGAGGATGTGCGTATGATCAGCCTCAAAGAAAACTTCAGCAATGTGTCTTCAGACAACTTGGTAGATAACTTCAAGTAGAGTCTAGAGAAGCAAGCAGGTTTCTTATGGCCACTTGCGTGCTGATTCTGTTCCTACCTCAAACTCCCCTGGCAATTCATCACCTTAGGAATAGAATTGCAGATCCTTAGCATGTCCTCTGCCCTCTCAGAAGTGACACACCAAGCTCTGACCATCTACCACAGTCCAGGTGTGAATGCACGGTGGGAACACACACTGCAGCAAACTTTATACTGTCCCTGTCTGGAGCCTTCTCCAGATATTTGTGTAACTTGTTTACTTCATCTAGGATTTTGAATAAATACTTCTTCAACCAATGGCTGTTCTAATGCACTCCATTTATAGTAGTTATATATTTGATTTCTTTCCCCAGTTCTTCAATATCAGTGTATATCATGACAAATTCTCCACAATATTTATTAAATCATTTCATATGGTCATTCATATATAAATAAACCTAAATATATTCAGTCTCATGGGCAGAGTTCAGGGCTCAAACAGTACATTCTCAAATGACACATATGTATCTCATATCTGTGCAAGTGAAAAAAAGGACATAACACTAAAAGTATAGAGAATAAAATCTTTAGCCAGACCATTCAGTTCCAATGCTGCCATCACTATCACACGTGCCACCTTGAAGCCACCTGGTAACACTATACATTACTTTTTGTCATTTTTAACATAAAAATAACTCCCCGTCTGAGTATTCTAAATATTGAATAAGTAGAGAATATGAAACCAGTTTGAACAGTACCCCATGCCCTGGAAGGTGACACCCCAATCACTCGAGAGAAACAGTCTTGATGCAACAGCAAGAGGATTTTTATTCCAGAGGCTCTGGGGTTCACAGTCTTACACCACGCAGGGGTAGAGGACTGTGGACCCCGAGTGCAGAATTGGGACAGCTTTTATAAGTTCATAACAAAGCCTGCACATCGCAAGCCAATCAATTTGTACCACTCCATAGCTTCTAAGCCAATCAGTTTAAATTATCCAAGCCTGCACTCCAAGGACCAATCAGCTTTTTATAGAAGCCAGATAGCAACTAGTTAGTTCATTTTCTCTTATGGGGCCAGAATCATATACTCAAGGCCTTTTCATCTAGTTTCTAACAAAGAGCAGGGTCTGGAATTTGAGGTGCTTAGGGCTTCTTAGGAGGCTGGAGTTAGAGCTGTATTTTTTATCTTTTCAAACACACTGAAGCAAAGCTATGTAACAAGGAAAACTTCAGGGACTATGCAGCCCCAGGAAGGGTAAACCATATGCTGCTGACTGTTCAGAAGGAAGTCACTAAAAGGTCCAGAAGGAAATGGAAAACATTGCTATAGATGAAGGAAAATGAAAACACAACAGGCCAAGTCTATGGGGCATGGAGAAGGCAGCCAGAAGAGGAAGTGACGAGTGCTCAGCATCACATCAACATCAGAAAGAACTACATGTACAGGTCTACTTTCAGGTCTTAGGAAAGACCTGAAACCAAGCCAACTCTAAAGCAGTATACAGGGAATGATAATAACAATTAAGATAGAAATTAATTATATAGCAACAAACAATTATGGATTGAAGATCTCAACATAACACCTGATGACCAGAAAGCTGCCAGAAGAAAGAAGTATTGAGAACACGCTAACATGTGTACATGGGGGAGGGCTCTTTGGACGGAAGTCCAGTAGTACAGAGAACATGCTAACATGCACACGTGGGGGAGGGCTCTTTGGATAGGAGTCCAGTAGTACAGAGAACATGCTAACATGTGCACGTGGGGGAGGGCTCTTTGGACGGGAGTCCAGTAGTACAGAGAACATGCTAACAAGCGCACATGGGGGAGGGCTCTTTGGATGGGAGTCCAGTAGTACAGAGAACATGCTAACATGCGCACGTGGGGGAGGGCTCTTTAGATAGGAGTCCAGTACCAAAGGTAAAAAATGACAGCTGATAGGCTGGGTCTCATCCCACATAGCACAGGACATAAGTAAAGAGGCAGCCTACAAAATGGGAGTGCACGCCTTCAGTCCCAGCAAAGGCATAGCAGACCCACATGGGAGAAGGAGAGAACTGACTTTCATGGGCTGCATTTTTGAGTTCAAGGATGGCCTGGTCTACAGAGTGAGTTCCATGATATCCATGGCTACATAAAGAAGCCATGCCTCAGAAAGCCAAAAAAGAAAAGAAAGAGAAGGAGAGAGAGAAAATCGTTGTCCATTTTATTTCTGACAGAAGATTAGCATTCTAGAATACAGAAGAAACTAAAACTATGGAATATCAAGAAAATAACTTAATTAAAAATTAGACTATGGAACTAAACACAATCCTTTTTTAAAAGAAAAAATACAAATAGCCAGAAAATACGTCAAAAGGTGCTCACCATGCTTTACTTTCAGGGAAATGTAGATTAGAGCTACCACAGCACTCTAGCTCACCAGTCTAAATGGGTATTGTCAAGAATACAACTAAACAAATACTCATGTAGAAGTGAGGACTGGGTACCCTTTTAGACTCTTGTGAGGGCATAAGCTACAGAGTCCACTTTGGAATAAGACCCAAGATTTCTAATATATATATAAAAAAAATCAGATATAAAAAGCAATCTGACCCAGCACTCACTGCAGACTAAACCAATCCACATCCTGCTTCAACACTTGCGCTGCACCTCCACTGCTGCCTTATTCATGGCAGCCCAGTCACAGGGCCAGCCCAGACAGCATCAGCTGACTGATGCATAATGGAAATGTGGTGTGTACACACAATGGAAGTCTTTATGGCTATAAAGAAAACAAAAGTTCAGTAATCTCAGGTAAATGGAAGTTGAAAATATTATACTGAGTGCAGGAAAGACATATGCTGCAATGCTCTCTCATATGTCAGGCTTAGCTCTTTAGTTCTGTGTGTCTGGTGTGGAATGTCTGTGGAGGGACGTAATTAGCATGAGTCGGAGGAGTCAGGAAAATAGAGGAAACAGGAAAGAAGTAGGTGGTAATACTGGGAGTGAAAAGGGTTTAACAGGGAATGAATGGTATTAAGAGGGTAAGGGGTCATAAAAGTATGAGAAGAGGACAGATAACCAAAATAAAGGGGATATGGAAAAAACATATGGAAATCTATTAATTTCTAAGCCAATTTAAAAAAATATGAAAATATTTCATAGGGGAGTGCCTTGCATTACCAGATAATCTGCTCCTAGAAGCAATGAGACAATATATAAAAATCCCAGAGGCCTCTATAGACAGTTAGTCA
Source organism: Apodemus agrarius (assembly GCA_964023405.1). Classification (NCBI taxonomy): domain Eukaryota; kingdom Metazoa; phylum Chordata; class Mammalia; order Rodentia; family Muridae; genus Apodemus; species Apodemus agrarius. The sequence continues at coordinate 48,676,617 of OZ030024.1, forward strand.
GGGAAGGCCCAGAGATTCCCAATGCAACACAGCCTCTTGCCTTTCTTGGTTGCCTACCAGAACTATACGATAGGATACCATGTACCTTAGTTGTATGCAATATACAGAGAAATCGAGGTGGAACTGAGATGGAAACCTCCATCTCAGATAGGTGGCTAGCTATCAAAGTATTGAAAGGTACTATGTTTCCTCACATATGTACCTGTGTGCTTCCTCACATGTGAGCCTGTGTGCTTCCTCACATGTGAACCTGTGTGCTTCCTCACATGTGAGCCTGTGTGCTTCCTGACATGTGAGCCTGTGTGCTTCCTCTCATGGACACCTGTGTGCTTCCTCACATGAGCCTGTGTGCTTCCTCACATGTGTACATATGTGCTTCCTCACATGAACCTGTGTGCTTCCTCACATGTGAGCCTGTGTGCTTCCTCTCATGCACACCTGTGTGCTTCCTCACATGAGCCTGTGTGCTTCCTCTCATGCACACCTGTGTGCTTTCTCTCATGAGCCTGTGTGCTTCCTCACATGTCAGCCTGTGTGCTTCCTCTCATGCACACCTGTGTGCTTCCTCACATGAGCCTGTGTGCTTCCTCACATGTGAGCCTGTGTGCTTCCTCACATGTGAGCCTGTGTGCTTCCTCTCATGCACACCTGTGTGCTTCCTCACATGAACCTGTGTGCTTTCTCTCATGAGCCTGTGTGCTTCTTCACATGTGAGCCTGTGTGCTTCCTCACATGTCAGCCTGTGTGCTTCCTCTCATGCACACCTGTGTGCTTCCTCACATGAGCCTGTGTGCTTCCTCACATGTGAGCCTGTGTGCTTCCTCACATGTGAGCCTGTGTGCTTCCTCACATGTGAACCTGTGTGCTTCCTCACATGTGAGCCTGTATGCTTCCTCACATATGTACCTGAGTGCTTCCTCACATATGTACCTGTATGCTTCCTGACATGTGAGCCTGTGTGCTTCCTCTCATGCACATCTGTGTGCTTCCTCACATGTGAGCCTGTGTGCTTCCTCACATGAGCCTGTGTGCTTCCTCACATGTGTGCGTATGTGCTTCCTCACATGAACCTGTGTGCTTCTTCACATGTGTGCCTGTGTGCTTCCTCACATGTGAGCCTATGTGCTTCCTCACATGTGAGCCTGTGTGCTTCCTCACATATGTACCTGTGTGCTTCCTCACATGTGAGCCTGTGTGCTTCCTTACATATTGATGCCTCTCGAAGGAACGCTTCACAGCACTGGAATATAAATCCCTTACAGTTTTCCCAAGGAGACTATGAACAGCACTTTGTCTTGGTGAAGAAAAAGGAAACACTGAAGTACTACAAATAAAAGTAGTAAGATATGATGAAAGGTCGTTTGTCTGCTTGGCATTTTAACTGATGAATTATAAAAAGCAATGGTGTGAAAAAATGCTGAGAAAATCTGAGAACGCGACTTCATTTTCTCGGTCACTAACACTTTCGGAAAGTTACATTCTCCTCTTCAGATGATCTGAGACAGAGCATTCCCTCAAGTTCTGTCACCTGTTTATACTATGCTTGCCTTTAAATTGTGTCTTTTGTAGAAAATAGATGGAATTGGAGATCATTATATTAAACCAAATACATTAAAGTCATAAAGAAAAACATCACATGATTTCATGTTATACTGGCTGGTCATACGACAGCCCGACAAGCAGCCTAGAGTTATGTGGAAGGAGAACTCTTAATTGAGAAAATGCCTCCATAAGATCTAGTTGTAAGGCATTTTCTTACTTATTCATGGAGGTTCCATTGCAGGTAGAGTCAACCCTGGGCTAGTGATCCTGGGTTCTATACGAAAGAAGGTTGAGAAGTCATGACAAGCAAGCCAGTAAGCAGCACCCTCCTCAGCCTCTGCATGAGCTACTGCCTCCTGGTTCCTGCCTTGTTTGAGATTTTATCCTGACTTCCATCAATGATGAAGAGTCTGGTGGGACAGAAAGTCAAATAAATCCTTTCCTCCCAACTTACTTGTTGATCATAATGTTTTGTCAAGCAATAGCAATCCTGACTAAGAAACATGTGGAAACTATGCGTGTGTGCACATTCCTGCATATGCATGTATGACATATAAAAGTAACAGAGTATGAACAGCAAAGAAGTCTAAAGAAAGAGAAGGGAGTAAGAGACTAATAGAAAAAGGAGGAGGCATAAGAGTTGATGGTAATATGAGGGAAGGTTGGTAATATGAGTTGAAGGTAATATGAGGGAAGTAAAATAATATCTATCTAAATGTATGTATGTATGTATGTATGTATTATGTATGTGTATATATATTATAATGAAACCCATCATTTCATACACCAAAAAATAACACAAAAGTATTTTAATAAAGATAATTTCACAATTAATCCAAAAACTAATATTTAATTATATGAATTTAAAATATGCATCTTTTATTAAACTAAAATTACATTTTTAAGTAAGGAAAAGTCATATATCCTCTACATGAAGTTCAATAACAGAAAATTTAGGAAAAATCATACCTCATCTGTGTTATAGATTATCTGGAGACCTGAGGAAATCATTTCCACCAGGTAAAGGAGGAAGAGTGAGACTGCATTTATCTGAAAACAAACAGCAACATTTAAAGGTTAAAGGAAAGAATGAAAATATTATGCTATGAAGTTGAATATACATGCTATCATTTTCTCCAATAGCGTCAGGAAAAAACAATTTCTTCCCTATCACTAAATTAAAGAGAAATAAACCTAATGTAGAATATGGAAACCAGCATTTTATATGAAGGCAAAAATTCCATGTTCTCTGCACTGGTTAACAATGACTGGGGCTGAGAAGGCTCTAAGGAGAATTCTTAGCATGGTTTCTGTAAAATTTCTTTCCTTCAATTTTCAAATTAGGAGTCTAAAGTACTTCTTTTTGGAATACTTTCACCCCTGAGGAAGTAATATAATGAAATCCATTTGAAATATATGTAAATGAAAAAGCTAGTTAAGAAGCAAGACATCACACCTCCACCAACACACTATAAACAATAAGGAGCACATCTCAAAAACAGTCTCATTCAGACAAAAAAGAAGCTATGGAAACAAAGGAGCATGTTACCTATAATCACTGATATGCAGTATAATGAAAAACTACTTATGAAAAAGTGTTATGAACATATGAAACTATTAGACTATTAAATATATGTTTTATATGATCAAAACAAAAATCAATGCTTCCTAATATAACCAGAAAAGATTATGATAGAATATATAAGTATCTCACACAAAGAACTGGGAAAGCAGTCTCCAATATGGACTCATTTTGAGTGATGATTAATTTTCAACGTCAGCTTGACTAGATACAAGGGCACCTGGATAGCTAGTGAAACACTGTCTCCAGGTGTGGAACAAAAAAGCAGAGGAAGTGCAAATACTTGTTTTCTCTGCCAGAGCTAGGGCGCTCATCTTCTGGCTCCAATGTTAGGCTCTATGTTCTCAATTTGGGAGTTCCAGAGCTCACACATCTCTTACCCTTTCCCAGCTCTTGGTCCTTTAGCCTCTAACTCAGAACCATACTGTCAAACTTAGAATGGACTTCACTACCGAAGTCTTTGCAATCCTTGTAGAGAGTCTGCTGTGGGACTTAGCAGTAATAATCAGGAGGCCAGCCAGGTGGAAAGGTGCATGCCTGTAAGGCTAAGTTCAGTCACACGGTGAGTTGTACCTAGTGAGACCTTATTTCTCAAAAGAAGTTTTAAAAGTTACATGAGCCTCTTCCCCAAATAATACTATAGACACTCAGCTTGAACACGCCTGTCTCAAGCATGTCTATCCGTCTTGTCCTTCCTCCTCACTGATGCCTAAGCTCTTTTACCATTTGGTAATCAAATTATCTTTGATCATCAAAGAAGCCAGTAACAAACGATTCTCAAACATCCTCTTTATATGATTGCGTTTAAACTTGAAAGGTGAAGAGTAGGCTGTCCACAGAGGTATAAAATGAAAGAGGTTGCTTAGGAAACTTCAAGAAAAATACAGAGTAGCTAATTTTGGTTTGAGTTTGAGGATGGAGAATTGTTCTATACTTCAATATAATAATTGTTGCACAACTCAGAATATACTAAAAACACATAATGGTACATCTCAAATAAATAAACTGCATGGTATTCAAATTATATCTCAATAAAACTGCTATTCAATAAATAAAATTTAAGAAAAATTATGTCAGGATACTGCAAACCAGAGTTAAAAAGTAAAAGTAAGCAAGGTGCACTTTGTGTTCGCATGGAAGGCTGTTATTCCCTGAGGCACTCACTGGTACTTTGTGTCCCTCTAACTTACCCCTAGTTTTCACTAAGTAACAAGAAGTTGGAGCAGAAAATTACTGGTGCCTTTCAAATCGTGGACAAAATGAAGTGTTGTGCTAGTGGGGCTCTGTGCTAGGAAAATGGGGACAAGGAGGACTGCTAGCCGGCTCGGGGTCTAAGTGAACAGGAGGACTACCTTTAAGTGTTCTTAATACACCAGGTTAGCTATTGTTGACAAAAATAGAGTATTTAAAAATAACTATTAAGAAAGACTTTGAATGTCTGATATACTAAGAAATTTAAAATGTCTAAGATGACAATTAAAATTAAAAGGTCTAAAATTAAAATTAAAATGACAATTAAAATTAAAATGTCTAAGTGGCAATTATCTTGATCTAATCATATCTATTTATTGACACTACATACCCCATGAATATATAGAATACCTATCGATTAATAATTTTTTTCATTATACGTATTCCATCCAAGAATTAAAATCATAAATGTGAAAAAAAAAGAACTATAATTCTATTCTTTAGAGACTACTTTTTGATGTAAGCTCTTCGAGACTTTTAAAGCCTTATAATTTTAGTAATCCTAAGGATTTAAACTTTATTACATTTAGCTTTTTGTCCATACGCATGGACATATAGCCTGGCACTTGAACGGAGGCCATGGGCCACATTTCCAGAGCTAGTTCTCTCCTTACCAGGCCATCAGGTTGGATGGCAGGGACCTTTATGCACTAAGCCATCACAATAAACCTAAGTTTATTTGTTTAAAGGAAAATTAAAGTTGTACACCCTTATTTTGGTTTTAATAATCTGTAATAAAGTTTTTAGAAAAATGCATTTCACTCAGTAATTATTAAAAACAAAGAAACAAACATAAGTCTCTGCTATACAGAAATAGAGCAAAGTTCCTTCTGTGTTTAGAGACAACATACTAAAGTTTGGATTTATAAACAAGCTTTTATTTCCGTAGGTATGTTTCTACCTTCTAAGTAGAAATACAATCCACTCAACTGATTCATTAATTCAGTAAGATATTTACAAGAGTGTGGAGAATTATAAAAAGAAGACACGCAAACTGGGAAGATAGCCCAATGCGTAACGTGCTTGCCACGTGTGAGTATATATATGATGATCTCCGGAAACCAGGCTGGGTGTGGTAATGCCCTCTTGTAATGCCAGTGCTGGGAGGCACAAGAAAGACAAGATTCCTGGGACTCATCAGCCAGCCGACCTCAACTAATTAGTTAGCAGTAAACCACTATACCAAAATAAACTGGACAGTGTCCAAGTAACTACACTGGAGGTTGTCCTCTGGCCACTATATGCACTCATGTGCATGTAAACACACACACACACACACACACACACACACACACACACACATACATGTGTATTATATACATATATATGTGTGTGTGCATATATATACATATATGCATATATACATATATGCATATACATATATATATATGCTCTTTGCCAATATGCACACCGATAAAGCACAGTATATGAGTGGAAGTCAGAGGCCACATTTCTGAAGTGTATATATATACTTGTATGGATATATGTATATACACACACATACATATATATACATATATACATATAGACATATATATACATATGCATATATATGCATGTGCCTGCATACATGTAAATGTATGTATACACATTAAGTGCACCTGCACACATACAGAAAAAACACTTATATTTAGTAAGAAATATATGATTAATGAGTATCTTATTTCAAAATAGAACACACAGGTAAACAAAAAACCCCTATTAATAAATAGTGTATAAATATTTATATTTTACAAACAAGTTATAGGATACCCAGCTTAAAATACACAAATGTAGGGATGATAGTAAAAATTAAAAGAAAAATTCTATGGTATGTTCTTATACATATAGAACTTAACAAAACACAAAATTGTTGTCTCAAAAATGCTTGTGATATTCCTACAGAAGTGTTTAGCCTTATTGAAGGTTGATAAACAACAACAACAAAAAAAGGCACACCAAACCTTCTAAAGAATTGTTATACCCCTGTTGATTGCCTTTTGTTTCCAAGTGTAGAAATCCTTTTAAATATACAAACAAGCTTTAATTACTGAAGGAAGAATGGGCATCTACCTTCTAAAGAGAAATAATCATTACTCCATGACATGGTCCATTTATATCCCATGACAGTAATTCCTTCAGCCTTATCAGTTACTAATGAACTTTGTTTTCCATTTCAGAGTCCATTTACACTATTCTGAAGTGGTGAAATTTACTTTAAAAAAAAAAAGAAAAAGCTCTGGGAGAGGGGACCAAGAAGAGGAAAATACTTGGAATGTAAATAAATAAAATAATTTTTAAAATAACTGTGAGCACCCTCACATATGCCAGGATATGGAATGTAAATAGTAGAGAAATAACTGTTAACTTTCCTTTTACCTGAAGATGGCCGTACTCTTCATAGCTCAGCAGCTCATCCCCAGTGTGCACACTGAAAACGGAGTGAAGACACGTTGTGGGCCGGGGATCTTGCTTAAACTGCTGAACCTAGAACCAGAGACGCGTGAAGGATGGTCACTCACATGCTCATCTAACACGGAGATGGTTCCTTTGCAAGCCAATTCTTTTCATAAGGAAAGGTAAATCTCATGATGCCCAACATGCTAGACTGAACACAAGTGTCACGTGATGTGCACAGCACTGAGTTCTAATGGAGTAGGGAGCGGGTAAGTACGGGGCAATAACTTATGGCTAAGTATTGAATATTACTTAATTGCTGGTTTTTTTTGTTTTTGTTTTTAAAGATTTATTTATTATATGTAAGTACACTGTAGCTGTCTCCAGACACACCAGAAGAGGGTGTCAGATCTCATTACAGATGGTTGTGAGCAACCATGTGGTTGCTGGGACTTGAACTCAGGACCTCCAGAGGAACAGTCGGTGCTCTTACCCACTGAGCCATCTCACCAGCCCCCTGAGTCTTTCTTTTTAACATTTCATTTATTTATAGTGTGTGTGCATATGTATGTGTACATATGTATGGGTATGTATTCATGGACAACACACGATATTGAAGGACAGAAGACAACTTGTGGGAGGCAGTTTTCTCCCTCCATCATGTGTGGCCCAGGGACTGACATTAGGTCATGGAGTTTGGTAGCAGGCCCCTTTACCTGCTGAGTCACCTTGCCGGCCCGGCTTATTTAATTATGAGTGATTTATACATTTGCTACATCTAAGAGGGTTCCAATGATTGCACTTTTTTTTTTCTAGAGACGGGGTTTCTCTGTATAGCCCTGGCTGTCCTGGAACTCACTCTGTAGACCAAGCTGGCCTCGAACTCAGAAATCCACCCACCTCTGCCTCCCCAAGTACTGAGATTAAAGGCGTGCGCCACCACTGCCCGACCCCAATGACTGTACTTCACTATACAGTTTAACGTGACAGTGGAATTGAAAAGTATTTTAGACTATATTCTAATGCAGTTCAGTATCCAAAATTCAGATTCTCTTCTCTTCCCTGAAGATAACACATTTTACCTATGGTACTACAAATGTCTTCATTTCTCCTACATACATAATTACCAAAGTAACAATTCTATGTGGATATAGAGCATATTTTTATTTACTAATTACATATAATTTGTTTTTCTTTCTCTTTTATTACAGTTGCCTCTCTCTTGCTATGTTGGCCAATCTGGTCTCCAAGAGTTGAACCTGAGTAGCACTTACTGATGCCAATGATGTGCCAAATATAAGAAAGGAATGAAACAAACAGAATGACATATAGCAAGAGTTTTCTTCTCTTTTGCAAGAATGACACTAATATAGATAAGTTTGTGTTCTGACCTTAGCCAATTCAGTTGCGGACACATGACCATATTCTTATCTCTTGCAAAATTCTCACCTTTAAAGACTCATCTGAGCTAAATGTGGTGGCATACACCTTTGATCCCAGCTCTTAGGAGGCAGAGGCTAGTAGATTGTGAGTTTAAGGCCAGCCTGGACTACATAGTGAGTTCCAAGAGAGCCAAGGTTAGATAGTGAGACCCATTATCAAAACAAATAGCCAACCAAAGAACTAACCACCTAGCCAACAGACAGGCCGTCAAAGCTCCTGTCTGCTAGAGTGGGAGAGCTGGTCCCACTCCTCATCTCCTGAGCACCCGGGAGAGCACGTCCTGCACCCTGCTTGGGCAGCATCGCAGTTCTGGCCCTGAATGTGAGGTTGCAGGTGAGCTAGGCCCAAGTGTGTGAGCATGAGAAAACTGGCCCCAGGGATTGTCTGTCAAGTGGCTGTGTGGGCAAGGGAGAGTCCCTCCAGCACACTTAACACAAGCCACCTACTGCAGGTGGGAGAGCTTACCCTCAGGTAATGAGAGCAGGAGCTCTCACCAAGGGAGCATAAGAGCTGGCCTTGAATGTAGGAGTTGCAGGTGAGCCGACCCTGAGGGTATGAGAGCAGGAGACTCGGCAGACTGACCAGCTCAGATATCTTTAGGTCTAGATCCAGGGCTCTGAACTGGTCCACCCCAACATCTAACCCACTGATGAACTGCTGGAGTGCATGAAGGGGCCTGTCCTACACATCCAAAACTACAGGGTCTCCATGACACACGGCATGAATGGGATACTCAAAAGGAATCCCAGTGAGGTTCCAGTACTGATAGAGTAGCAGAAGCCAGAAGCCTCAGGTCAGATGAAAGAGACTGAAATAAACATTTGCAAAGAATTGTGGACAAAAATGGTGTACTATGCCACACTACAGCATCCAAAAGGAGGGTTTGTTTGTTTGTTTTTCTGTCTTGTGGGGGAGGTTGAGGGTAAATACAAGAGAAGAAAATGAGTAGAATTGGGATACATGATACAAAATTGACAAATGAAATAAAACAAAACAAAATACAAAACAACAACTAAAATCCTATCTGCTAACCCAATCTTCAGAAAGGGGGAAAACAGTCTTCCCCTGGGAAAAGGACACTAATTAGTGCCATACCAAATGGCCAGTCTGAAAACATACATTACAAGTAACATAATACAGTCTGAACAGGTAGTACTTGTGTATTTATAAATATATATGTGAGGTCTCAGGCTGTCTAGTGTCCAGAAATTAGCTCAAACTAATCTACAGGAGGATTTGGGGCAGTTAGATAAAAGTGAGCATTCCTCAGGAACTTGTAAAACTGGCTCCATCTGCCAAAAGGAGTCACTTCCCTAACCACTGTCAGCAGGATCAGAGGGTCATTCCATTGGCTTATGCCTGTGTTTGCACATCAAGGCAGATCCTGACCCCCAGGCTGGCTCAGTCCTTACCCACAAGTACCCTAGATACACTCAAAGCCTTCACACTAGCATGGTGGCTTCTGACATTCCCAGGCTTCCCTTCTCCCAGATGCCCGCATGTTCTCTGTATGAGGGCAAGTTTATTCTCATTATTCTCTCTCCCTCCTTTTCTCTCCCTCTCTTTCTCTCTCCCTCCATCCCCCTCCTGTCCCCTCTCTCTATATCTCCTGCAGCTCCAAAGTTTACTCCCACTTACTCTGTCTCTTTATCTTATTCTTTCAATTCTCTATCTCTTGCTACCTCACTGAGTCCACTAGTCTCCCGCTTTCCTAGTCCTGGCCTTGTCCAATCTGTGGTCCATGTGCAATCTAATTCTTCCTCTCTGCACTGATGCTTCCAGATGCCTTTGGATCTTTTCTCTCTTCTTCCCACAGTAAAAACCTTCCCCTTAATGGAGTGATCAGATTGGTATGTATGTATGTATGTATGTATGTATGTATATGTGTATGTATGTCTGTCTGTCTGTATGTATGTATGTATGTATGTATATGAACATGTAACAGAAATTATTGAAAACCCGAAGTCATGGATCTGAGAGACAGCATGGAGAGGTAGATGAGAGGATTTGGAGGGCAGAGTAGGAAAAGGGACATAGTGCAATTATAGGAAGATGTCAACAACATAAAAGACACTGAGAAGGCTAGGCTGACTCCATGGCAAGGTTCAGTTGGCAGTTCAGGATTGGGCAAATCCAGGCAAGTCCAGGCCTCAGAGGCTGCCCTGCCACCTGGCCTGAAGCAACAGTTTCCAGACCTCCTCAGCTGCTTCCTCAGCAACAGTCTCCAGGCCTCAGTTTCTAGCCCCCATGCCCCAGTAATGAAATGTCCCCAGGGATGGAGCGAGATAAAGGTCCTGCCCCGGAATCCCCTAATGCGCTTTAAATCAGACCTTTGAGCTCTCTTGGTTGTCTCTCTATTTTGGTAATGGGAGACCCAGAATGCTGGACTTCTACGGAAAAAAACATTCTTTGGGTTTACATACTATTTGAGTCCAGGGTGTCATTCTTCAGCGAATTGTGGACTCTTACAAAATACCCTTTAAAATAACCTATCTAAAAAGGGCATTTGTGTAATCCCAGTCACTCCCTCCCCTGGATTTCTGTATAGCGGGGTGACGTTCAGTTACTTTGGTCTTGTACTCTTTGTCTGACTCTTCCTGTGAAACTAATACAGACATTCTCTTTCTTTTCCAGCTCCTGGATCCTCAGGTGTTTCCTGTGATGCAAGTTAGAGGAGCATTTTGTTGATCATGATACGTTCCTTCCAAAAACATCTGAGAAGGCTACTTAGGTGCTTCCTAATACATGCAAGGTGACTTCACTACAGGAAGGTGGTTGTCAAAGCAAACAAAAGAAGGATTGACATCTGGCTTTTCAACCCCATAAGGCCTCTACTGGGGAAGGCAGAGAACAGCTGGAATGAAGTTAATACCAATAGCCAGTGATTTCCTAAATCTCATGTTCCTACTCCCCAGGAAACCTCTCTGTTGCTTGGCATGATTTCTGACTGGCACATGTTGGCCCAGACCTCCCAAGGCACCTTTGGCCATTTAATTTAACACTAGAATTATAGGCAGTTTTAAAGTCCTGAGCCTTCAGCCTTTGGAAGCTACAGTAAGTCCAGGCAGTTGCTGGTAGAACTGAGTTAAACATCAGAATGCTGGGTATCTCCAAATGAAGGTTTGCTTGGCGTGAAGCACCCATCACTTAGTATGAGAAATTGTGTGAATAAAGAAGAGCTCTTCTGTGTTCGCACTAGAAGCTATGCTGTCCCAGATGGCAGCCTCTTTTTACAATGACTAATCAAATTATAATGAATTAAAATCACATTAGCTTACACATTCAGTTAAGGAATACACTTTCTGGCCATATTTCAATTGCTGCATAGCCACATGATGCAAAAATGTATATGCTCAATATGCAAACAGAACATTTCTATTATGACAAAAAGTTCTATTCTAGGACTGAGAGACCTGGTGCCATGCCCCTGCACAAATACAGCTAAAGTCAACAAAATGTAAATCAGGGTCAATGAGGAAGACATCATGAGGTGTATGCTATGAAATGCAGTCTCTTGGTTATGACATGGTCACTGCTCTTATGAATTCTCAGCATAAGAACAAGCCAGTCAAAATCCCCACTAATTGAACTCAAGGGTTAAAAAAAAAAAAAAGAAAGAAAGAAAGGAAGGAAGGAAGGAAGGAAGGAAGGAAGGAAGGAAGGAAGGAAGAAAGAGAGAAAGAGAAAGAAATAGGGAAAGGGGAGTAAATGGGCCAGGAAAGATGCCTGAGTCCGCGAGAGCACTGGCTTCAATCCCCAGCACACACTATCTGCAACGCAAAGCCACAGGATCCAGCATTCTCTTCTGACCTCTAAGAGAACATTAGGCACACATGTAGCACAAGAACATATATGCAGACAAAACACCTATACAGATAAAATAAATAAAGCTTTCAGGTAGAGGACATGGAACAGGGGTGAGCATGTTGGAGTGGATGGATATGATCAGAACATATTATATGTACAAAACTGTCAAAGAATAAGAGATAGTTTGTTTAAAAAAAAAAAGGATGATTGTAGATTCTACTTTCCATTTACAAAGGAGCAGAGGAACTCAGAAAAGGCGGACGCTCTGTTCTCACACATCAGAAGCAATAGCCTGGAACCGCACAACCAAAAGTCATGCCTTTCTTATTGCCATGATTATTATCTCAAAGAAATGAACATTACTCTAGAGTTCTAACCAAAACTATGTATGGCTGAACTGAAACAAAATTCATGCTCCCCACTGTCCCAGTTTTTTCCATTCCTGAACCTACGGAAACACGTCACCAGATTTCCCTCAGTGAACCCTACCTAGTGTTCTCTCAGCCACAGCTGAGCTTTCAGCCCTGGCAGTCAGTATCTAAAGCATACCAAGTTTCACATCCACAATTGCTTAGTTGACATTTATCAACAGAACAACCCCTTCAGAGTCTTCAAGGGACTCTCAGACTTCCCTATGAGATTCACAAGTCAGGCTTCCATTTTTCATTCGACATTTTTCTCAGTACTTTTGTATTCCAGTCCCTCAAAGAGCAGCCCATTAAACCCTGAACACTCAGTGGTTTTGCCAGTCAAAAGCTGCAAATGCTTCCAGTCCTCTCTTAAACATGGTCAGTTTTAACAATCAATAACCCCACTCTCTGGCAAAGATTTCTGACCTCGTTTGTTCTTGTGGTACTCTGATAGAACAGGACATAAACTAAGTTGGTGGAAGGGTTTATTTACCTTACAGGCTATAGTCCAAAACCGAGAGAAGTCGGGACAGGAAACAAGAAACAGGAAACAAGAAGCAAAATCTGAAGCCGAGACCATGAAGGAATTACTTTTCAGCCCCCGGCTCTCCGTAGCTTGCTCAGCTTGCTTTCTTATATAGCCAAAGACAACGTCCCCAGGTGTGATGACGCCCACTGTGGGACAGGCCCTACCACATTAATCATTAAACACAGACCAAACTGATGGAGACAACTCGATTCCACAGAAGAGGTTCCCTCATGCCAAGTGATTCTATTTGTGTCAGGCTGACAACTAACTAGTACACCCATTCAATAGGGATCTAACAGGACAAGGTTTTGTCAGGTTAATGAAGTCGTTGCTGTAGCTGACACGATGATGCTTGTCATTTGTCTTCAAGACATGCATGAACCCAGCAGGAGAGTGTATTTCTAACCACTGTGTCAGGGGAAAACTAACCGCTAAATGATTAAAGATGTTCACATGGGGAGTTATATAATAGCTTTGAATTTCAAAGCTATTAAAAGACAAGCAATTTAAGATTTCAGAAAAAAATATTCAAATTCTGCAAGCTTTGAAAATTAATGGGGTATGTTGTATGTCAACTTCAAACAAAATGTACTCTTGAAAACAGTCAAGAAACAAACTACATTAATTAGTATTTTATAGGCTACTTAGCATTTGCCAAGTAAAGATCAAGAAAATGATTAGGGGAAATTTTTCTAAACTATATCTATCAGAATTTTATTTTACTTGTATTGTGAGTAAATTGCTTATTTGGGATAGCTAGTTTGTCATCCATTCTCAATTTATGTCCTTAAAACATGCATCTAGAGGAAAATAAGCATCCCATCCTTCGAACTGTTCTGCAAGAACAAATTTTACAAAGTTTCAGTGTATTTCTAATTGAATAGAAACTACTAAGCAGCATTTTAAATGAAATGAAGCATAAGGCATAACCACCATAAAGACCTCCAAGCTAACTAACTGCACATCAGCTGTGAAGCTCTGTGTGCATTCTACACAGGAGGATGAAAAGAGAGCTGACTTCGGGGTGTGTGATGAAACACCAGGACCACAAGCACCTTGGGGAGGAAGGGATTGTTTCATTTACACTTCACATCAGGCAATGGCAAGTCCGGGAAGGAACCTGGACACGAGCCGGCACGGAGAGCGTGGAGGAGTGCTGCTTACTTGCTTCCTCCTTGTGGCCTGCTCAGGCTGCTTCCTCATAGAACCCAGGACCACCAGCCGAGGGTGGTACCAACCTCAGTGGATGAAGCTCTCCCACATCAGTCACTAACTAAGAAAAGGCACCAAAGACTTGCCTACAGGCCCATCTGATAGGGGCACTTTCTTAATTGTGGTTCCTTTTCCCAAATAATTCTAGCTTGTGTCAAGATGACATAAAACTAGCCAGGACAAGAGCAAACAGAATATTAGGAAGACATTAATAACCGATAGCCCAGACAAGATAATAAAACACAAAATGATGCTGTTTTATATCTTACAAATCAAGGACAATTCTATGCAATCATGACAACTTCCAAATAAATGTAAAATATATTTTAGATAGTGTTTTTACAAGAACACCAAAAAGCATGGTCCAATGAAAAGAGATAAGCTTAGACTTCCTAGATTATAAATTTACTTCAGAAGATGAAGAACATAAAGCTTGAGGCCAAGCAGCAAATTCATTCTACAAAAGTGAAGTGAGAATTATTTCATTATTTAAAGGCCTAGAAATGAGCTTGCTACCAAGTCAGACCCCTAATCATGGTAGAAGGTGAGACCTGATTCTGGCCAGGTGTCTTCTGCCCTCTACACATGCACCAGGGTACAATCACACCACACACACACACACACACACACACACACACACACACAAATAATAAACATATGCTCATAGCAGAAGTGATAGCTCAGCAGGTAAAGGTGCTTTGGCTAAGCAACCTGAGTTCCATTCCTGTGCCCCGTTTAGGGCAAAGTAAGGACTTCTGCAAGTTGTGCTCTGACTTTCACACACATGTACTGGCACACATATGTAATAAAACAATATTCACACGTCCACAGATTCACAAAGAAATGGCTCGTCCAGCAGGAAGAAAAATAAGAAGCATGATGGCTTTGATTACTTTTCTCCTACTCTTTCCACGCACTAAGTTGGTTTCAAACTGAAAAGAAAACCTAGGATCTTTTGTCAAGAGCCTTAATGAAGAATTGCCCGCAGCAGGCTGGCCTTTGGGTGTTGAGGCCTGCCCCGCCAGCATAGCTATAGACATTTTGTTCCATGCCTGCCAGCTCTTTCATATTGTTGCTGTAATATGCCTACTAGACATTGATGCAGAAAAATAACTTGGCTCAGAGCAGGGTTATGCTGACTACATACCCTGTTATGTTCTGTATATTATGAGGTTTGTTAATCTTAAGAAATTCCACAACCATAAGCCTCACTTAGGACCCATCAAATTCAAGATCAACATGGAGTCAGGGCCGACCGACCACTCAGCAGCGCTTCCTGCCCTTGCACATAAATAAGCTCATCGTGTTTCCTGTAGTTTTAGTCTTTATAAGCTGGCCCTGAGAAAGGTTTGGCACACAGCTTTCAGCTCCCGAGTCTGCAGCTGCTAATCAGTCTTTTGATGTGTATTCAATAAACCATCTCTGTCTGACTGACATCATTGTTTGTATGGTTTGTGGGGAGGCCCCAGAACCCCAAGAGTGGGAATATCTCTAGGGGGCTGCCTTGATTTCTAATTGCAGTAGGAAGACTCAGCATCTTGGGGGCAGCAAGATCCTGTGGACAGGAGTCTGAACAGCATGAGGGGAGAAAGCTAGCTGTGGGGGACCAATGGGCAATGGAGTATTCTCTTTGCTCTTGACTGTGGGCATAGATTGACTTGTTGCTTGACTTCATGCCTTGACATTCCCCAAATAATGGACTATAATTTGTAACTGAAAGCAAAATAAACCCTTTTCTCCTCCACGTGGCTTGTCAGGATATTTTATCACAGAAACACATAAAATTGAAACAACTACATTCATCAGAACATCAGTGGCTACCTGAAACAGACCTGTAAGATCCAGCCTGTGCCTGGGCTTGGTGGCCCACACATTTATGCCCATTACATGGGAGGTATGGGCAGATGGATCTCTGTGAGTTGGAGGCTGGCCTGGTATACAGAGTGAGTTCCAGGACAACAACACTACAACAGAGAAACCTTGACTCAAAATAAAAAGCAAATAAACAACAACAACGAAAAGAAGATCCAAGATCCAGCCTGTTGCCTTTTCCTCTTCTGAGGAGAGTTATTTAACCCTCAACTGAGATCTCATCCCTCCATGTCATATCTCCTTCACAGCACTGTGTCTGGTCAATATGTGGTCTGTAGCCTACGATGTTAGTGGAGTACACAGAGTAGTGGAGGTTAACTGAAGAATAGTTCCGTCTCTGAAGCTATAGGATTGTTGTCATCCATGATGAAGTAGGATTTTTCTTTGGCAGTGTGGCTGCTTTGGAGTCACCTGTGCTGTTATGCAACCTTTCACCCATGGAAGCAAGCACAGTAAAGTCATAGGTTTGCCAAGTTGGACTTTTGTAGAACTATACTTTGCTCTGCTTTTATATCCTTTCTGGGGTAGCAGAGGTCTGTTCACATCTCGCCAGCAAAAGTCAATGGAACATATGGTAATAGATACTAATCTAGGTATCAGAATGAGTCCCTCATGCTCCATGAGGATTACATGATCCACTTTCCTACTCCAAAAGGATATAGTTATCACGAAAGATTATGACAAGAGGAATACTTGAAACTAACATAATTGTGGTATAGACAGTGCTGTCCAGCCCATTCTCTGAGCCACCATCTTCATGAGCTTGGCTGTGCCAGCTTAGAAAAGATAATCGCAGCTGGACTAGTTGACTGTTGATAGTCCATCACTGAAGTATGTACAAGGAGAAAATAGTCACAGGATCCCCATCAAAGCATTTAACTCCATCCAAATCCCAGTCAGCTAGTTCTATGAATTCTACCCTGATTGCAAATGGACTCATAAACTAGAACATATAGGCTGAGAGGACTAGGAAGAGGCTCCATCTATGTGGCCGAGGGAGAGTCATTGTTCGTGCAGACCTTCGAGCGAGGCTGCTTTAGGGCCACATATACCCATCCATAACCCCTCACTCACTGCTCTGTAGGTTAACCTAATAAACCCACAGGATTCCCACAGCAAACTGAAGTATTTCAGTTTGTCATCAGGACAAAAGAAAAGAGAGGAAGAAAAGAGAGAAAAAAAATAAAGAGAGGTAGACATTGTTTATGTCTCCTGCAGAGAAGAAATTTTAGCAAGATTAAAAAATCCAAAATGATTCAACTCACCATTTATTTTAATGGTCTATATTGATAATAGAATTATGTTAATGAATTAATAAAAATTAATTAAATGATGTTAATTCTTTATAATTTGACAGATGTTAGTTCTTTATAATTGAGTAGTTTAAGTTAAACTCAAGCTGTACTTAAAAGAAAATCTAATTGCGGTAACTAGTAAAAGTGAAGAATATTTATAAAGCACCATTACCTACCAGCTAATCATGCCACAGAGTGGGAAAGAGAACTTTACATCATTATATTACTGCCTTCAATTTGTTAATCCCAATTTATGTCTGTCAGCTTGTTTATCAAGCACATGAAATTCAAGACTCTTACAATACTCCCTTTCTCTTTAGAAAGGCTGACCTTATAAAGATACCTGGCATACATTAAAGGATATTTGGGAAGTGAACAATACCATCACACTTTGAAAACAAATAACCAGGCTGGTGAGACGGCTCAGTGATTACGAGCACTGACTGCTCTTCTGAAGCTCCTGAGTTCATAACACAGCAACCATGTGGTGGCTCACAACCATCCATAATGAGATCTGACTCCCTCTTCTGGAGTGTCTGAAGACAGCTACAGTGTACTTACATATAATAAATAAATAAATCTATTAAAAGAAACAAATATCCATAATTACACTAGTTTAATGTATGGCATAATGGCATACTAGTTTAATTCTCACAGTCTAAACTACAACATGCAACTTCTCCTTGAGCATCTACGCAATCTTTGCAGCAGGTATCCAGGAAAACGGGCCTCAGTAGACAAGCGATGCCTTTGTTAGGTGCGCTGCTTCAGCTAGTATCAAGTACACGTTTTCTTCCAGCTAATGATACAGTCATACTCTGTTGGCAACATATATTTTAAAGTTATGACTTCAAAGATAGATCTTACAAAGATCTGCAGCCACATTTGAAAACTATTTCCAAGTGCAAGTTAAAACAATGTATCACTGCTGTGTCTTGGCCCAAGGGAAGAAGCTGGAGAGAGCTCTGAATGGCAGGGTCTAACAGCAGAGCAGGCACGATGCCTGCAGGGCCAGGGTCCCAAGTACTCTCTATGCTCTCTAGTCCATTCTCCTCATAGGAACTATATGAAGTAGGTACATATTTTACAGATAGAAAACCAGAAGCATGTGGAAAGTCACCTTACCTAAAACAATACAACTGGAGTGTGAGAAGTCATACATGCACTTGTAGAGATTGTCTTGAAACATTTAGTAGGCCTGTGCTGACAACTCCAGACAATGGTACCTGCCCACGTTAGCCTTGGCCCACGTGCTAACCTGCACTTGGGAGGGGCTTCCACTCCTCTCTCAGAAGAGTGGCTTGCATGTCTAAAACCGTCATTGTTTAGACTAGACCCAGTTTAGTCTTGGGAGTCTGGAATTTGGGTTTGAGGCATAGTACCTACACACATACACACACACACACACACAAAAAAAAAAAAAAATCCTGAGTGAACAAAATGAGCAGCCTTGGCAAGAACACGCCACAGGTGCTGCTCTGAGGAGCTGATGCCTGTTGCCTTCAAACTGCCAGGTGCCTCTACGCAATCATGCTTCGTCTCTTTTTGCTGTGATAAAGCACAGACTAAGCCCTGAGTCCTGTAAGAGTCATTATACCTGCTATCATAGGAACCCATGACACACTAGAGTACATACATGAACACAGTGAGAGCAGTCAGGGACTCAAAATGGTAGATAATCAAAGGCAACAATGAATATTTGTCTAGAACTTTACAATTCAGACAAACAATGCTAGCTACATTGATTCTTTCATTTCCGTGAAACATTATAAGGTTCTGTTTCCTGAAGCTGTGATTCCTGGCATCTTTGCATGCAAATGAATGAGACGTTATACTTTTTGGTTTTTTCAAACAGGGTTTCTCTGTGTAGCTCTGGCTGTCCTGGAACTACCTCTGTAGACCTGGCTGCAGTAGAATGTAGATAGTTCTACATACTGAGATGACTCCCCAGTGCTGGGATTAAAGGTGTGTGCAACCACACCCGACTGAAACATTATACTTTTAAAATTCTCTTGCCATAGAAATTCACACATCCAAAATTAAGGTTGAAAAGGGTATTCTTTAATTAATAAGCTGTATAGAACTATGAATATTTGTTAGCTTCCCGAGAATATGGATCTTTATCAAAGGGACAACAAATCTAGAACACAAAATTGAGTCTAAACACAAATTTTCAATCATGTCACACTGAAGATGTTACGTCAGTTTCAGGATTTCAAAGGCTTGGGCTGGGAAGGGAGAGGCTGATCTGAACTATAGGGACTGTCCTAGGCTGAGGCTTTACCTTTTCAAAGTACATTCTTCAGAAGATGGTTCTGCAGTACTGGTTAAATTAATCCTTTAGAACGACATGAGAATTTCAGCCCGCGTGCTTTACCTTATCAGCCTGCCGCATATAGCAGTAGAGAATTCCTCTCATGCACTTTATGGCCGAGTGTTCCAGCTCATGGGTCCTTCCCTTGTCATCATCAATGCGCCTGGGCGAGAGAGATAACTCAGGAAACAAATTGGAAGTGCATTTGAAAAGGGAGTAGAGCTTTTGATAATTAAGTATTTGACTAACTGGCTAATCCTCTGTTCTGGTAACATCTACCAATTCCGTCAGTGAAATTTCATCTTCCCAGCAGATGTAAAATGCTGCAATTAAAAACCCATGCTAAAGCTTGTGCGACTTCCCTTTGCTTTGCAGGAGCGAGTCGATTTATTTGGGAGGAAATTTTATAAAATGATCTGGCTAAAATTTAAAGCTTATTTCTATATTAGAAAAAATTTACCCACAATCATTTTAAATTCACTGTGACAAAATGGAGACAACCTATCTCTTTATGATCCGTAACTCCCAGATGGAGTCCAAAAAAGCAAATATTAAGGTTGACACACACTTCCTTTGTTGTGTCCTGTATGTTAGTCTTTAAAGATTCCCTCAACTAGAGGGAATTCCTGCTCATCGAAAGACACAAATGGCATATTCTGCTGTGGAGTCGTGGGCTCAAGTTTTCATTTAAAAATCAATAGGTCAGATTTTACTTCTCTTGCTTCAAAAAAAATAACAGCTAAAATCTAACTGTTAAACTAGATTAAGATTTTTTGGGAGGCCAAGAAAAAAAAGTCTATTAATTATGAATTACTTCAAAAGGTAGTGAGATAATCAGAAATAATCACTGCTAAAACGTAAGCATAATACACATTCATTGTTTCATCTATATGAAATATCTGCAGATCACCTCCACTTGTTAAAAATTATCCCATGCCTCACTAAATAAAGTATACTAAATTTTATTTCTGTAGACCTCATATGCACAGGGTGATGAATGTCAGAAAAAGTAAATTATTCAAGACTGTCACATCACTGAGCCTATTTAATGTAGGCATTAGAGTAAACACATCATGCATTTGTCCTGATTCTCTTGACTTCCCTGAGATCTTCATGGCTAATGTATGTGAGACTCAATTCTCTTCTGAGGTCTTCAGGGAAGCTTGTTGCCTGAAGTCCGTCCCTCTGTTGCATATGGTTTTTTTTTTTTTTTTTTGAAGCAATTTTCTGCCCTTTTGCTATTTCGAAACTTTCAAATGTACAAAAAAGTTAAAGTAATACTGCAATGAATAACCATTTATTCTTTACCTAGATTCGCCAGTTATTAATATTATATTGTTTTACATTCCAGAGCTCAGTAATAATTTTTCTTCACTAGTTGAAAGTGACAAACTTCATGAGTATTTACCCTACACCATTAGAAGTATGTCTAGAGGGACAAAAAGGCCATTCTCTTATATAAACAACACTAATCACATCCGAGACATTTAAGGGTGATAGTCTATTATGTACTATGAAGTCTATGCTCGAATCCCGCAGGATGCCAGCTCACCTGTATGCTAGCGCCAAGGCCCAGGCGCCCGCAGCACAGTACAGACTCTCGTGCACCTTGGACTTCTCATCTCCACCACATGTTTTAGTAGGAAAGAGACCTGTAGTTGGACTTTGATACGTCAGCACCGTTGACTTGACTACAACGACAAAGAATGAATGCACAATCAGTCCTTTCTCTTGGTTTCTTCATCCTATTCTTGAAAGTTTTATTATTTCTAAGCTTAGTTTTAGCATAAAATTTTTGAAGATGTTGAATTGCTTCATGTCACTCTAGCCAAGTACAAATCCATACTACATAAAGTTGTCTTTATACTTGTGAAGAAAGCCTTCAACTACTTAGAGCATTAAAAATTTGCATTTATGCTGGTTAATGCTAACATATGATATAGATCTTATTAACATAATATCAGACAAGGAAAAGAAAAGCTTAACCAAAAAATAGGTCTGTAATATTTTTGCTAAACTAAGATAAGTAAGGAACTTAAAGCAAATTTTCAATAAGTGACTTTCTAAGCTGTAAGGCCAGTTCTTCTGGATTCTGAAAACTAACAGATCCACAAGTCAGGGAGGGAAAAGGAACCCACAGACAGGCCAGAGCCCTGAACCTCACTGGTGACTGCTATTTGCTAAAGGGAGTTCTCTTACTTACTGAACTATACAGCTTAGGAATATGTTTAAATTTCAAAAGTAAAATTCCATTTCTATATAGCAAGGATGGCAATGGGTAAGAGAGTATGGACATAACATAGGTCTGAAATCAGTGCTTACCTCTCGGTGACGGAGTTCATATACTGGGAAAATAAATACACTATACTCCATTTTTATATTTCCTGAAGTATATTTTATTTCTGTCAAATTTTACAAACACTTTTCCTAAAATACATTCAATCAATATAATCTGGATTAAGATACAACAACCTTCTTTTCTTACCTCTTTTTCATTTAAACAATGTAAAGGCATACGTATGTGAGTTATATATAATAGATTAGTTATAACATTTTGATGAATATACACATTATCTTTTTATTATGTTCAACATTACCTTCTCCCCACTAGCTTCCTTCTCCTTTATGTCCCCCTCACCCACTCAGTAAAGTTGCCTACAAGAATCAAGGTGAGGGTTTGCTTATAGAAGCCTTGGCACCTGAGCAGCGGACATATGACTGAAATGTCTCTCCCTCCCCTATCAACCAAACACAAATCCTCAGGCAGGGGTGGGGTCCTACAAGGCCCCCTCCATTGCATGCCAGGATGTTAAATGTCCGATCTATACAGCTAGTGATGCTGGGCCTGGAAGAAAGTGTTCCTTTCTGCTCCCCACGAGTCCTCTTCTCCAGCTCGGACATTCTTAACACAGTGCTTTGTGCTTTGTTTATTTCCTAACACAAGGCCTTACCCTGTAGCTAATCTGCAATTCACAATCTTTCGATCTCCACCTCCTGGATGCTGAGATCAGGTATGCGACACTACACTCAGTATCCTCAGACTAAACAAATCTTTTCCAAAATATTTATTACCTTTCTCATGGTAAAGAACTGGTCCCCCACAGGGCAGAAGTAAATACTGGCTATTTCTTTTAAAACTACAATTAGTCCTCTTTTTTTTTTTTTTTTTTTTTTTTTTTGGTTTTTCGAGACAGGGTTTCTCTGTGTAGCTCTGGCTGTGCTGGAACTCACACTGTAGATGAGGCTGGACTGGAACTCAGAAATCTGCCTGCCTCTGCCTCCCAAGTGCTGGTATTAAAGGCGTGTGCCACCACCGCACAGCTCAAATAGTCCTCTTTAGATTGTTCTTATCATAAAGATAACAGAAAATACAATATAAGAATGCAGACCAAAATCATGGTGGAAAATAAACTGAAATAAAGCTTACATGAGATTGAAAAGACAAAAAGAAAACTATGTTTTGGGAGATGAATGAAATTTTATATTCTTTACCATAATAGGTCAAGAAGAAGCAAGGTTGCAAAAGAAAGAAGAAATCAATGGACATTCCAATACATGGTCTGATAAAAAGAGATTCCATTCATATATACTTCAAAGTTGCTTACTCATGTTTGCCACAATGATCTTGGATAAATAAAACTTGAAATCAAACAAACCAACAAACGAACCAACAACCAAACCCACTGGAGGAACTTATCCTGCTAATGGGAGCAGAAACCTGAAATTGTGACTTTTGCTTCACTGAGTTAGAAACTGACCATATGGAAACGATCAAGCTTATACTCATATGAAACACTTGTTCATTAACCAAAACAAAAACATACTCAAGTTCTAAAGCCTCTTAAAGTTGTGTGGTGGTACACAGGAGGTAGAGAAAGGAAGACTTCTGTCAGTTTGAGTCAGCCTGGTCTACACAGAGAGTTACAGGACAGTCAGGACTACACAGAGAGATGCTGTCTGAAATACCAAAATTAATTAATTAATTAACTAATTAATTAATATTTAGGAAAGTTAAAATACTAAAAGATATTGGTAACATAAAATTATTCACAGGCCAGGTGTGACCTGTGAATTCCCTTTAACAGTCCAGGATAGATACACAACTAGAATATACAGGTACTTAAACAGAAAAACTACCCCATCTTTAAATTACAGAATAATAACTCAACAAAACATGAAATATGACTAGGGAACAGTAAAAACTAGTCTTCAATGCTTACCAATTCTGTAATAATGATCCAACTTATCCCAAAGAGTTTCATTATCAGGTCTTGGAAGATTAATGCTTTTAAGAGGTTCATAAACTGAGCCTAAAAGAAAAAGGGAAACTCATCAACTTAAGTCATTCCCACCCACATAAATGAAAATTTCTAAATAAATTACCAACAATGTAATTTTCAGTGTGATTTCTGATCGACCCTTTTGATCCCTGGTAAAAATTTCAGTAAGAGCAGAAAAGATTCTTAACAAGCAAAGAAGAACCCTAAATGCCTTCCTACCATCAAAACCAGCATTCCACCCACCAACCTGCTGTGAAGACAAGGTCTAACAACCCACTACTCAACGCCCTGGAGTGATCAGGAGCTCAATTGCCTTTCAATGAGAAACAGACCTAAGTACAGTTCTTGAGTCTAGACCATGTTACTTATGCTAAGACTTAGTAGGCAATTACCAGTGGGATGATCACAAATATCTCCAACAAGAAAGATAAGGCTCACACTCCCAAGAGCCATACAATATAAAGCTATTTCAGGAGTTCACACACCCCAGAGCCATTCTCTCTATATTCAGTTATGTTTCATACTGAAATTTTTAAACTTCCAAATTTGCTTGAATTATTATTTTGACAATAAGCAAAACTCACTTCTATTTCTCAGTCATGGAAACCATTCTAAGGCATTAGCAGAGAACACTGCTCAAAAGCTACAAAATACACAAGAATCGCAGAATGAGTACAGAAAATTGAACATTGGACTATGCACTTTCTCAGCTGCTGCATGAAAGGGCAACATTTGAACTAAGTACTAAGTACTAGCTCCATTCTTACTAAAAGCACTCAGAAATCATAACATCTCAAGGTCATAATTAACCAATCCATAAACTCAGATAATATGAACCAAATAGTTAAAAAAAAGTCAGTATAAAAATTAATTTAAATTTATCAAAGTTGGATAAATGATATTGATTTACATTAAGACTCTTTTTAAATTAAATAAAATCATTTATGCTTATAAAATACTATATTCAATATGTTGATTTAAAGCCAGACTAGGGCTGAGAGATTTCTCATCAGGAAAGGGTGTTTGTCCTCAACTTAATAAAGGAGTCTCATCTACGGACTCACGGACTCACACAGTGGAAGGAGGAAACAGACTCTTACTTGTCCTCCATATGTGGCAGCATGGTGAGACTGCCACTCCCCACAAGCAAATAGAAAGTTGAAGCAATGTGCTCTAAGTTAAGACATTTTCTAAAGGTTACTAATAATGGTACCAACTGGAATGGCTCCATAGTAAGGAATAGAGATTTTGCAAATGTACACAGGTCATCACAACAACGTTCCGCCAGCTACACAGAGAACAAGAGCCTGGTTCTGACCTCTGCCATAGCTAAGGGAAGACATAATGTAAGCAAAGCTTGCCGGCTGGGGTGGAACAGTGGAGCCACTGCTAATTAGTAAGCTTTTAAATTTTTGTGAAACTATACATTCCCAGTGAAGTTCATCTATTAAGAGAGAAACACTGGATGCAAATGATCACAGCGTGTACTCATGAATGTGTAACCTAAGGACAATATTGCTCAGGGGAAAGAGTATGAGCAAATAATATCTTTGTTTTTACTTGTATCTTCTCCACTAGTAAAGGTAATATTTTACCTTATATATGAAAAGGAAAAATTATCAAAATTTGAATATATAGGGATCTGGGAAGTCTAAGATGGTAAAGTAGTTGACGCATAAACATAAGGACCTGGCATGGGGTCCTCAAAACCACAGATGAACAAAGAAGGGTGTGGTACTGCATTTACATAATCCCAGAGCTGGGTGTGGCACTGCATTTGCATAATCCCAGAGCTGGGTGTGGCTCTACATTTACATCATCCCAGAGCTGGGTGTGGCACTGCATTTAAATAACCTCAGAGCTGGGTGTGGCTCTGCATTTACATAATCCCAGAGCTGGGTGTGACACTGAGTTTACATAATCCCAGGGCTGGGTGTGGCACTGCATTTATGTAACCCCAGTGCTGGTGAGACAGTGATGGGCTAATACTTAGACTTCTTTGGCCAGCCAATCCAGCTAAGTCTGTCAGCTTCTAGTTCAATGAAATATCACTCTCAAAAATTAACAAGTGCCAAAATTCTAAAGTCAAAGGAAAAGTAATCAGTAGTAACATTTTATTTCACTCTTAAAACAGGATTTTACCCAGCATCCACAATGTATAAAACTCCCTGTAACTCCAGTATGAAGGGTATCTCAAATTTCTTCAGGTACTTGTATTCAAATGTACACACATATACACACAATTAGAATATTTTAAAATAAACATGAAAGAAGCCAGTTGGTCAAGAACTGGAAAGCCTTCAAACCTGGACTCTATACAAGAACAGGATAAGATATACAAACATGGGGTACACAGGTGATCTATATAGATGGCTTTAGCTTCCTGAACCTTGGGCCCAGTGCTGTCACCTTAGCAATCTCCCAGCTTCTTAATAAGATGTCTCTATTTCTATCTATTATTATAAAATGTGTCCCTGTGTTATTCTTTGTCCTGAAACACAAAGAAACCTGAAAGCTTCAGTGAGTACCATCCAAATTCTAAAATGTGCTTATAGAAACAGAGCACAACCTGAAAGAGGTAGGCACAAAATTCTCTTCAACGTTTCTCCCTTCCGTAAACAAAGACACACAGAATATAACTGTTCCCTCCATCCCCAGCACTTGGACACTGTGAACAGGCTCCAGCAGAGAATAGGGGTATAGCATAGGAAAACTCCCCTTCTGACTGTTCTCCTTGCAGCTTCTATGGCTAGAATTGGGAGTGTGTATAGAACCTCCCCCCTGTACTACAGGGTATGAACTGAAATTTGCTAGGGCAAAAAAAAAAAAAAAAAAGAAAAAGAAAAAGAAAAAAAAACTGCATGCAGCAGTAATTCTAGACTTAAGAATGGGAAACAGTTGCCACCAATGATCTACATTTAGTCTGGGAGAAGCACACATTTTGCTTGAAATTTTATGCCCTGGCTGAATATGTCAATGTCCTTATAGAACTGTTCAATGAGCACAGGTGAAGACAATGAAAGACGGCAAAATCCAAGGGATAGTCCAATTCTGTCGGGTCCTCAAAGCACCACCGTAATCCTGGCATTACCCACATCACCAGCATTTGTTTGTGTCTAATCTTCCTTCCAGTTTCCCAGACAGCTGCCAGGATAGACTGGAATGGAAACATCAGATGCAGCTCCAGTGTCAGCTGCCACTGAAGTCCAACCCTGTCGCCATAGGGTCCTCATGCTCACTGACCTAGTTAACTTTACTCCTCTGTTTTCTACCTTGTGATTTAATTCTACTTTATACTCTATCTGCACTCAGCTCCTCCCTGTCCATTTATTTTAAGCAATGATACTTCCCAGGGTATGGAAATAATTCCCTGGGTAAAAAAGACACTCCTTAAGCAACAGGTCCAAAGGAAAACACCAAGCACCAGAACTTAACCTGAATGGTGACCTCCACATAAAACCAAACACACTAAAACTAATAGAAAAGAAACTGGGGAAGAGCCTTCAGCACATGGGCACAGGGGAAAATTTCCTGAACAGAACACCAATAGCTTATGCTCTAAGATCAAGAATTGACAAATGGGACCTCATAAAATTGCAAAACTTATGTAAGGCAAAAGGACACTGTCAATAGGACAAAACAGCAACCAACAAATTGAGAAAAAAATCTTTACCAACCCTACATGACAGGGGGCTAATATCCAATATATACGAAGAACTCAAGAAGTTAGACTCCAGAGAACCAAATAACCCTATTAAAAAATGGGGTACAGAGCTAAAAAAAAAAGAATTTTCACCTGAGGAATATCGAATGGCTGAGAAGCACCTAAAGAAATGTTCAACATCCTTAGTTATCAGGGAAATGCAAAACAAAACAACCCTGAGATTTCTCACACCAGTCAGAATAGCTAACATAAAAAACTCAAGAGACAGCAGGTGCTGGCGAGGATGTGGAGAAAGAGGAATACTCCTCCACTGCTGGTGGGATTGCAAGCTGGTACAACCACTCTGGAAATCAGTTTGTGGTTCCTCAGAAAACTGGTCATAATACTACTGGAGGGCCCTGTTATACCACTCCTGGACATATACTCAGAGGATTCCACAGCATGTAATAAGGACACATGCTTCACTACATTCATTGCAGCCCTATTTATAATAGCCAGAAGCTGAAAAGAACACAGGAATGGATACAGAAAATGTGGTATAGTTACATAATAGAATACTACTCAGCTATTAAAAAACAATGAAATCATGAAATTCTTAGACAAATGGATTGAATTAGAAAATATCATCCTGAGTGAGGTAACCCAATCACAAAAGAACACGCATGATAAGGAGATATTAGCCCAGAAGCTTGGAATACCCAAGACACAATTCACATATCAAATGATGCTCAAGAAGAAGGAAGAACAATATATGGATACTCTGGTCCTTCTTAGAAGGGGGAACAAAATTCCCACAGAAGGAAATACAAAGAAAAAGTGTGGAGCAGAGTTGGAGGGGACGACCATTCAGAGACTACCTCACCTAGTGATCCATCCCACATACAGTTACAAAACCCAGACACTATTATTGATGCCCAGAAGGACATGCTGACTGGAGCCAGATATAGCTTTCACCTGGGAGGCTCTGCTGTGCATGACAAATACAGAGGAGGACACTCTCAGCCAGCCATTGAACTGAGCTCCCAATGGGGGAGCTAGAGAAAGGATCCAAGGAGCTGAAGGGGTTTGCAGCACCATAGGAGGAACAACAATATGAGCCACCCAGTACTCCCAGAGCTCCCAGAGAAAAACCATCAACCAGAGAGTGAATATGGAGTTACCCATGGCTCCAGAAACATAGGCAGTAGAGGATGGCCTTGTTGGACAACAAAGGGAAGAGAAGCCCTTGGTCCTGGAAAGGCTAGATGCTGCAGCGTGGGGAAATGCTGGGACAGGGAAGAGGGAGAGGGCTGATTAGGGAACAGGGAGAGGGAAGATGGGTTATGAGACTTCTAGTGGGGGGCTGGGAGGGGACAGGAAAGGAGACAACATTTGAAATGTAAATGAAGAATACATCTAATAATAAAAAGAAACGAAAGGAAAGGAAAGGAAAGGAAAGGAAAGGAAAGGAAAGGAAAGGAAAGGAAAGGAAAGGAAAGGAAAGGAAAGGAAAGGAAAGGAAAGGAAAGGAAAGGAAAGGACAAAGGGAACACAAGTTTTGTGCCTTTGACCAGGGACAGATTTAGCAAGGACTGTTCTGGGAGGAGGGCCAGGGCCTCAAAGTTTTGGTTCCTGGGAACCTGGCTTTCTCCCGTGAAGGTCTGTGGATAAAAACCCTAAGGCAGCTGTGTCTAAAGTATCTTGCGTTTTCTTACCAACACTGAATTAGCTCTCTGCTGATCTTGGCCCATTTCCCTACTACAAGCCATATATAAGATACTGTACTTCTTAAATTTGCTTGGCATAAGCCATCTGATATGGAAGACCTGGTACTGGCTTTCCTCACCCCAGTCCTTCCCCTCAGGAACCTGTCATAGAAGAACATGTTGGCTGGTCCAGGGTACTAACCCTTCTTGAGGAAAATTAAGAACTAAAGGAACTAAGCCCTGGTTTGGCCACCTTACATTAAAGTATGGAGAATATCTAATCAAACAGACTGGCAGAAAATCAAAAGGCAGTCTTAAAGATCACCCAAGAGTTCCCTCCAAAGACAGGCACACGCCTTACATGTTGTTGATGCAACTGTGCTATGTGTGTTCACAATTGTGTCCGTGCAGCTGCTTGTATGCCATTCTATGTTAAGACAGACTGGAATAAAACAGAATCCGTCCCTACAATTCCCTCAAATTGTTTTTTTAAAGCCTATTAAAATGGTATTTGGGGTTCTATTAACTGTTTTAAGAACCTTTAAACTGCTACTTATTTATAAAGAATAACATTCAAAGGAGTCATTAAAGCATTGTTAAACTACCAAATCTTACACTAGATACATGGATTTGGTAATGATTTCCTTCCAAAAGAGATTCTGAAAGAAATAATCTGTTTTGTAATCAAAGGTAACAGGAAAATTATATAAAATGCATTATGTTAACCAAAATATTTCTCAGTTAGCTTGGAGATACTCTGTGGGTAATATACTTGTCAAAGATGACGACTGGATTCTGGATCTTCAGGACCCAAGTAAGTATGCAGAAGCATCTGTAGTGCACACTCTTACAGAGACCTGAGTCAGGAACAGGGGGATGCCTCCAGGCCCATGGGCAGTCTAGGCTAGCAAGCACAGCTTTGAATAACAAGAGACCCGCTTCAAAATCAGTAGAAGGCTAGGAACAATACTCTAGAGTGTCCTCTGACCACATTAATAGCACATACTCACATGTGCATGCATGTATGTGTGCAAACACACCTACATTCTTAAATGTGCATAGATGTGCACAAAAACACCCACACACGAACATAATGAATACCTCGAAGTACTATATACTTAATCCTCTTATTAATCAAATTATTATAAATTTCTTCAGGAATTTCTTAATATGTATTATATATATTTAATAAAACTATGATGCATCTTAAATAATGAATGGATATGTCTATAAAAGTTTTAAATTTTGGGTTCATAATGAAAATTAAAAGAGATAAGATTCCAATAAATAGTAAAATTCTAAATACGTTTTCACTCTCAAAATAACAAAAATAGCCATGTTATTAAATTGTGAAATATTAATATATCTTATGCTTGCATTTACAGTCACAGAATCAAATGTTTGAAGAAAAATCTGAAAAATGTAATCATATATAGTAAGGTATTGCACATATAGACTGACCCTAAATGTTACCAAAATAGGATTAAAAACTAAATATATAATGTCTCCAACTGCACGTAAAAATAAGTAAATACTTCTAAAAGCCTAGAAAGATATAAGGAATGGTTAAATGACTATCCCTAGAGAGACAGGAGTACTTATCTAAACAACATGAAAGAAGGTATTTATTTACCACTTGTATAGTTTCTTTCTTTCTTTCTTTTTTTTTTTTTTTTTTTTTTGTTGTTGTTGTTGTTCTTGTTGTTCTTGTTGTTCGAGACAGGGTTTCTCTGTGTAGCCCTAGCTGTTCTGGAACTCACTCTGTAGACCAGGCTGGCCTCAAACTCAGAAATCCACCTGCCTCTGCCTCCCAGGTGCTGGGATTAAAGGCATGTGCCACCACCGCCCGGCTATACAGTTTCTTAAAATGGAAAAAGAAAATTTCAATGCCAAAACACATCATGCAGGGAGTTCATATGCACCATCCAGTCTCAAACTCCTGGCAACGCTACGAGAATGATATTAAACCAGGATTAAATGGTGTAAATTTGAACACAGGACTCTTTCGAGATGAACCAGATTATGTTCTCTTCTCCTTATCACATAGTTTCCTGAAAGAACATTTTACTAAGAAGTCTGATCCTTAATTCTTGCCTTTACTCTCTTCTTTACATAACAGTCTGTTGGAAACTATCTCATGTGCATGTGTATGCTCTGAGGTAATACTGGAGATCAATTGAACGTCCACATTTATATGTGTCACTATAGGAAAGCTCAAACTGGGAAAGAAACATCTGAAAAAAATAAAAACTATCAAATGTGCAATATGACCGTATAAGGACTATATAAGAAGTAATGTATTGCTTATACTTATTGCAACTATGTTGCTTCTTCACCTAATCCAAAGAAGATGTGAAGAGGCAGGGTGCCATTCACATTTTGTTTTTAATAAAAAGATATTAAGTTCTTCCAGTGCCCTTTGGATAAGACGCGGGGCACATAAAATACACGTAAGGACACTACTCCTGATGTTGTTGTATGTATTGACCTGAAGAATACCAAGCATTCATTTAGTGATTCTATTTTCCTCTTTGTATTTACAGTCTAGAACTAGAGCACCTTGCCAAAAAGAATTATGATATTATATAATTCCTGCAACATCTGAGCTGATTTAAAAAATTTAATGTTCCTAATATTTTTTGAATTTTTTTTGTTTTTTTAAGTATGTATGTGTTTTGCCACATTTATGTATGTAGTTCACGTGCATGCATGGTGACCCAACAGGTCATGAATAGATGTAGGATCCCGTGGAACTGGAATTCAGGTGGTTGTGAGTCCCCACGTAGGTGCTTGGGGTCAAACCTGGCTCAGCTGCAATGGCCTCACTATTACTGAAGCTTGGGAGCACTCACAGAAAGGGGCCTAGAACGACTCCAGGATCTCTCACACACTGGTCCACCAAACAGGCAGCATACACCGGCGGATATGAGGCCCCTAGCACACATTCAGTAGAGGACTGCCAGGTCAGTGTTCATTCAGAAATGATGCACCTAACCCTCAAGAGACTGGAGGACCCAGAGAATTTAGAAGTCGGGGGTGGGGAGGGTGGGGAGTTGGGGGGGTGTGGGGGGTAGGGACATCCATGTGGAGACAGGAAGAGGGGAGGCAGTATGGGATGTGGGACAGTCTGAGGGTATACAGGGGTGGGCAGGGGAGTGTATAAAAACAATTAATAAAAAAAATGACCAAACATCAAAAAAAAAAAAAAAAAAAAAAGATGTGTGTGAATGAGACCACAAGTGAATTATTAAAAATAATCTGAGCAATTTGCACCAGGGAGCCAGGAGACTCCACAACCTTCTGTGCATAGCCCGCCAGGAGGGAGTGATTTCCCAGTAGGCTTTCACTTTTGAGTGCAGAGGTAAGATCTTCACCTTCTCTCTGGAGGGGACCCAGCTAGGAGCACACAAGGCCTAAGATCAGTGGAGCAGCTGGGACAGAAGTATTCCAGCCCACCACCATTTGCACCAGGGAGCCTGGAAACTCTAGTTTCCTCCTGTACATAGCCCGCCAGAAGAGAGAGATTGTACTGGCTGGTTTTGTGTGTCAACTTGGCACAGGCTGGAGTTATCATAGGAAAAGGAGCTTCAGTTGGGGAAGTGCCTCCATGAGATTCAGCTGTGGGACATTTTCTCAATTAGTGATCAAGTGGAGAAGGGCCCCTTGGTGGTGCCATCGCTGGGCTGGTATTCTTGGGTTCTATAAGAGAGCAAGCTGAGTAAGCCAGGGGAAGCAAGGCAGTAAGGAACATCCCTCAATGGCCTCTGCATCAGCTCCTGCTTCCTGACCTGCTTGAGTTCCAGTCCTGACTTCCTTTGGTAATGAACAGCTGTGTGGAAGTGTAAGCTCAATAAACCCTTTCCTCCCCAACTTGCTTCTTGGTCATGAAGTTTGTGCAGGAATAGAAACCCTGTCTAAGACAAATTGGTACCAGCGTAGTGGGGTATTCCTGTGACAACCTGACCATGTGTTGGGGGGAGGACTGGGGAAGGACTTTGGAACTTTGGGCTAGATGGTCCATTCAGTGCTGAGACCTCTATGAGATGTTGCTTAAGAGCTTGGAAGACTATGTTGAGAACAGTGCAGAAGATGGAGGCCTGGCTTGTGAAATTTCAGAGGGAAGATTAAAGACTCTTATCAGGGCCATGAAGATTCTGTGGTTTTGGTTAGCTGGGGCTGAAGAATCAGCTATGAGTAACAAGATACCAAAACCATTAAAGTCAACCTTTGTGTTACTGGGACTATTGATGCTGGTTAGCTGGAGCTAAGAAAGTAGCGGTGATTAAGAAGAAACCAGCATCACTGAGGTAAAAATCTTCTGGGAAGTGTTTTCTGAGAGCATAGAGGGTGTATTCCAGATAGCCAAGGTTGTACCTCGTGCTGTACCAGGACTTGGTACTGTGTAAGAGTCACCCAGGTGGTACTGGTTTTGAAGGCATGAAGGCATCATGAAGAACAGCTGAGGCTTGGTACTGTGAGAGGCCATGGAAGGCCATTGGTGAAAGTGTACCCTCAGTTGTAATTGACAGGCCAGGACTGAAGGGGTCATGCAAAAGAGTTGAGGCGTGGCACCATGAAGAAAGCCTATGAGAGGCTATAGGTGAAACCTAGTTACAGCGAAAGACATCAGTGTTTTGGAGATGCCAGTACCATGCAATGACCACCAAGGACAGCAGCAGCAGTGAAGTACAGGCAGCCAGAGCCTAGAAGACAAGTTGTGTGCTACAAAGGGCAGAGCTAGAGAAGTGACCCAAGCCCTTGGAGGAGCCCAGAAGATTGTGAGTTGGATCCGACATTGAGTCATTGGAGTTTGAGTTTTGCTTTTGATTGTGACTGTGCCCTGATATTTTTCCCTCTTGAAAGAAGGTATTTTAGTGGAGCCCACAGTTAAGAGACTGAATTTTTAAAAGACTTTGAATTTTAAGATATTGGACATTTTAAAGGAATTGAACTTTTAATATGTAAAGACTGTGGGACTTTTAACGTTATTTAGATCTTGGGGATGAATAAGAAAGTAAGGGTTGAGGCTTAATAGTGATATGTTAATGTTTCAAGTTGACAAGGGGTCAATTGTACTGGCTAGTTTTGTGTGTCAACTTGGCACAGGCTGGAGTTATCATAGGAAAAGGTGCTTCAGTTGGGGAAGTGCCTCCATGAGATTCAGCTGTGGGGCATTTTCTCAATTAGTGATCAAGTGGGGGAGGGTCCCTTGTGGGTGGTACCATCTCTGGGCTGGTATTCTTGGGTTCTATAAGAGAGCAGGCTGAGCAAGCCAGGGGAAGCAAGCCAGTAAGGAACATCCCTCCATGGCCTCTGCATCAGCTTTTGCTTCCTGCTTGAGTTCCAGTCCTGACTTCCTTTGGTAATGAACAGCTGTGTGGAAGTGTAAGCTCAATAAACCCTTTCTTCCCCAACTTGCTTCTTGGTCATGAAGTTTGTGCAGGAATAGAAACCCTAAGACAGGGATCTTCCATCAGTGCTTTCACTTTTAAGCTTAGAGGAGTAAGGACACAAGCTTACAGGCCCACAGGAGGAACAAACTCCAGACAGAGACAAAAACACCAACTAGCACCAGATGGGGAAAGGCAAGCACAAGAACTCTACCAACAGAAACCAAGGCCACATGGCAATATCAGAACCCAGTTCTCCCACCACAGCAAGTCCCGGATACCCCAACCACCAGAAAAGCAAGAGTTGGATTTAAAATTGTATATCATAATGCTGATAGAGCGCTTGAAGAAAGACTTAAGTAACTCCCTTAAAGAAATACAGGAGAACATTGGTCAACAGGTAAAAGCCCTTAAAGAGGAAACACAAAAATCCCTTAAAGAATTACAAGAAAACACAATCAAGTGAAGGAACCAAAAAAAATCATCCAGGATCTAAAAGTGGAAGTAGAAACAATAAAGAAATCACAAAGTGAGACAGCTCTGGAGATAGAAAACCTTGGAAAGAATCCAGGAGTCATAGATGCAAGCATCAACAGAATACAAGGTATAGAAGAAAGAACCTCAGGTGCTGAAGATACCATAGAAAACATTGATTCAACAGTCAAAGAAAATGCAAAATGCATAAAGCTGGTAAGTCAAAACATCCAGGAAATCCTGGACACCATGAGAAAACCAAACCTAAGGATTATAGGTATAGAGGAGAGCGAAGATTTCCAACTTAAAGGGTCAGTAAATATCTTCAACAAAATTGTAGAAGAAAACTTCCCCTAACCTAAAGAAAGAGATGCTCATGAACATACAAGAAGCCTTCAGAACTCCAAACAGACTGGACTAGAACAGAAAATCCTCCTGGCACATAATAATCAAATCACCAAATTCAATAAACAAACAAAGAATATTAAAAGCAGTAAAGGAAAAAGGGCAAGTAACCTATAAAGGCAAACCTATCAGAATTACACCAGACCTCTCACCAGAGACACATGAAAGCTAGAAGGTACTGGGCAGACCTCATACAGACCCTAAGAGAACACAAATGCCAGCCTAGGCTACTATACCCAGCAAAACTCTCAATCATCACAGATGGAGAAACCATGATATTCCATGATAAAAACCAAATTTGCACAACATCTTGCCACAAGTCCAGCCCTACAAAGGATAATTGATGGAAAATGCCAACACAAGGAAGGAAACTACACCCTAGAAAAAGCAAGAAAGTAATCTTCCAACAAAAGAAGATACCCACACACACATAAAAATAACATCAAAAATAACAGGAAGCAAAAATCACTATTCCCTAATATCTCTGAACAACAATGGACTCAACTCCCCAATAAAAAGACATAGACTATCAAAATATTTCTCATGTAAATCTTCAATTTTATCAGAAAATGTTTGCAATTTCCCTCTTAAATAAATTCTTTTGTCTACCATTTTAGCTGCATTACTTTTCATGATAATCTTCAATTTTAATGTCTTTCTATATACTTCCTCTATTTTATCAGAAATGTTTTCAATGTAAATCTTTGATCTTATCACAAATGTTTCTAATTCCACCTTCAATTAATTTAGAAAGTTTTTATATCTACCATTCTTTATATAAAATTTTCCATGAAATAGTCAATTTTAACATGTTTGTCTATTTATTTCTTCAATTTTAACAGAAATATTTTCCACATAAATCTTTAATTCTATCATAAAATGTTTATATCCCATATTTCAATTAATTTAGCAATGTTTTATATGTCTACCACTTAACTCCTTAATTTTCCATGAAAATTGTCAATTTTAACATGTTTATCTGAAATATCTTCCATGTAAATCTTTAATTTTAGCAGTGTTTTTACTTCCCTTTAAAAAAAAACAAAAAAAAAGATTAATACTTATTGAAGAAAATTTTAACTTCCTTATTCATATACAAGTCAGGTATAATTCATGTATGAATCTGTGACAGAAATGAGTTAAAATATTACATGGTGCTTTTAGTTGAAATTGATAATAATTATATTTTAAAACTAATTCATCTACATATGTTTCTTGGAAAAAGAATATAAGGTTATGATCAATATATTATGTACTTATATGGATTTTTGTTGGGTATATAAAGTTCTATAAAAAATAATCTGAGCATTCACTACATTATGGATGTCACTTTTTTTTCCATGTCAGTTGTATTTTTGTTTTATTTGTGGATATACTGTGAAGTTGCTGCTTTCTAGTAAAAACAAGATTTTCAAAACTCACCATTTTTAAAACTCACTTTTTTATATAACACAGTCCATGGGCAGGTTGGCAGAGCCATTAGGAATGATGGCACTTTCATGCCATTATTCACAATGAATTACATCAATAAATTCATGAACAATAATAAATCTACACATATTTATTTTTCAATAATTTATTGATTTAATCACTTTATATCACAATATCAGTCCCGTCTCCTCCCAGAAGCAAACGTGGAGAGGGAACAGGGTGAGGGGTACTGGATGTAGTTTAAGTGAATTTTTTTATAGAGGATAGCACTAATCCTGAACACAGATGATTTCTTAAGAAAAATACAGGGACAGTATTCCACACATGAAATTTAAATGTCAAATTTATAAGATCTAAATTATGCTCTTATCCCTGCATTAAGTGAAGTATATACAAGAGAAAACCATTTTATAACATTCTCTCTTCATAATTAAGATTTATTTTTTCTCTTGTTATCACATTAGTCTTACCTAACCCAAAATTATTAGCAATAATTAAACATTTTTGAAGTTTACTTTATATAACAGAAATGAATAGAAGTCTTGAACATTAAATAAAATTATAATAAGCAATGAGTTATTAAAAGAGCTTCATTTGCAACATTATTTACTAACCATAAAAATATTTATAATCAAAATGAGACTAGACATACTTCTAAACGAGAGCATAGATTTTGCATGTGTATCGTAAAAATGTTGCTAAGACATAAATTTATCTTTTTCAGAAATAATACATTTAAATGGAGGAACAGTTTATTTAAGTTCAAAGTTACAGTCCACATTCCTTTGGGGATGTTACATTGGACACACTGTAATTTAGATAAATGACACATGACAGGAGATCTGTCCATAAAGCAGTCATAAGGATGCAAACAGGAAGATGCCAGCATCCTAGTGCCATTTTCAACTTCTTCCTGGTAGGCCCCATATCCCAAAGATTCTACAAACTCCCAGTAGTACCAGGGACTGGTGACTGCATAAGGCTTTAACACATGGGCCTTTGGAGGGCATTAACGATCCCAATTGGATGACCAGGTAATGGGTGCTAGTCAATTTTTCCCCATCCAATGACAATTAAGTTTAGAGTACTAGCTAGATAAAGGGAAGAGATGATCTAAACTATTTATATTCCAGCAATTTGCTGGAGACCTATGAAGAGGAATAACCAAATCATAGAGAAAGATTGTCTAAATACCTCAGACAATAAAGTGGGTTTTAGAAGAGTGAACTGAGCTATAGTCACACTAAACCATCATACAACTTCCAGGATCTACAACATCTCTAAACTAGACCTTCTCATCTGACACATGGAGAAAATTATGCAATGACTATGAAAGTGAAATGAAATATTTTATGAAAAGTATATGAAAAGCTAAGTTTTTTCATTTGCCCACTGTAAATTTTGCGATGAACTTGGGCAGTGAGAGAGGAACTGAGCACAAAAGAGGAAATCAAAGAACTGCTGATCTAGAAGTATGTTTATCAAGTAAACACAAAAATTTTTCAGCAATATTAGGATGGGTGTTCCACATATAGATTTTTACATTTGCAAATTAAATTATCAGTGATTTTTTTAAAGAAAGACAAAGGGATAGTTAAGTGAAACAAGGGGTTAAAACACTCTTGTTTTGTTACAAGCAAGGTAGGACCTATGAACAGAGTTGTGGGAAACCAAAATAAGCAATCTAATCATTGCATCTAGAACAGAATAGAAACCAGATGCACTACAGTATGACGCCAGGCTATACAGAGATGCTAAGGAGTCTTCACGCAAGAATCATGACTAAAATAAATCACATCTATAGCATGACTCCTAACAGCTAAACTTAATTTCACTAACACTAATGTCCTGCTATACTTAGCTATAGCCAATTGTCAAGCATTCCAGAAAGAAATTGATGTCCAGAATTTTGGGAAAGAAATAAAAGTATAGAATGGAGTCAGCATGGCACTCACAATCATGCCAAATAATATGAGTTCACTCCCTCAGACCTAGGACTTTCTTGAAAATATTTTCTGTGACTTTGACCTGGGTTTCTTCTCCTTCCTCTATTCCTACTATTTATGTATTTGATCTTTTCTGAGTGTTCCAATTTTCTTAGATGTTTGTAGTTGGATGTTGCTAGATTTTGCATTTCTTTGACTGAAATATACATTTCTTGTCTTCAACATCTGAGATTCTTTCTTCCATATCTTGAACTTCATTGAGGAGACTTCACCAAGGTTTGGGCTTCACTTCCTAAATTTTTCATTCCAGTCTTATTTCCATTTGGATTTTCTTTATTTCATCCTTATTTTTTATCATATCTATTTTTATTATTTCATTCAACTGTTTATATTTTCACAGACATCTTTAAGGAATTTCTTTCATATCCTAGGTCCTTGAAATTTCATATCCTAGGTCCTTGAAACGTTGTTTTAAAGTTCTTGTCTTCAGCTATATTATCTTTGTCAGGACCTATTGTAGGAGAGGTCCTGGGTTCTGGGGGAGGCTACTGTCTTCACTGCTAATGGTTATGGTTTTGCACTGGTGTCCAGGCATCTGGACTTGGGAAATCAAGGGGACTCTAGGTGTTGCTATCTGGCCTTGTTTTGTTGGGTTGGTGTCCTCTCTGGATTTTAGGAAAGTGTGGCCCCTGTGGGTTTCCTAGTACTGGGCACTTCAGCAGGTCAGTGGGTAGCAGAGACTAGAGACGAGCTAGGAGAAATGGCTGAGAGGGGGTGTGGAAAGAGCTAAGGACATCCTGACAACACAAAGAGGCAGGGTCCCCAGGGAGCTGAGGTACAGTGGGTGACGTAGGTTAAAATAAGACACAGAATAATGTGGAGAGATGGGAATAAAGGGAGGACCTGGGACTGTACTAAGAGTTCGAGTCTGTAGTGAATGGAGCTGAGGTGGGAGGAGGGTCACCTGCAAGCAGGTTATTACAGGATTGAGGATGAGAATGGAAAGATTTTAATAGAGGACAGGAAGATAATGAGAAATGCCTACTTGTGTGCCACCAAGGTGTGTTCACTGGGGTCCAAGGTAGAAAGTAGTCATAGGGATTAGAGACTGAGACACAAAGAAGTGGAGTAGACATAAAAAGAGGACAAAGTGTCCACAAGAGTCAGCAAAGCTGGGATCACACCACTGTTCTCCTGATAAAACTTAGATTTGTAAGTTAGGGATCGTAAAATCTCCCAGCAAATAAAACACTTGCCTCCAAGCCTGATGCAAAGTGAATTTAATCTGTGGATGTAAGTGTTAGAAGGAAAGAATAGTATCCTTCAAGGAGTCCTCTGATCTCCACACCCATGCCACTGCAGACACATGCATGTTCAAACACATGTGCATGCATTAAGAAGACAGAAATACCAATATTCTTATTTAAAAATTATTCAATATATACATACCAAATTATTATACTATATTCTATTAAACATATAAATTAAAAATAAAGGAATGTATTAAAATATAAATTAGTGTATACATCTAAAATTACAGAACTAGAATACTAAACTAGGGGCTTGTCAAGTTCAAATCCATTATACTTACTCAAAACTACATTTTGACTTAAATTTTCTCATGTCCATTCTAAGCATACCATAGTTTTGCTATTCATACTTTAAACTATAAGTGTTTTGCTTTTACTTGGATATGATATACAACTGAAAAAATATGATTTTTGTCAGAGGGGACGAAAAATACCTGGAGAACATGTTCCCCCAAATCAACTGATTGAGAAGCATATGGCATACAGCAGCAAGCACAAGGTCTGCATAAATCCATAACAGACCCTCTGCATATATGAGTATACATTATATACATGTATATTTTATACATCTTTTATATATGTATATGCATATAAAATAAAAACAGAAATCTGTACAATGGATACTTTAGGTATACAGTGTGAGGCACTATGAATGAAACGGCTATTTCTGTAGTTCAAATGTGAACTCACTAGTTGTCCATGCTCCTGGAAGTAACTCTAGACCCAGACCTCTGTAAGTAACTCCAATAACCTCACTAATCCATCAAGCTGTAGGCTGGTGAAACTGTTTCTTTGCTCCATCATTGCTTCTGCCTAGGGTAAGGTATTATTATTGTTGTTGCTATGATTTATTATGTTGCTCTAAAAAAGGTCCAACAAGAGTGACCAAATGTAAACCAGAGCTGGAGACTGTGAAGAGACATTTTGAGTCTAGATCTTAAGCACAAGAGTTAAGAGAGGTTAGGACACTCAGGCAAAAATCAAGGCATACCCAAGCCTGAGTGCTGTCTAATTTGGTGGTTCTAAAGCTACATTACCACACCAAGTCCGCACTGTAGAATACTTCTCAGAGACGTTAATTTACAGGGTTAAAAACTTGAACGTTAACTTTTAAACATTAAAGAAAGCTGTAAGGAGGGTTTATTAGAGGCATTGTTTATACTTGAGAGTAGAGGGCTAGAAAACTCGTCATAGACTACTTAGGCCATGAGGAAGCACCATTTGCTTTGACAAGAAGTCGTTGGGAAAATCTATATTGTCTCTATGGTCAATTTGGGCTTAATCACTGGTAGCTAAGGGTTTTGGTTTTATCAACCAAAAAGACAGCTCATACCAGGATGAAGCCAGGATGAAGAGACTTGTCTCTTCAAGTTTTTCTTTAATTTGGCTGTTTAACTTTCCGGACTGGTGGCCAAGCCCAGCCTTTTAGTACACCCAGAACACAAGCTCTGCTCTAATGACTGATAACATTAGCAAAGGCTTTGCCTGGGGCTTGCTAGTACTGTATAATCTTGAGTCTTACACAAGACCTGCTGAATCATAATTTGTATTTTAAGAATACTCAGACCTCTACAAGGATAGTATTTCTATCTTACAAAAAAAAAAAAAAAAAAAAAAAAAAAAGAGAGAGAGAGAGAAGAAAGAAGGAAGAAGAAAGAATGTGACCAGTCAAGGGGCCAACAGCAAATTAAACAGCAACTTGTTTTTCCTCAGGGAAATCTAGCCCTGAAGCAAGCAAACCGCTTACATACCAAGATTGGCACGCCTTGTTGAAAGTGTGCTAAACCTTAAAAGAACATTGCATACTCATGCTAAGAGATCGGGTTCTATGGCCTCACCAAACCAACTCTGCACAACTGCAACTTTTTCTGTCTTGTAAGCCTTAAAAGTAACCCAACCAAGGCTCTACAACCCTAGTCAGTACTCTTCCCTGATTCCTCTGACAGTCAAGCGCAGAGTGTCATATCTTAAGGCAGAAAGGGTCTAAGCCCTTTGTTTTATGGAATAAAACTACATGGTATTCAAGAATGTAGAGTTAGAAAGGGGAACACTAATACCAAAACGATCTCCAGGTTCACGTTTTTTGAGTTTGATGTAGTTTTTGTAAATTTTAAGTCTAGACAGAATACAAACACAATTTAAATTTTAGTTAAAAAGCTGAAAGGGCAAAGATTAATATAATAATAGCATTATTGTCAGTGGCTTCAGGGACAGACATGGCTAATGTAACCATCAGTAGCCCAAGGAGTTCACTCCCTCTTCAGTGACCTTTATTAAGGCAAAACTGATTGTTCATTATGGAAAAGAATTTCGGGACAAGCCAGTAGGAAGCAGATCTTTACACAGATCTTAAGCATGGAAGGTAATTGAAAAATGAAAAGGTTAAAGCACAGTCAAGTGTAGACATGGACTTATACATGTCTTTACAATGAGCACATATAGAATAGTGGTGGCTCCCAGATAACACCTCCGAAACGTAAGACTCCCCACCACCTGCTTTTTTTTTTTAACATTGCTCAAAGAGTGTATTTTAAAGATAAACTTTAAAAATTAAAAGGTTATGAGGGTGTTGCCAGAACTGATGGGTGAGAGAGCAGAGTCAAGACCCATCAGTCTGGGCAGAGGAGGCACGTATGGCTTTAGCAATCTGAGAAGAGTGT
Organism: Apodemus agrarius; assembly: GCA_964023405.1. Classification (NCBI taxonomy): domain Eukaryota; kingdom Metazoa; phylum Chordata; class Mammalia; order Rodentia; family Muridae; genus Apodemus; species Apodemus agrarius. Next base: position 48,719,495 of record OZ030024.1, read on the forward strand.
TACAGTTAAAAGGTCACAAGTCATTCTGGCTCTAAGTGCACACAGATGGCTTTCAAAATCTGAGACCACTGCTAAACCTTAAAGGTCATAAGTCAGTCTGGCCCTGAGCATACATGGGGAGGTCTAGGAAGACAGTTTCTGTGGGCAGCTCTCCTGAGACGTTTGAGGCTTCTTGGTCCTCTGACTCCTTCAACAGGACACCCAAGCTGGACTCCACGGCTCCTTTTTTGTCCCATGTTCCTTGATTTTAAATCATTTCTACCCAGGCTCATTACTATCAGTGTCATACTAAAGATAAATAACATTACTTGAGCATTTGCCATAAGTAACATATTGTTAAGAGCATTGCAATTTTGATTTCATTTAATCTTTTTATAATCCTAATAAGTAGATATTATTATTTCCATTTTAGAGACTGACAGTGAAGGTTTTGTGAATTTTTCAAAGTAATACTGCTAGCAGGTGGTACAGTACAACTTAAACATTGGAACATGGCTTATTTCTCTGTTTCCAGTAAAAGATAAATGAAGATAAATAAAGCCATCATTTCTGTCTTCTCAAAGTGTCCTATTTGTAATTATAAAAATAATAGAATCGCGGTGTAAGAAACATTTTTTTCTGTTAAAGATGGCTTGCCTTCCAATCTTTCATAAGTTTCATAAACTTCTCCACTTACATATCTCTCGTGTGCATGCCTGCTGTACCGCAGTGTACCTGGGCACTTCCGACACATCACTCTCAAACCCTGTCCTTCATGCCAGTATACGTGAACAGAGATGCAGTGACAGCCGCGTCAGAATAAAAACCGAGGACACTTTCCACCCCAGTGAGCCTGCTCCTTCGGTCTCAATGAAAGAGCTTCTTTTACCAAAACAAAAAAACAAACAAAACACCAAAACCAAACAAATAAACAGCAACAACAACAACAGCTTGCTAGGTTACTTGTGTTATGTGCCTACAGTTCTTTTAACACTAGAAATTTTCTTTTCTAACACCAGCAATATACAGCTTGCTTCCAGGGCAACACTGATCTTACAACAATTATACTTGAAGTAGTAAAGTATTTTCTCAACCAATTCTGGTTTTATAAGTTGTTTCTGCTACCATTTTACTTGATGGGCCTCACCTTTACTGAGATTGTAATTCATGTTATTTCCATTTTAGAGCAATTAAGGAACAATACACAAAAATAAGGGCTGCCTTTCAGAAATTAAATATAAAAGGATTCTAAAGTCAGATTGGAAGAAGTCTAACATGAACACTCAGTTCTTCTCCACTTAGCATTTATTTAGCCTTGTGCCTGAGGCTTTTCAGAACCAAATCTCATGTGACAGCATACTTCAGGATGAGGGAGGGGAAGCTGTGTGGAGCACAAGATTTAGGGTGCTAATTTCCCCACTTCACTGAAGAGTATCATTTCATTTCCTTCACTAACAGATTCCTCATATTAAAATGTCATGTCCAAATTCCTTGCTATTTTACGGGAAGTCTGCACTATGAAGACAAGGCCTATCAAATAGTTCTGACCGCTTCATGAAACAAAAATGCTACTAGTGACTTAGGTTTTGATAACAATGTTAATAACTAATCTAAGGTTTCTCCCACTTTCTCTTTTAGGGAAACAAAACAAAACACATATGATTGTTTAACATTTTAGGCAAGGGGTAAAAGTCATCACAGCCACCCACTTTGGCCTAGAAGTGTTTTCAATGCATTTACTTTTTATGTTGCTATCATTGTGAGGGCATTTGTGTGTATGATATATGTATTCATGTGGGCTAATAGGTAAGTTTAATGAGTGCACGTGCACATGTGCCAGCACATGTGTGGGAGGCCAGAGATGGATGTTGCAGATGTCTCTGTCAACTGCTCTCAGTCAGGTTTTCTGACAGGGTTTCCCACTGAACATGGACGTCATGGATTCAGCTAGGATGGCTGGCAGTGAGCTCCAGTGTTCCGGGTGTCGCCTTTTGATCAGCACTGGTGTTACAGGGACACAGACCGACTTCAGCTTTTATGTGGGGACTGAGGATCTTTGTAAATCACACTTTACCCACTGGCATACCTATAACTCCTACATATCCTTTTTAAACCTGACCTTTGAACCCCTTGAACATCACTTGTGGGAAAAATATACTTTTATTTAGGATACATTTTCCTACTCAAACCTAAAAAATAAAAAAAATATAAAAACAAAAAATAAACTCAACAAATAAAGAAGTTAAATGATTATGTATACATTATTGATACAAAATGTATAATAGCTCTATGCCCTAAGCCTGAAGGATTTCACAGCCTAGTAAACACACAACTCATTACCTAGAAACAATGTAATGACAGCAAATGTAACAGGATCGTGTACAAAATGGAAACAAGTCAAAACTGAAAACCAGGTTGTGGGGAACATTTTACCAAGAAATATGGGAGGCAAACCATTGGAACAGAAGGAAAGATTATGGTGTGCACCAAGCTTACAGAGGAAGGCAACTTAATATACAAGGAACCTCATGTTAAAGGTGCTGAAGCCAGAGGAGAAAATACTGGGAACATATCCAGACGTCTAAGACCCGAAGACACTAAGCAGCAGGTTACAAGTTTACATTTTGTCCTTTAACTAATAGAGAGCCAGTGTGTCGAATGAGCCATGTTTTGTAAAGAGAAAACTGTTGACAGTAAAAGATGACAAGAGCCGGGCATTGGTGGTGTACGCCTTTAATCCCAGCACTTGGGAGGCAGAGGCAGGCGGATTTCTAAGTTCGAGGCCAGCCTGGTCTACAGAGTGAGTTCCAGGACAGCCAGAACTATACAGAGAAACCCTGTCTCGAAAAACCAAAAAAAAAAAAAAAAAAAAAAAAGATGACAAAAAAAAAACTGAGTCCTGGAAATAAAGGTTCATTCTTGGTCAAAATAATCTTGAATTAAGATAATGGCATCAGCCCTAAATACTTAAGACACAAATAGCAAGTCAAATGATTCCCAAGAAGAAGAAAGGAGAGGACCCTGGGCCTGTAAAGATTGCATCCAGTTTAGTAAAGAAACCGAGGGGGGAGGGGGAATGATTGGGGAACAGTTGGGGGGGGGGGAGAGGAACTATGGGAACTATGGTGGGTGGGAACTGGGAAAGGGGAAAGCCTTTGGAATGTAAACATAGAATATAGAAAATAAAAAAAAAAGATAATGGCATCAGAGATGCAAAGGAAAGGGAAAAAATTAAAAAATATTTAAAAGGTCCAAAAAAAGAAAAGAAAAAGAAAGAAGAAAAGAAAAGAAGGAAGTGGCAAATGAGATATGGAAGGTAAAGACAATATTCATTAATATTGCAAAATAAAAACAGGATTGCTGAGGTCTGGTTTGGCTATGTGTTGTAATGTTAAATACTGGCCCCCCAGGTCTGGCTGTCCCGGGCATGAGCGAATCAGTACTTACACATGTGATGCTGTGTAAACTTGACCCCAAGTTATCCCTGATTGGTAAACAAAGATGCCTATAGCCAATAGCTGAGCAGAAGATAGGCAGGGTTTGAGTTCCGACACTTGGGGTCTGCGGAGATCACAAGGAAGGAGAGAGAGGGGTGGAGAGAGGAAAGCCTCCATGCGGTAGGTGAGTTATGAATACATGGCCATGAGGGCTGACCAACTGAAGGGGTATAGCAGCCCAGATAGAACACAGCAAGTTATAATTCAGGGTTACTTATGGGAATGTCGATTCTAATAGCATAGAAGGTAGATATCTGCCCAGCTCTAGTGCTGAGTAAGGCTTATTACAAACATAAAGGTTGTGTCTTTTATCTGCGAACTGAATGATAAAAGGTGGGGTAGAAACCCTCGATTGAGAGTAATTACTTACTACAACACAGGATGGTTTGCTGAAAAAATTCTAAACTTTAAATCACTTTTTATACTTTCAAATTATAGTGATTAACTTCATATTCTTCTAGGACTGTTTTATAACTCTGCAGTCATTCAACACACAACTATATTTGAAGATGAATGTCTATTGAAAATTAGAATCAAATAGGTGATTAATGGGGCATCACTATATACTTTCATGAAAATAAATTATATAACTAAAGAATAATACCTGAAGAATTACAAAAAATAACAACAAAAAGATTTAAAATTCCCATTAAAAAATCCACAAAGCAAAGATATTTATCCTCACAAGTATTTAAACTAGAAAAATAAGTTCAAAATTTAAATGTCCCTATACTAATAATGTTTAACATGAAACATCTTTGTTATCAATGAACCACTTAAAAGCAATTTAAGACAAATAAAAAGTAAAAGCCTTAACATTTAAAAATTAATGTACTTAAACAAGTTATGTTTAAGAGGGGTCAAATTTGATTTTAAAAACTGGAAAAGCAGAAACAATTGATGATCTCTATCAATACGTACCAGAATACCAAATAAAATTATGCTTCAATAAGATTTTTAAAGTTCAAAGTAAGATACAGTTCAAAGTAAGATAAAACATCAATTTTCAGGTTTAAGAGAAATGCCAGCCTGCAGGCAGGCATCTATTTCCTATAGTCACCAGGCCATTTGATTCACAGCAGATTTTCATAAGTTCCTGAGCTTTCTTACAATGCTTCTCCAGATGAAGTATAGCTTAACCTATTCCTTGAACTGCTAAGTCCAACAGGGTTACTTAGTGCTCCTAAAGTCATCTAGCAACAGTATGCTCACCTGCTCACACATTACTTTTTGTTTAAGAAGGAAAGAAACAGGGCTAGAGGTGGCTCACCATAAGAGGCTAGGCTCCCAATCAACAAATAAGAAGGAATGACAAGAAAATAACCTACATTAAGACAGGACCTGTTATATATCTATCAGGCAAAGGCTACTACTTGAAATATGGCAACATTTCTATCCTTAAAATATATCAATAAATATATCAAAACATTTGAAATTAACAAATGCATTAAATTTAGAAGTGTAATCTCTTGTCTTAATTAAAAAAAATTACTGTGCATATATGCGCATGTGTGCAGACGTAAGTGCCACAGCAAATGTGTGGCGGTCAAAAACCAACTCCATGTAGTCAGGTCTCTCTTCTACTTCTAAGAGGTTCCCAGGATGAAGTTCAGGTCTCTAGCCTGTGCAGCAAGACCCACTGAGCTATTCTGAGGAATCCTTAACTTATATTAAAGTGTCAAAACTTCCATTTAATTAGTCAGATGAAAATACATGTACAAAACAGAGAAAATACACGTACAGCAGAGAAAACAGACTAAAATCAGTCTAAATCTAAAACTTAGTCTAATCAGTCTAAATTAAAACTTCAGATGTGAATTATAGAAAACAGTAAATTGGCCTAAAAGCTGAAACCCTAATTATAAAACACACTGTAAAAGGAAATTAAAAACATCAAGCTAGGTTCATGCTATTTGATGGGCTTGTGAGCTACAACTACAACCATCAGTGTTTGCCTAAGGCACCTGTGCTTTCAGTTCTGAAACTGAGTGTAAGTGTAGTAAGCAGAAGACACCAGGGAGCAGACAGAAGCAAGAAAGAGGAGAACATCCTCAAAGTAGGCGTTTACAATATCCAGGCGTGACTCAGGTAACCCAAAGGCTGGCTCAGTCACTGCTGTATTGTTGTGAATGGACATCAGGACCAAGTCAACTTTTATAAAAGAAAACATTTGATTGGAGCTGGCTTGCAGCTTCAGAGGTTTAATTCATTATTATCACAGTGAGGAGCCAGGCTGCACACAGGCACAATTACTGCTATAGAAGTATACATACTGATCAGCAGGTAACAGGGAAGAGAGCCTAAGCCTGGCATGGGCTTTTAAAACCTCAAAGCCCACCCCCAATGACATACTCCCTCCAAGGCCACCCAGCCTAATCCTTCTAAACCTTTCAAAGGGTGCCACTCCCTAGGCACTATGCATTCAGATAAATAAACCTACAGGGCGAGGTAGCATATCAAATGAAGGTCTTACAAGCATATAGCAGAAATCAACTGTGGAAACTGAGGCAGGAAGCCAGTTTCCCAGGGAGCTTTTTCTCCATGGATAAGCTTCCACGTCCCTTTCCCACCACAGGTACTTTTACACTGTGAGGTGAAAACAATTATAACTTCTTGGAAATTGTTTACATTCTTGTTATTCTCAAGGACACAGTGTTTTTAAATCTTGGTCTGTTATTAAGTTCTTCTCTTTCCCTACTAAGGCTAGTCTGTTCCCTGGTGGAGGGGTCTTAGAGGACACTTTGAGACAAACATGATTGTATCTGAAATGGGGAAGGAGAAGGGGCAACAGTAATTGCAAAGCCAGCTTCTTACCATGAAGAAACCATGGCAATTTACCAATACAATGTACAATCAGTTATTTAGAACCCATTTAACTGATGTGCTAGCTACCTGAAAAATTGTATGAAAATTCATATAAAGTTCTTCAATGATTCAACTACTAGAAGAAAACATAAAGAAATATAGTAAGAACAGTAATCACTTGGGAGGAATATGTTTTCACTATATACCAAGAAGCTAAAATATTTATGATAAAGGCCGGCTTCCTAGTAGTCTCGACCCTAACTTGAGTGATAAATCTTGATATATAATTCAAATAACATGTTTATCTCTACAACCAAGCTCTGTGTATTTGCAAAATTCATTTATGAGCTAAAACTTGAATTGTTAAAGGCAGATTAAAAGTATTATATGAAAAAAAAGGGCTACAAATATTGTATGGAGATATTAGTAACAGAGGGAAAAAGCTTTTACTAAATTAAAGAACAATGATGCGTATTTTTGAAAGATTAAAAATGCCATTATAATACATCAAAATGAGGAGAGGTTTAATCAATCCTTAGAAAGGTTCTGTAGTTCCTAGAAGTGACAAGATTGAGTTGTCACAACTCTTCATCTGAAAAAAGCAGGTAAAAAGACGCCCACACTCCTGCAGCCCCCACTTCCCTGCCTTGAGTGCTGGATCTTGATATTTGTAGAAGTACGTATTCAGTCTCCAAAGCCTTCCAAACTGCCCACAAATTCTACCATGGCCTTGAGAAGCATCTAGACCACTCATAAGGAGCACATTAGCCTCTTAGGTCTCCAAGAAGTAACTAGATGCCATCCCTGCCCTCCCCCTACACCCAAAGGACCAGATCAACTGGACAGTCTTTCCTGGGCAGCTTTGCTGTAAGGACACAGCTCTTACACAGCCCTTACATAATGATAGGATCTCAACTGGGGTCCAGCAGTGCGGACACTTTGACATTGCTACTGGCCTGCCGCATATGGCTACTGTGGCCTGGCCCCTATGCAGTCCTCAAAAACTGACAGAAATCCTGCCCCCACTGCCACCGCAGATGAGCCTTGCTTACCTGGTCCTTCTCAGTATCTGGCATAACGTGAACGAAACTGATGAGATAAGCACTAAAAGACACCAAGGAACCCCATTCACTTAAAAGAGCTACATCTTAGCTAGCAGGCAATCACACAAAACTATGTAGCATAGGCCGATAAGGCAAACAATGTCCAAAAGAGACATAACAACTGATTATATCTGAAGAATCCACATACATTTCAACTATGATCTAAACCTAGTGTAACTGATACCTAATATACCACCTAAGGGATTACAAAGAGAAATGTCTCTTTTACTGCATAATTCACTCATAAAATTGCAAGGAGGCCCTGAGAGACCACTGCAAAAACCCATGAATGTGAAGCCAGAGTTGCTGTGGTGGAGGCCCTTGGATGTTATAGATGCCAATAAGACAGAAAAATGTGGGTATATAAGGAAGGAAGACACATCTCATCCTGGGGTCTGGTTGAAGACTCTCACCAGCAGCAAAATAGAAATTGACCCATCATGATTAGCAACTGTGTAAGCTTTCACCTTGCTAGCCAATAAATCTATGTTTTTCTTGTAATGTCACTGAAAGTCTATTTACACAGGAAGGACATATAATAATCCCTTCGAACAGCTTTAGTAGCTTCATGCTTCACCCCACCAGATCATAATCCTACCTCTGTGGCTAGTTTTTATCAACATGATACACAGTCCCCTAAGGAGCAGGAGCGTCAGTTGAGGATATGCTTCCTGATTCATACTGGCCAGTTCGTCAGGTATTTTCTTGATTAATGATTGGAGTAGGAGGCCCACCCCACTGTGGGCAGTGACATCCTTGGGCGGGTGATCCTAGGTACTGTAAGAAAATAGGCAAAGCAAGTCACGGGGAGCAAACCAGTCAGCTCCACTCTTCTATGACTTCCGCTTTAGTTCCTGCACCCAAATTCCTGCCCTGCTTGAGTTCCTGTCCTGACCTCTCTCAGTGACATACAGGATGAAATAAACCTTCGCTCCCCACATTCCACTCACCCCTCATGACAGCAGGAGGAGGCAAGCTAAGACGCCATCTAGAACATAGTCTCACTCACCAGCAGAGAAAAGTAAAACAAATATTCCTTAGAAACTTCTGGACACATAACTTGAGACTTGCCAAAACTAAGTATGAGGCCAAATGCCTAGGTAATTAATTTCACCTCTCCCCGAGAAGCCAGCCTCTTTATTGCATATACCTTACTGTCTGTGACTTCCTCATGCTGATCCCCTACCCTTCCTGCTTCCTTGAGCCCCGCCCCCTTCTCACCCTCATGCTTAAACACTATTGCCTTTAATAAAATCTTCAAGTATTGCTTTAAACTACCGAGGCCTAAAGTTCTTTCCTTTATCAATGCCATGAATTTTAGTTTAGCCTGATTTGATTGAAGTCCCTGAGAAACTCCTAATTTCTGAGGTTGACAGCATGGAACTGTGTTTCTGTCCCCAATCCAGGACTCTAAGATATCCCCAGAGAGAAGCTGCAGGAATGGAGAGGACCCTGCCCCAGAGAGGGGCTATGAGTGTTCTATACCACAGAACAGGAAGGGTGGGACCACCAAACCACTCAGATTGCAGATGATTCCAACACAGAACACAGATATTAGACCTGAGTGTACAGAATTGGTTCTTCCCTCCATGGGGCATGTTTCACTCAAATTATTAATACAAACATACAATAAACAATTCTATTGCAAAGACAATGTTCATGGAAATATAATAATATAATGTAATAAAGCACACAATTTCCAACACAAATGCAGGATCTAAATGAATAAATTATAGATGCAAATTAACTGAGATGTTATTTTAACAAATAAAATGCCATGCACTTCTTTATAGCCTTATAAATTTTGATAACATGAATCTATCAAAATGCAAATATCCAAAGTAACAGTGAAGAAATTACTAAAAAATGGATAATACTTGTTTGGTTTTTTGGTGTTTTTTGGTGTTTTGTTTTGTTTTGTTTTGTTTTGTTTTGTTTGTTTGTTTTTACTTTCCTTCTTGATGCATTTGATTTAAAAAAAAATACTGGTCTGCTACCTTCAAATACTTTGAATAATGTTAAAGCTACTTCCTTTAGCATTCTATGTCCCCTGAAATAATGAGTAAATTTAGTCATAAAAAAGTTACACTCTTGGGGCTGGAGAGATGGCTCAGTGGTTAAGAGCACGGACTGCTCTTCTGAAGGTCCTGAGTTCAAATCCCAGCAACCACATGGTGCCTCACAACCATCTCACAATGAGATCTGATGCCTTCTTCTGACCTGTCTGAAGTCAGCTACTATGTACTTACATATAATGAATAGACAAATCTTTAAAAAAAAAAAAAAAAGTTTCACTCTTTATTGGGAAAGCCAAGACAAAGAACAGAAACTATCGCTTAAAAATTAAGACAAACAAAAGAACCCTCAATGACCAACAGACGAAAGAGCAGGGGTCAGTGAGCCTGTTCAGTGGATAAGGGCACTTGCTGTACATGCCTGTCAGTCTGTGCTCAGTCCCAGAAACCCACATGAAGGAGAGGGGGAAAGTAGGTTCCACATACTTGCTGGGACCTCCCTAGGAACACTGGGGCAAACACATCACACAGACACACACCCTGGGCGGAAGAGGGTGTTCAACAGTCAGTGCATCCTGCTCTGGCAGATGACCCAAATTTGGTTCCTAGTCCCCACATCCAAGGACTAACTGCCAGCAACTCCAGCTCTAGGGTAATAAGACACCTCTGGCTAGCCAGCAGGGACACATGCAGTCACATGCACATGGAGGGGCACATTTTTAAAAATAATAAAAATGAATCTCTAAAAAAATTGGATACAGACAGGAAGTCCTTCTTCCACTCTTACCAAATGCTATCCTCTGAGCTGGGATCCAGCTCCAGCCAAAACACCACCCATGGTCCATGCTAGGGAAGACCTACACTGGAAAGCCTACAACCTGACTGCCTATGACCTCTGCCATCTCTTGGGGACAGCTCTAGCAGAGCCACACACAGCCCCTCCTAACCAACTACTACATAAGACATGGCCTAAGCTTGGATGCTGTAAAACATTCCCTCAACTCTAACTGGCTCTTCCATCCCTACAGCCTTTTCAGTTAACACTGCATAAGCAGCCCAGGCAGAACCAAGAAAGGTGGCTCCTTCCCTGGTCCTGCCTCCCTGCCCTTCCAGGATCCCATTTCTAGGTTCTGACTCAGCGGGCCAAATTCAAAAGCAAAAGGCACAACCATGTTACACCTGAAGCATGTCTCATCAGAAAAACGAAAGCAAGACATGTGTGTGTGACACACACACACACACACACACACACACACACACACAGAGTATGCTTCTCACAAAAAGTACCAATAGCATAGTAATGGTCCCCAAAGAGGACAAGTAAGACAAAAATCAAACATGGTAAATTTAAAAGAACAATTACAAGCTGTTCAAAGAATTGAAAGAGGTTACTAACATCTGAACAAACGAGAGAGCAAGAGAAAACTGATTGAAGTTGAAGAAAATACAAATAGGTAAAATGAAATAAGATAGACAATTAAGGAGATGAAATCTAAATTCAGCAGATAACAGAATTGCTGAAGAAAACCTGAAGTAAAATGAAAAATTTCAAGCCGTCAAAAAGTTCAGTGAAAAGCATCATGGACAGAATGGACAGAAACAGACACAAGGACTAGAGGCTAAGGAAGAAGACTCACGGGAAATGATCAAAGGTGTTAAATGAAAAAGTGGAGGAGCATGCTCTGGGATACTATCAAACGACTGATCTACAAATTTGGGCATAGAAGGAAAAAAATGGAAGGCAAAGGCATAGAAAATGTTTTCAATAAAATCATAAAGGAGAGCTTCCTAACTCTTGAAAGCGAAAGGGATGCCTTCAAACACAAGAGGCCCACAGAGAAATAACAGGTAGGAACAGAAAAGAGATTCCCCGAGACAAACAATAGTTAAGAACAAAAACACAAAATGAAGAAAGATATATTCTAAGTTCTGAAAGATCACAGCTGCCAGCCTAGAATGTTATAGACTCAGCAAGGCTATCATTTATGAGTGATGCAGCAATAAAAACTTTCCATAATAAAAGCAAACTAAAAGGATGTATGACCACTAAGGCGGCTCTGCAGAGGAATGTGGAAGGTGTATGTGAGACAAGAATGAACACACCCAACAGGCCATAAGGACAAATAAATATCAGGGCCGGGGACCAAAGACTTAGGGAAAAAAAACAAAAACATTAGCATGACAGGAACACACATCTTTCAAAAACAACTGAATATTAATGGTGGTCTCAATTCCTCCCTGAGAAGACACAGACTAACCCACTGGATTAAGAAACAAGATCCATCATTTTTATGGATAACATCTTATCACCAATGATAGAGACTACCAGGCAGCAAAATGACAGAAAAGGGGTATTCTATGCAAATGAAATTCAGGATACAAAGTAAGCCTTCACAAATATAGGAAAGGTACAATAACATCCTTATTTAACATGCTTCCAGTGAATTAAGTTAATAATCCAAAGGTAGAGAAAATTCACAAAGCATACAAACACAGAGGTACTAAGTCACACAGTACTGAATGCAAAATCGGTCACTGAAGAAATTAAGCAATAAATTTTAAAATTTTCTTTTGTAAATGAAATATACTTAAAAACAAGCTATTTCAAAATTATGCAACACACTAAGTACAGTTCTAATACCTGCATCAAAATATGAGAATTCTCAAATAAATAACTTAATGATGCACTGTAAGGCCTTATGGGGTAAAAAATAACATGTCAAATCCAAAAGCAGTAGATAGGAAGAAATAATTAAGATCAGGGTCAAAATTAATGAAAGGAGCTGTGGGTGGTGGTACAAGCCTCTAATCCCACCAGTTGAGGAGTAGAAGCAGGCAGATATCTGTGAATTCAAGGTCAGTATGTTCTACATAGTGAGTTGTAGGACATCCAGGAATACATAATAAAACCTTTCTGGGGGAAGGGGCAGGGATCAATGAAAGGAAAAGCTGAATCTTTTAAAAAAGACAAGACTGGAGCCGGGCGTGGTGGCGCACGCCTGTAATCCCAGCACTTGGGAGGCAGAGGCAGGTGGATTTCTGAGTTCGAGGCCAGCCTGGTCTACAGAGTGAGTTCCAGGACAGCCAGGGCTACACAGAGAAACCCTGTCTCAAAAAACCAAAAAAAAAAAAAAAAAAAAAAAAGACAAGACTGACAAACCCGTGTTTAACAGGAAGACAGAAAACAAACCAAATTGAGAAAATTGTAGATAAAGATGGAGACATCGTAACAAATGACAATGACAATAAAATTCATAAAACCATAAGGAAATACCTTAAATTTCTATATTCCTCCAAATCAAGAAATCTAAAAGAAATGAATAAATTTCTATATACATATGATCACCAAAATTAAACCAAGATTGAAATAAACAATGTAAACAGATCTATAACCAATGAGTTTGAAGCAATAAGATATTTGCCAAAGGGGGTTGGGAGTGAGACAAAACAGAATCTAATTGATTTTCTGCAGAATTCGCTCAGACTTTCAAAGAACACTAATACTATTCAAACTATTTCACACAATAGAAAAGATAAGAATGTCTCCAAATTCTATGAAGTCATTAATATCCTTATATCAAGACAAAATATCACAAACCAATCTCCTACATGAACACAGATGTAAAACCTCTCAATAAATTACTTGCAAACAGTGCTGGTGACATGGTTCAGCAGCTAAAGTACATTGATTGTTCTTCCAGAGGACCTGGGTTCAATCCCCAGCATCCACATAATGGCTCATCACTATCTGTAATTCTATTTCCAGGGGATTCAAAACCCTCTCTACCTCTGACACAGAAAACACTTTCAAGGAAATTTATCATCTCGTCATGATAAATGATGGGAAAAGGCTAGAGATGGAAAAAGCATATCCCAACAAAACTACAAACTTACATCAAGCATCCTAGTAAATAGAGAAAACCTCAAAGCAGTCCCGCAACAATAAGGGACAAGTCAAGGATGTCTACTATCTAAATCCTATATAAGCTTAAATTCAATATAGTGATTGAAATCTACCTAGAACAATTAGACAAGAAAAAGAAGAGGCAATCAGTGCCTTAGAAGTCCCCACAACTAAAGCTACCTGGTTTTTCACTAAAAGTCAAATATACATATTAGACAAAAGACAGTGTCTTAAACGAATAATGGTTAGGAAACCTGGACATGACCATGTAGATGAATTGAACTAGACTCCTATATCTCACCTGGCACAAAACTAAATTCCAAATCTTTTAAAGATCTCAATATAAGACCTGCTATCACAAAACTGCTAGATTAAAAAAAAAGCACCAAGTACATTTTAACATATAGATAAGAGGGTTCAGAATAGCATAGGAAATAATACCAATGGTCCAACAGGGTCTCATGAAAATAAAAGGCTTTCTGCACAACCAAAGAAGCAGTTTAATAAAGAGAATTAGTAACTAGAATATAGAAAAACTTAAAAACACTTATCTCAAAAAAAAAATTTAAAACAGGCTAAGGAACCAAAACAAGAATAGAGTTCTTAAAAGAATTACAAATATCTAAGAAACACTTTAAAAAGACATCAACAACCTTGGACATCAGAGAAATGTAGACTAAAATCACTGAGATTCCATTCCACCCCAGTTAGAAGGGAGTGGAATTACAAATGGAAAAAAAAAAAAACGCAAAACAAAAACAAAACCGGGGCCATCAATGTAAATAAAGGGAACTGTTCTATATTGCTAATGGGGTGTGTAAACTAATAAAACCACTTTGGAAATAGGGCATAAGGACTGTCAAAAAGCTAAAAATAAATGTACCATCTGGGCATGTACCCAGAGGAATTTATACCATATTACAGAGACATTTGCACATTCATGTACACTAATCAACTGAACAAGTTCATTGGACAATTACAGTTCCTAAGCACTAAGGACGGCTTTCTGGCAAATAGCTTGCAACTGTCATGGCCTCCACCCTTTACCTTCTTGGGTACAAGATGCATTCAAACCACAACGGAAACAAGCTAACACTAACTGAAATGGTGCACAGAGCTGAGCCCACCAAAGGGGCAATAAAAGAAACACATAACACCATATAGTAACATTAACCTTCAAGAACAACATATATAAAATTGTCAGTTGACTCTTTTGGGGTGGATACACTTACCAGACCTTAACAAAGCAGGTGACGAGAAGGCTGCATCAGGTGAGCTGGCCATTTCAAACTGTTGATTCTTATCATAAGCGTTGCAGGCTAAACTACACCAATTTTAAAACTGTTTAGTGAAGGTTAGAAGCAATCAGCATTAGATTAATGTATGAGCAGTTATTAGCATGATGCAATGTGCAAAAGACAATTAAAGATCATCATATAATTTTAGTTTGTCTTTTATGACTTGAGAATTTGATTTCCTTTATTTGGTTAATTAAGTTTGCATACTTGAATAGACAGAAACATAATATCCACTTACTAAGAAACATACAATTAATAGTATCCATTATTGTTCAGTAAAGTTGTTGTGCTACTATGTAACAATGCTTAGAACTCCCAAGAGGAGTCTGTCCCAGAAACAAGTTAATTCATGTTTCAAACAAGGCTGTTTATATAGTCTCCTAAAAGTTGTAAACAGAATCAAATTAATTCCTTGTAATAAGCCGAAAGTAACTAATACAGCTCAAGGTTTACTATCTGTATTTTTCAGAGTCAACAAACTAGAAACCGCAAACATAACTACTAATTTTAAAGATTTGCCTCAACTACTATCTTTTGTTTAATTTTATAAACTTTACTCTTAACCATGTAAACATACAGTAAATTCGGACAGTATCTAGGTACCTGCTATGGCTGCCACTGGGTTTAAGAAACTGCATTCAACAATAGTTAAGACAGGATTTACCCTATTAAGAAAAATAAGGTTTCCAAAGTCTGCTGCTGGGACATGTATTTGACTAAAACAAAGACTTGAAGAGAAAATAGACGCTGTAGGATTACTAGGCTAGTTATTCTCTTTGCCCAGAACAAGCTACTAACACTTTTTATACGCCCACAGCAACATTGTTAATAACCAACTCAATATTTCTAGGTGACACACACACACACACAAAGAAAATATAAGCAACAAATATCCCTACCAATGTTTCAAATAATTATACTGACTCTGAACTTGAGTCAACTGCTTTTTGAAAAATTCTATTGCATTTCATGTGATTGTTCCACTATAACCCTAAGTCCTTAGTAAATACACACACACACACACACACACAATTACGATTTAAAATGGAATGAAATTGGCAATATTTTAACAAATATAGTGCTTTCTACAATCTTTCCTCAATCTTTGACAAGGGAAAGGTTCTTGGTTGAAGATTTCTCATTCCACCACCTCGCGTGTTTAAGAACACACGTTTTGCTCAAGATTATGTCCAGTTTCATAAGTGGTGGTTTTTTATTTAGCAGGAGTACTAACTTTTAAAACACCAGTGTGACTTTGCAATTTGAACAAGTCAGCTCAGGACACTCGGCATGTTGGCACCTCTGACCTCCGTGGTTGGGAACCACAACGGAAAACTACAGGTGCTGAGGGAAGAAGCCAATTTCAAATTCGGAACCATAACTTAACTTTGTGGCACAAACCCTGGCTTCCTCAATTTCAGACACACAGAACTGGCTGCGGCTAAAAAGTACTGAGGAATGTGAAGAGGACATATAAGGCAAAAGTAGTCGCCAGCTCTTCAGGACCTCCCTAAAAATGGAGGTCCACTTTTTGCAGAGCAATAGAGTTCGGGTTCCAAAGAGCTTGTCACCAGCTGACTGACTTGGGGCAAGTTTCTGGAGAAGTCAGCTTGCCACTAACTTTGAGAGGAAATAACTTGGAGGGAGAAACACATAAGTTTTCTAAATGAGGGAAGTGCAGGCGTTGGGGAATGGGGACCAAGAGGGACAAGACCAGGGCAGCCCGGGAAACCTACTGCTTTCTTAAGACAACTTAAGGTCACAAGTTGATCCCCAGGATAGATCCCACCTGCCTCCCTCCAGGGGACTTGCGGAAGAGCACCACCCCCTGTACCCAGGAGAGGGAAGGTTGTTGTCACAAGCAGTCAAACCTGAGCGCTTGGCCCGGGCTCGTCGTTCCAAGAGCTTCCAGCTGACTTCAGCCATGAGTCCCTCAGCCCCCGCCATCGCACAGTGCCCACCAACCCGGGCTGCCAGTCAGCGAGCCCGGCCCGGCCCCGCCCCCTCGCGCGACACTGTCGGGAGGCACGCCAGCCGGAAGTGAGCTCCCAGGCAGGCGTCGCCCCAGCTCCGCGCTGTCTCGGTCGTCGGAGAAACAGCCCCAGGGCAGCGTGAGAGTGCAGCGAGGGGGCTGCCCGTGAGCCCGCACCCCGAGTCTTTTCTCGGTCCCCCCGGTCGCACGGTGCTTTGCGGCTGCCGTCAAGCGCGGCGGAGGCCGGCCGGGCCGAAGGCGCCATGGCGGCAGGCCTGCTGCCTAGCGCTAGGGCGGTGCTGGTGCCGCTGTTCCTGGGGCTCGCGCTGCTGAGCGTTGGGCCAGCCCCGGCGCGGGCTCTACACAATGTCACGGCCGAGCTCTTTGGGCCTGAGGCCTGGGGCACCCTGGCGGCCTTCGGTGACCTCAACTCCGACAAACAGACGGACCTCTTCGTGCTGCGCGAAAGTCAGTGCTTGCCGGCCCTCCTTCTGTTTGCCCTTCCCGGTGTACCCACGCCCCCTTATTCCTGTTACCCTCCCTCTTGCATTTCCCAGTCTTCTGGCTCTCCCTTTATCTTCAGCACCTTGACAGCTTTCCACTGGGTCCTAACCCAGTAACCCCGCGGTTTGACTGTCAACCCAACCCTTAAGAACACACCAACCTCCCTTCATCTAGAAACCTATAGCCTTCACCTGATGAATAATCTAAAAACCTATAGCCTTCACCTGATGAATAATCTAGAAACCTATAGCCTTCCCCTGCCTGCCAAGTTCTTCCAGATTCCTAAGAACCTTGGACCTAGGTTCTTCCTAGAACCCAAGATGCAACCTGACAGTTTCTTGTAAGAGATGCACTGCCTCTACCATTCACTCAGCTCCTCTGCCCTTCCTCTTGTTAAGATCTTTAAAGGCACTGTGCCTTCCTACAGCACCAGATCATCTACAACTCACACAAGCATCTGTTGTTAGCTAACTGCTGATGGCCACCTTGGCCATACATTCTCAAACTACAAACTTCTCCAGCATGAAATGCCTGGTCTTTAGTGTATAGCTGGCCCTTCCTCATCTTGATTACCACTCCATCGTCTTATCACTGTAGTCTTGCACACCTCTTTTTGCCAACTTGTCATTGAAAGCTCATTAACCACGTTAAGCCACAAAATGCATCAGTGGGTGGTTAAGGAGCAAGACCATGAATAAAGTTAAAAGCCCATACAGAACTGAGTGACAGGATCCTGATGAGGTCTTAGGGCCCCTTCCAGTACCATATCACAAGAATACTCAAAGCCTATAGCTAATCTATCCAAATGAGATACAGAGACTCTCCTTAACTTTGAAGTTAGCCTGTGTTTGTTTAAGCAATTCCGCAAGTCTGTCCCAATGAGTAGTAATCCATGTGGAAGCAAAAGGGGAAAGTTTGGAGGGCTCTGCTTTTTCTTCTTATGTGTTTAATTGTCTCCTTGTAGCTGGTGAGTAGACATTTTAGTAGGAATTCCTGCATCATTGGTATGAAGAGCTGTATAGTGCAATAAACAGCCTCATATCAGGGAGACCTGATCGGATGTGGAAAACACAAGACGTAGTAGTAGCACAGTATTAATAAGGGTGTGTGGGTGTGTTTTCTGTATTGCTGCAGATCAAACTTGGGTCTCATACTCAGGATAGAATAGTATGGTTTAAGGGGTGTTCTTTATATGGGTGCTTCTTTTAAATTATGCCAGCTCCCCCTTAATGGAATCCCATGGTGTCACATTGCCTTGAATACATATGCTTTTCCATACTTTTCCTTCCCTTGTTCCATTAGATTTGTAAGAGTATTCTTGGCAGTGCTGTCCTACTAGATTAGAATAAAAGATTTCTTATAGAAACAGTACCCAGGAAGTTTTTAAGTACTGACCAGATGATTTTCCAAAAACATTTTTTTTCTAAAATGATTTATTTGTTTCTTTTAGGAAATGACTTAATTGTCTTTTTGGCAGATCAGAGTGCACCCTATTTTAAACCCAAAGTAAAGATATCCTTGAAGTAAGTATCTAATATCCTTCTTATTATAATATGAATATTCAGTAGTGTGGGCTGTATTTAAAATCAGTCATGTTCATCTGTGGTTTGTGACACAAAATTCATAGTTCTGAGGTCTGAGTAGTAAAAAAATTTTGAAACTAAATAAATTAATTAAACATGGTGAGGACTGGTGAGTTGACACTTACCTCCAAGTCTGATAGCCTAAGTTGGATACTCAGAATCTTCATGGCAGAGGAAGAAAACTGACTCTTATAAACTGTACTCTCACCTCCATGTATACACTGTGGTGACAGCATTTACACACAAGCCACTAACATACAAATAAAAGATAATTTTTAAAAAAGGAAACATTGAGAATAAAATTTTAAAATGTGCCCCCTTTATAAAAATAACTTTTGATGGTTCCAGGTTTGTTCTATGTAAACGGTCTACAGTCCTTGCAATCTAATATGCTTTCTTGAACGTACTGTGTCTCATTCTGATTTTACCCAGGGAAACAGATCACTAATAAAAATCTCATCATCTTAAAGATGTTTTACATATGGAAGAAAGGTCACTGACCTCTGTCCTGTTTGTTTGTTTTCTCTTTTGATCAAATGGTGAGTTTTTAAATACTGATCTTGACGGAATTGAAAATCAAGCTGCTTTATTTAGGCTTTTATTGCTATGAACAGACATTATGACCATGACAACTCTTGTTTTGTTTGTTTGTTTGTTTTTTGTTTTGATTTTTTTTTGCACATGGAGTGATAATTTTATTCACATATACAGAATAAGACCTTTGTTCTGTTTTTACAACTTTTCCCTATATGCAAAATTGCTTACATACTCTTAATTTAATGCTCTAGCAATTGGAGGTAACAGTTTAGTATCTATTCATACAAGTGTGAAATGCAATTTTTTACTATAGCTTTTATCTTATAAGGCACTGTGTATGAGGTTTTACATTTTCTTTTATTTTCTATATTTTTTGTTTACATTCCAAAGGCTTTCCCCTTTCCCAGATCCCCCCCACCATACATCCCATAAGTCCTCTCTCCCCCAACTATTCCCCAATGATCCCCCCCTCCCCCCCATTTCTTTGTTCTGGATCTACAAAACTGGATACAATCTTTTAAGGCCCAGGGTTCTCTCCTTTCTTCTTCTTGTGAATCATTTGAATTGCTAATTGTGCCTTGAGTATTTAGGGCTTCTGGACTCATTAATATCCACTTAGCAGTGATTGCATTTCATGTGTATTCTTTGGTGATTGGGTTAACTCGCTTAGGATGATATTTTCCAGATCTAACCATTTACCTACACATTCCATGAATTCATTATTTTTAATTGCTGAGTAGTATTCCACTGTATAAATATACCACATTTTCTGTATCCATTCCTCCTTTGAGGGATATCTGGGCTCCTTCCAATTTCTGGCTATTATAAACAAGGCTGCTATGAACATAGTGGAGCATGTGTCTTTATTGTATGCAGGGGAATCCTCTGGGTATATGCCCAGGAGTGGTATGCCAGGGTCCTCTGGAAGTGACTTGCCCAATTTTCTGAGGAACCGCCAAACTGATTTCCAGAGCAGTTGTACCATCTTGCAATCCCACCAAGAGTGGAGGGAGTGTTCCTCTTTCTCCACATCCTCACCAGCACTTGTTGTCTCTTGAGTTTTTAATGTTAGCCATTCTGACTGGTGTGAGGTGGAATCTCAGGGTTGTTTTGATTTGCATTTCCCTGATGACTAATGATGTTGAACATCTATTTCTTAAGGTGTTTCTCGGCCATCCGAATTTCTTCTGGTAAATATTCTTTGTTTAGCTCTGTACCCCATTTTTTGTTGGGGTTATTTGGTTCTTTGGGGTCTAACTTCTTAAGTTCTTTATATATATTGGATATTAGCCCTCTGTCGGATGTGGGGTTGGTGAAGATATTTTCCCACTTTGTTGGTTGCCGTTTTGTCCTTCTGACAGTGTCCTTTGCCTTACAGAAACTTTGTAGTTTTATGAGGTCCCATTTGTCAATTCTTGATCTTAGAGCATAAGCTATTGGTGTTCTGTTCAGGAACTTTCCCGCTGTGCCCATGTCCTCCAGGGTCTTCCCAAGTTTCTTTTCTAATAGTTTCAGTGTGTCTGGTTTTATGTGGAGGTCCTTGATCCACTTGGAGTAGATCTAAGTACAAGGAGATAAGAGTGGGTCAATTTGCATTCTTCTGCATGTTGACCTCCAGTTGAACCAGCACCATTTGTTGAAAAGGCTATCTTTTTCCCACTGGATGGTTGTGGCTCCTTTATCAAAGATCAAGTGACCATAAGTCTGTCGGTTCATTTCTGGGTCTTCAATCCTATTCCATTGATCTACTTACCTGTTGCTGTACCAATACCATGCAGTTTTTAACACAATTGCTCTGTAGTACTGCTTGAGGTCAGGGATATTGATTCCCCCAGAAGTCCTTTTATTGTTGAGAATAGTTTTAGCTATTCTGGGTTTTTTTGTTGCTCCAGATGAATTTGAGAATTGCTCTTTCTAGATCTATGAAGAATTGAGTTGGGATTTTGATGGGGATTGCATTGAATCTGTAGATTGCTTTTGGCAAGATGGCCATTTTTACTATATTGATCCTGCCAATCCAGGAGCAAGAAATATTTTTCCATCTTCTGAGGTCTTCCTCGATTTCTTTCTTCAAGGACTTGAAGTTCCTGTCATACAGATCTTCCACCTGTTTGGTTAGAGTCACGCCAAGGTACTTTACGTTGTTTGTGGCTATTGTGAAGGGTGTTATTTCCCTAACTTCTTTCTCAGCCTGCTTGTCCTTTGAGTACAAGAAGGCTATTGATTTGCTTGAGTTAATTTTATAACCTGCCACTTTGCTGAAGTTGTTTATCAGCTGTAGAAGTTCTCTGGTGGAGTTTTTTGGGTCGCTTATGTAAACTATCATATCATCTGCAAATAATGATAGTTTGACTTCTTCCTTTCCAATTTGTATCCCTTTGACTTCCTTATGTTGTCTAATTGCTCTCGCTAGAACTTCAAGTACTATATTGAAAAGATATGGAGGAAGAGGGCAGCCTTGTCTAGTCCCTGATTTTAGTGGGATTGCTTCAAGTTTCTCTCCATTTGTTTTGATGTTGGCTACTGGTTTGCTGTAGATTGCTTTTACTATGTTAAAGTATGGGCCTTGAATTCCTGCTCTTTCCAAGACTTTTTAGCATGAAAGGATGCTGAATTTTGTCGAATGCTTTTTCAGCATCTAATGAGATGACCATGTGTTTTTGTTTTTTTTTTTTTTTAGTTTGTTTATGTAGTGGATTACATTGATGGATTTCCGTATATTGAACCATCCCTGCATCCCTGAGATGAAGCCTACTTGATCATGGTGAATGATTATTTTGATGTGCTCTTGGATTCAGTTGGCAAGAATTTTATTTAGTATTTTTGCATCAATATTCATAAGGGAAATTGGCCTGTAGTTCTCTTTCTTTGTTGGATCTTTGTGTGGTTTTGGTATCAGCGTAATTGTGGCTTCGAAGAACGAGTTGGGCAGTGTCCCTTCTGTTTGTATTTTGTGGAATAGTATGAAGAGTATTGGTGTTAAGTCTTCTTTGAATGTCTGGTAGAATTCTGCACTAAAACCATCTGGTCTCGTACTTTTTTTGGTTGGGAGGCTTTCTATAACCCCCTTCTATTTCCCTAGGGGTTATGGGACTATTTAGCTGATCTAATTGATCCTGATTTAATTTTGGTATTTGGTATCTGTCTAGAAAATTGTCCATTTCCTCCAGATCCTCCAGTTGTGTTGAGTATAGACCTTTGTAGTAGGATCTGATGATCTTTTGAATTTCCTCAGTTTCTGTAGTTATGTCCCCCTTTTCATTTCTAATTTTGTTAATTTGTATACTGTCTCTGTGTCCTTTGGTTAGTCTGGCTAAGGGTTTATCTATCTTGTTGATTTTCTCAAAGAACCAGCTCCTGGTTTTGTTGATTCTTTGTATGGTTTTCATTGTTTCTACTTGATTGATTTCAGCCCTGAGTTTGATGATTTCCTGTCTTTTACTCCTCCTGGGTGAATTAACTTCTTTTTCTTCCAAGACTTTAAGGTGTGCCGTTAATCTGCTAGTGTATGCTCTCCCAGTTTCTTTTTGGATGCACTTAAAGCTATGAGTTTTCCTCTTAGCACTGCTTTCATTTTGTCCCATAGATTTGGGTAGGTTGTACCTTCATTTTCATTGAATTCTTAAAAAGTCTTTGATTTCTTTTTTATTTCTTCCTTGACCAATGTGTCATTGAGTAGAGTATTGTTCAGTTTCCATATGTATGTTGGCTTTCTGTTGTTTTTGTTGCTATTGAAGACCACTCTTACTCCATGGTGATCTGATAGGAGGCATGTGATTAGTTCAATCTTCTTGTATTTGTTGACATCTGTCTTGTGACCAATTATATGATGAATTTTGGAGAAGGTACCATGCGGTGCTGAAAAAAAGGTATATTCTTTTGCTTTAGGATGAAAAGTTTTATATATATATATATATATATATATGTGTGTGTGTGTGTGTGTGTGTGTGTGTGTGTGTGTATTGTATATATATATATCTGTTAAATCCAATTGGTCCAAAGTTTCAATTAGTTTCACTGTGTCCCTGTTTAGTTTCTGCTTTCCTGATTGGTCCATTGAGGAGAGTGGAGTGTTGAAGTCACCCACAATTATTGTGTTAGGTGTAATGTGTGCTTTAAGCTTTAGTAAGGTTTCTTTTACGAATGAGGGTGCCCTTGCATTTGGAGCATAGATGTTCAGTATTGAGAGCTCTTCTTGGTGGATTTTCCCTTTGACCAGCAAGAAGTGACCTTCCGAGTCTCTTTTGATGACGTTAGGTTGGAGGTCAATTTTATCTGATATTAGAATAGCTACTCCAGCTTGTTTCCTGAGACCATTTGCTTGTAAAATTTGTCTTCCAGCCTTTTACTCTAAGGCAGTGTTTGTCTTTAACACTGAGATGTGTTTCCTGTGTGCAGCAAAATGTAGGGTCCTGTTTCCATTCCAGTCTGTTAGTCTATGTCTTTTTATTGGGGAATTGAGTCCATTGATGTTAAGAGATATTAAGGAATAGTAATTATTACCTCCAGACATTTTTGAAATTATTTTTTTATATTTGAGAGGTTATCTTCTTTTGGGTTTGATGAGAGGTTTCTATCTTGCATCTTCCGGGATGTAGTTTCCTTCCTTGTGTTGGTGTTTTCCCCCTATTATCCTTTGTAGGGCTGGGTTTGTGGAAAGATATTGTACAAATTTGGTTTTGTCATGGAATACCTTGAAGTCTCCATCTATGGCAATTGAGAATTTTGCTGGGTAAAGTAGTTTTGGCTGAAATTTGTGTTCTCTTAGAGTCTGCATGATATCTGCCCAGGATCTTCTTTCTAGCTTTCATGGTCTCAGGTGAGAAGTCTGGTGCTAGTCTGATAGGTCTTCCTTTATATGTTACTTGGCCTTTTTCTCTTACTGCCTTTAATATTCTTTCTTTGTTTAGTACATTTGGGGTTTTGATTATTATGTGACGGGATGTATTTCTGTTCTGGTCCAGTCTGTTTGGAGTTCTGTAGGCTTCTTGTATATTCATGGACATCTCTCTCTTTAGGTTGGGGAAGTTTTCTTCCATAATTTTGTAGAAGATATTTGCTGGCCCTTTAACTTGTAAATCTTCACTCTTATCTATACCTATAATCCTTTTGTCATCTGGTTATCTCTGGCGTTAGTTGGCCTTGTTGTCACTGGCTGGTGTTTAACTCTCCCGCGAGGCTGGGCTCAAATGTTGTTTCTCTACTAGTGACTATGCTGCAAGATAGAGACTGCTTCTGTGAGTGCTGAGGGAACCTCAGGGAGGGCAGTTCCCAACCGAGTTGGTGCAAGGCCAGAGGACATGGAGATGTCTCTCCAGCTGCAGCCCTTGCCCTGCTTAGTGGGGTGAGCCTGGAGGATCCTCCCGAGTGATGGTAGCCCCTGATTGAATTTGTCTACCTGGGCCTCTCTAGCTGTGTCCTGGTGGCAATATGGAAACCTACCTCGACCCCTGCTGTAAGGGTCCGTGGGCAGGCTGCTCCCAGCTGCCTTGGTGCAAGGCCAGAGAGCATGGAGAAGTCCCGCAGAGCCTCGGCCCTAGGCCTGGTTGGTGGCGAGAGCCTGGCGGATCCAACCGCGCCAACCATGACAACTCTTATTTAAAAAAAAAAAAAAAAGAAAAATTTAGTTGAGGCTGGCTTATCAGCAGTTCAGTCCATTACCATCATGGTAGGAAGTATGGCAACATGTATGCAGACATGGTGCTGGAGGAGCTGAGAGTTCTGCATCTTGATCCCCAGACATCAGAAGGAGACTGTGAGCCACACTGGACATAGCTTTGGCATCAGAGACCTCAAAACCTGCAAGGCCATACCTCTTAATAGTGCCTCTCCCTATGGGCCAAGCATTCAAACACATGAGGCTATGGGTGGGCATACCTATTCACACCACCACACAAGCTTTTCAAATTAATTTTTTTTTTAATTTTTTTGAGTCAGTGCTGCGGACCGCAGCTGCTCGTGGCAGCTTTGGTTGCAGCCTTCTGCAAGCCGTAGCTCCTCGTGGGAGTTCGGTTGCAGGGGAGACCAAGATCCCGGGGTCAGGAAGGCACGAATCGGCGAGAATGACGACACAGACGCAGGATACTTCATATTATAGAAAAATCTATATTTTCTCTAATGAGGAGCCCTGTTTTATAGCCCCCTACTCAGAGCATCAGGTTCTGACAATTACATAATAAAAATGAGGCACGCTAGCTTACATAGGTAGCGCCCTTAGGTTATAAGCTAAATTATTTTAAGCCATTTCTGTCTAAGCTAGAGATCTTGCCTAAGTTAGCAAGATTCTTCTCTGAACTAGCAAGCTTTCCTCAGAGCCAGGCACCTTGCCTGAGTCCGGGAATCTTTTCTCTCTAGACTAACCCATTCTCTCACTAGCAAGCTTTCCTCAGAGCCAGGCATCTTGCCTGGCCCTGGGAATCTTGCCCTCTAGACTAAATCATTCTCTCACTAACTAACTCATGTTCCCCAACTAACAAGCTCTCTTCAGAGCCAGGCATATTGCCTGGCCCTGGGAGATTTGCTTTCTAGACTAACTCATTTTCCCACTAACTAACTCTCTTCTAAGTCTTATGTTTTGTCTGCTCAGAGGAAATCTCTGCTCTTGGTAGACAATTGCTTGACATTAACATAGTAAAGGATGTAGCTAGCTAAACAGGGATAATTTACATGACCATACCTTACAGTCTCCTATGTTGGGTAAGCCTGGACTTGTTTTCCACTTAGCCTCATTAATAATTCATGAGTCTCACCTGGGACCGAGGGCTACGGGTGAATACTTTGGCTTAGCAAGACAAAGGATGGCAGCTCAGTAAACTGTTTTTTAGGAAGTCTGGGCTTAGGGACTACTTCATATGTAGATATACAACAAGCTCGAGGACTAGGCAGGATCTGAATTATAGCATATTATGAGAGCTATGAAATATTTTCCTTAAATTTTACATGGTCGTGGCTACCAGAAATAAACAGGTTAGAAAAGGTGCCAAAGGAACATTTATGGCTTCCTGTAGTAGGCTTTATGCGCAGCATTTCACCCCCCCCTTTTTTTTTTAAACTGAAGCACATATATATATCTCTTTTGGCAGTAGAAGGAAAAGTCAAAGGTAAGGCTGCCCTGAGATTATAGCTCAGAATCCTCTCCAGCCAGGGAATTCCACAAAAATGCTCCCTCGGGGACGGCGCTTACTCTAAGGTGTCCACTGAAACTTGCGCTATGGACGGCGCTTATTCAAAGTGTCCACTGAGACTCGCGCTTTACCTGTGGAAATTCACAGTGTCCGCAGAGGATGTGTGACATTTCCCTCTCTTTTAAATGAGCTTGTAAATATCTCTTTTGGCAGCAGAAATGGAAGAGAAGGCTAGTTTGAGAAGGAAAGTTATTTTGTAGCCGTGTTGACCGTAAATATTTAATATAGCTAAATTATGGGGTTTAGACACCATAGTCTGGAAATAATATATTAGGCCAAATCTTATAAATTGGCAAATTTGTTATATGCCTTGTTTATAGCTGACGTTAATACTTAATGTCAAGGCTGTCATAATATGCTTTGGTCTAAGAAGCTCATTAGATCCTATTAAATACCTGTTGGATAAGACTTAATGACTTATATAAATAGGTTCTATCTATTTTTGTGTGAACTAACTATTAATAGGCTTTACTAAGTATCTAGACTTGTATCTAAGATGTTACTAGAGCTATATTATAAACAGTCCCTAAAATCTTTATTTTAATTTCCCAATGTAAACCTATGGAATGGAAGTCCTTTTTCTGGAGGTATCTTTGTCTGGAGCACTAGAAAGGTTTAAAAGCAGTGGAAAGACATTCTATGGGAGTTGTACCTGCTAAATTAACACAATTAGTAAGTCTATAAGTATAACAATTAAACACAATGTAAGGAAAACAAACTTGGCTGCCAAAGAGCAGCCACTACTGTTAGAGCCTCTCCCGTTAGAATATTATAGCTGGTCCATGTAGGTAGTCTCTTCGAAGCCAGCAGAAGCCTTGTAGTTCTGTCTTTTGTATCTTCGCCCTTGTGGAAATGGAGTTGGTATTTGCTTGTGAAACCAGTACTCTGTGGAAAATGCCTTTTAGTCTCTCAAAATTAGAGCTAAGAAAAAAGGTTTGTTTGGTTTAAGTTCATAAGATTTGTATAATGGCTTTATTTGGTTATAATTGGTCTTAAAGGTATATTTTTAAATGTCTTGAGTATAAAAAATTGGTTTATAAGTCATTAGATATAATTTAAAAGGTATAATGTTGTTAAGCAGAGGTTAATTTAACCAGTGACACGTGGCCTAATGCCACACAGGCATTATTTGCTTTATATAATTAAATTAAAAATATAAATATGCTTTCATATTTTGACTATAAAATATTGGCTTATAAATTGTTAATCATGATTTAAATGGTATAGAGTTAACAAAAGACAAATTTAGAGCTAATAGCTCAAGGTTACAGCCATCTTGAGCACATGGCATTTTAAACTCATAAAATAAAGGCCTCTAAGATGCTTCTAATACAATATCTTCTTTTTAAAAAAAAAAATAGGCATTTTGAACCAAAAAAACCATAATTGTAGAGATCTTCTTAAAAGAAACAACCATGCCGGGCGGTGGTGGCACACGCCTTTAGTCCCAGCACTTGGGAGGCAGAGGCAGGCGGATTTCTGAGTTCGAGGCCAGCCTGGTCTACCGAGTGAGTTCCAGGACAGCCAGGACTACACAGAGAAACCCTGTCTCGAAAAAACAAAAAAAAAAAAAAAAGAAAAAAAAAAGAAACAACCATTAATCTATTAACTGGAGGCAGTTGGCCTCTATTTAAAACCTTTTTTCAACTATGTTTAACTTTAGCTGAGTCTTAGAACAATTTAAATCAGCCCTTGCCGTGTAAATTGCAGTTAGAGTAAGAAATAGATCGCCAATAGATGAAGTTTTTATTAATTTTTGTCTTTAACATGAAACACATAGACAAAAGCCATTTGCACATGAGTCATTCACACAATGTCACAGATAGGACACATATACATATAGACATGGTGCACCAGGAATAGACAGTACACAGAAAAAGAAACATGCTTGTACTGCAATTATTCCATTTTCTTTCTCTTTTTTCTCTTTAACCTTTCATGGAGCAGCTCTTGGAGAATGCGGACATAAGTCTGTTTTTAAACCCTTTTCTTTTTGCCTGAATCGGCTCTTAACAACTGTGGTTACAATCTAGAACCTATATAGTTCTTTCTCTTGGCTGTCCTGGAACTCACTCTGTAGACCAGGCTGGCCTCAAACTCAGAAATCAGCCTGTTTCTGCCTCCCAAGTGCTGGGATTATAGGCGTGCACCACCACACCTGGCTCTCTATTTTTATTGTCTGGCTCTAAGCAAAGAGTTCAGTGTTGAGTAAACACTGCCTTATTTAATCTGTATCCTCTAGCACCCGTTTTGCTCACGGTGTAGGATACCATCCTTAAGTTTGGGACTGAGAGATTGTCCCTGACTTCGCATTCCATCTTTGTGGAACTTGTTTCTCTGTGTAGCCCTGGCTGTCCTGGAACTCAACTTTTGTAGACCAGGCTGGCCTCAAACTCAGAAATCCACCTGCCTCTGCCTCCCAAGTGCTGGGATTAAAGGCGTGAGCCAACACTGCCCTGTGGCAGTGGTTCTTATTGCTTATGGTTGGCAGTACATGTAACATTTCCCCCAATGATAGTGAACCAATATGATTTGGAAATTCGAGGAAGCAAATTGAATACTTGCTTTAAGCTAAAGGAGAAAGGGATGGGTCAGTGCAAACCAAAATCGCAGCTTCCATATAGTCTTGGAACTAGAGCATAGCAACACAGCTTGAATAAATCTTACTTGATAATGTTTAAGTTTGGATGCACAGCATTTAGAAAAGATGGCAGTGAAAATAACGTTTTGTGAAGGAGTGAAAGGATTTTCTTGACAGAAAAGTAGGTACACTTGGGAGAAATATAGTCTGAGTAAAGGAAATAAGAACAGACTAGGATCCTTCCAAAGTAATAAAAACATTTGGACTCAATTATATGAAAAGAGAAAAGTGATTATATGTTGCACAAAACACAGATTATGAAAAATGTACTTATATTGGTTTACTTGGTATTCACATTATGAATTAGAATCACATACTAAATAAACTATTTTTTAATCACTGTGGAGGAGATAGAAGATGACTCAGTAAAGTATTCTTAAAATGTAGAAAGTTCTGTTTTAATTTTTTAAAGACATGTGTGTGCTCTGGAGTGTCGTGTTTGTGAGCTGCCTTCCTTTCATGGTGCTGGGAACCAAACTCCTGTCTTTTGCACAAGAAATGCATTCGCTTAATCACAATTTCTCCAGCCCTCTGTCCTTTTACTTATGCAGTCTAGTTGGATTACACTGTAGTTTCATTATTATTTTCTTAAATATTTATATTTTATATGTATGTGTACGTACCTGAGTGTCCGTATATGTACCACACACATGCAGTTCTCAGAGGTGAGAAAGGGTATTGGCTCCCCCTGGAACTAAAGTTATGGTTGTGAACCACCTTATAGAACTCATGTCTTCCAGAAGAGCAGCGTGTGCTCTTAATTACTAAGCCACTCTCCAGCTCCTTTTGGTCCTTTTGTTTATGTCTGAGTGATGCTGAAAGTGAAACCCAAAGCCTCACTTATATGACACAAGCAGTCTCCCACTGAGCCAGTGCTTGAGTTGAAATGGAATTTTCTATTGATAGAGTTCAGATTTATGGTACTATATAAAGCTACTCTATGTTCTATTCATTATGAATTCTTCTATAGACCAGAAGGATCTAGACACACAAGAAATCATTAAATACAATGATTTCTTTGATTATTTCTATTATATCTTGAATTTTGAGTTGAAAATATTTTGCATGGTAAAAATGTCCTTTTCTGCTGTAACTGTTCTGATATTTCTTAACTTCTTATTTCCTTTAGGACTTTGAGTGCATTGGTAACAAGTGTAGTCCCTGGGGATTATGATGGGGATTCTCAAATGGATGTCCTTCTCACATATTTTCCCCAAAATCATACCAACAATCAACTAGGAGCTGTTATCTTCTGGGGACAAAATCAAACCTTAGGTGAGTTTTAATTTATTATTTGCTGATGTTCTTGATAAAAATGTGATAATTATGTTCTCAAAACAAATGTTTTGTTCTTGGTTACTAGTAAAAACTTCTTGACAGTTTCTTTTCTTTTTACTTTTTTTGTTTTGTTTTGTTTTTTGTTTTTTGTTTTTCGAGACAGGGTTTCTCTGTGTAGCCCTGGCTGTCCTGGAACTCACTCTGTAGACCAGGCTAGCCTGGAACTCAGAAATCCACCTGCCTCTGCCTCCCAAGTGCTGGGATTAAAGGCATGCACCACCACTGCCCGGCTGACAGTTTGTTTTCTTTTCCAACATAAACTACTCCTTTCCAGAGAACAAATTCTATTCTCGATCACTTGAAAAACAGATATTGTAAGTTTTAGACTTGTTGGAGTGACTAAAGACTTAGCTTCAAGCTTAGTATGTTGGCACTTGGGCAACAAACAGGTGGATCTCTCTGAGTTCCATGTCTTCCACAGTTAAATGTTAGACTTTATCTCATAAAACAAAAAGAGCAAACTTCAGAGATTTGGGGAGAGCAGTCCTCAGTGACCCTAAGAAGGCACTGTGTCCTTTAGCTATGAGAAATAGCCAGATGCACAGCAGCTGCTCCATAGGATGCTAATTCTGCTAATAGTCTCAGCAGCAAAATGGATGTGCACTGGGCCTCTTAAAACTGCTGAATTTAGTGTGCAAACACAAAGACAGATACAGAAGACAGGAAGGCATTGCCTCTCCGCACATGCCCTTAAAAATCACTTGACCTAGTAATCATAGCTTCACGTTCAGCTCAGCATTGCAAATGCCAGGATACCTGACAGTCTCTTCTTTTTGCTTTAAGTTTTCCCATTTCAGAAAATACAAAAAGCATAGGTTGTGAGTCAATCTGCTATGTCTGTCCATTCATGGATTTGAAGTCAGCAAATGCCGGGATGCTTTCTGTCAGCATTTGGGAATTCAGGCAAAATCTTGTACACTTATTCTTTAAATATTTATAAGGATACCATGTGCAGGTACTGCTTATAAGAAAAAAAATTGACATGATAGAATAGGTCTAAATCAACACTAAAATCTTGTTGATTACCAAATTATACAGAAAACAATTCAGCTAAAAGATATTTAGATGGGAGCCTCAAATGAAACTATGAATTGAATTGAATATTCCCTATAGAGTGAATTCTCTCAATGTCTGTTCATTAAATGAAGCTTTTGATGTCTCCTTATTGATAGCTATTGCAGGAAATTAGAGACGCATCTTGTAAAAAAATAAATAAATAAAAGAGTACTTTGAGTATAAGAAAAGTATTAAATGCCCACCACTTCATATTGTTGTGTTTCTGTATGTATATGTCTGTATACAGATACACACACACATACATATACATATATATCCTTTTTTTCCCACAGATCCTAAAAACATGACCATACTTAATAGGACTTTTCATGACCAACCACTGATTATGGAGTAAGTATGTGCTTGCTTTACTTAGAACAATTTAAAACTTACAAATGTAAAATAAAATCTTTTGTGTAGAAAGCTACTTTGCTAAGTAGCATTGACACTAAATTCACTCCTTAAGATTTTAGGAACCTGAGGGGAGGCCCTTGGTCCTGTGAAAGCTTGATGCCCCAGTGTAGAGGGATGCCAGGGTCAGGAGGTGGGAGTAGGGGGGGAGCACCCTAATAGAAGCAGGGGGAGGGGGCGTAGGGATGGGGGAGCTGCAGACGGGAAACAGAGAAAGGGGATAACATTTGAAATGTAAATAAATAAAATATCCAATTAAAAATATCTTGGCATTTAAGGAGTAAAAAAAAAAAAAAAAAAGATTATAGGAACCTATGTACAGGATTATATAGCAAACATATTTGCTATGGGGAAGTGAGACACCAATGAAGGAGAAAATTGATTGTCCTGAAGAAAAGAAGAATATGGATTTTTTTTGTTTTGATAACTTCATATTTATTCCTTGTAGATCTATTGGGATGTGTAGTCATACATCATTCTTTAATTCAAATGCCAATTTTTGAGTTGAAAATGTCAATTGATAGATATTAAGAATATAAGGTTTCCTCCTGAAATGGAGAAAAATTTAGACATTAAGAAGAAAATGTGTTCCTTTAAAACAATTTTTCTTTATGTTATTTATTTCTTCAAAATACATAGCCATGACTAAATCTAATAAAGGTGATATAATACTGGTAGTGAGGTAAAGGTCATTCCTGGAACATGAAGTCTGGTCAAGTCCTTGTTTGCAGTGATCCCGTGTACACTTGGTGAAACCATTGCCACAACCGCAGCAGCAGTGATTACAGACCTGAAACAGAAACCCTTTGTTCCTACTTTTTGAGTACTTGGTTTGGTTTCTTTCATATTTGTGGAGGTTTTCTTTCATTGTCATTATAAAAGTCAACCACAGATATAAAGAGTAACTAGGTATTATTTTACGGGGTTATTTTTAAGGCTAAAGGTTCTTGGAATTTACACTGTTTCCCTCGCTGTTGGGAGAGACAAAAGCAGGGCCATCTTAACGTGGTTCTTCTTCTAAACTCTCGCCACCCTTTCTACATGATGCTGCTATATATGTGAATAATAGGGATATGGTGGGCAAATGTGTGCTGATTGTGATTCATTCAAAATTTTATTTTAAAATAATAGTTTTTATACATATAATGATACTGTTAATTTAAGATTAGTGAACTTTACCTACAAAGAGAAGGGTGTTCTTTTTACCATTACATAAGGAACTAGATCATGGTTGAAAATTTCATAGTGCAGAATGTAGAGCATCTTCATTATTTTCTAAAGATAATCAATATTAATTTTCGAACATCACTGCTGAGAGTACCACTTCATATGAATACTTATTTGATTGGCAGATGTTTGCTTAGAATTTCAAAGATTATTATAAAGTCTGCCTAACCACAAGCCATTATTGAATGATTTTTTTAATGAAATTTAACTGAACAACTTAAAACTTAATTTTAAAAATCAATCAAGCTAACAATACAATTCAAATAGTTGTTAATTTTTTACTTGCATGCTAAGGAATGGCAATAGGAAAATACAGGTTTTCTCTCCGTAATTAAACCAATATTCCATACAGCAAAACCCCATATACTCAGAGCATTGCAGGTCGTACTGTGGAATGGTGCTGATGGGAGCCAGGGCTTCCGACAGTGTGTTGATGGCCATTGGGTGGGGCACAGTGGCTGTTCTGTATTTAAAACCAAAGTCACAGTTATGTAATGCAACACAGGTGAGAATTACCAAAAATACCTCAGAGTCAAGATGTTTTTTACTTTAAATTAATTTTTGATTGTTAACAAATTCAAAAAACATGTTACTGTTGCTAAATATATATGTTGCAACTTGTAATTCAAGTATTAAATCCCATTTGAAATCACAACCAGTCCTTTCAGAAGCCACGCCCTATGTTATGTGGCGTTCATAGATAAACCCAAAAGGTTGTAAAGCAACACTAGTTCCTGCTTGAAGTTGCATCCAGTGCGGGTCAGCAAGAGGCTCTCCTTTATGCCCTCTGCTCAGACAACTCGAGTTCACAGAACCCTCTGTATCTGAAGGTGGCTGATATATATACAGTTGGGGGTTTTCATTTTTTTCATTTTTTATTATAATTATATCAATTTCCCCTTTATTTCCCCCATTTAAGCCCCCCATTTATACCTCTTTGTTTGCTTTATTTTATTCATTAATTGTGGTTGCATACACATATGGATAGGGCTATTCCTGATTGCAAAAGTATAACCAGTTCAGTTAGTATAATGTTACTTGATGTGTGTGTTTCCAGGCTGACCATTTGATACTGGATAAACAATTGGTATACACCTCCCTGGAGGAGACTATTTCTCCTACCCTCAGCCTTCCTTAGTTGTCTATACTTCTGTGTGGAGGGTTGAGGACTCCTGGGCTTACTCACATCCACTTTAGCATGTCTATTGTTGGTCCTTGTTCAGCTCATGTTTGGGCAGTCATGTTGATGAGGCTTTGTAGGTCTATGGCATTTTTAGGAGACAGAGTCTCACAGCAAATGGTGAGAGCCCATCTTTTCTGGCATTCTCAATCTTTCTGTCCACTGTTCTACAATGATCCCTGAGCCTTGGGCTCAAGAAATATGTCATAGATGTATCAGTTGGGAATTAATGGTCTCCATTGTTGCAATGAAAATGAAAAACAAAGTGTCCTTGATGAGGGCTAAGGACTACACTTATGTATGCATGTTTAGAATGCAGTAGAGTATGTTCTGCTTTAGTAAACGGGAGGTTCTTAGCTTCTCTTCCAAGATCCATGACTTTACCATCTAGGGTAGTTCAGTATCAGATATGATTTTCCCATTGATGGCTTGTATTAATTTTTAGGTAGATAGCTAATGATATGATTCCTCTTCATGCAAATCTAGTTTTTACTATTGCTGCAGCAGACTTACTGCAGCTGGTGCATCCATTAGCAAAACTAAACGCCTTTGGTCTGGAAGAGGCAACTGTCACTTCTGCTTTAGCGACCACAAATGGGCATTGTTGCATACAGTAGTGCTCCACACTCCTGGAAGCGAAGTTAAAAGTGGAATTTTAATAAACAGCTGCTTAATTTTAAAAATATTTCTTTTCAGCTTCAATGGTGATCTAATTCCTGATGTGTTTGGTATCACAAATGAGTCCAGCCAGCCACAGATACTACTAGGAGGGTGAGTGAATAGGAATATAGCTGTGTCATTAATTGTATGTATTCTTGCTGCTGCCGAAGATGGGTGCGAACATTTGCTTTGATCGTTGAAGAAAAGTAAACGTACTGGAAATGCTTGTTTAAAAAAGATTCTTTTGAGAGTATCTGGTCTTCTAAAAGAGTTTGAATTTGATCTATAATCATTTTGAATGTAGAGCAACCTTAATTCATTCTGGAAGTAGATATACAGTCTTTACTGATCTCCATGTAAATAGTAGTGCTTTATGTGTTGACGAACTTTAAATTGGATGAGTAGGTAGTCTACCAGTGCCGTCATTGTCTTGTTAGCTCTCATACTTTAGCTCAGAAGCGTTGCTTCCCTTATTTCATTTGTGAAGTAAACAATAAATGAATACTCCCCCAAAAATGTAAGTACCTCCTTTAGTTTTAGAAAGTTTTCAGTGTAAACTTTGTCATTGATCAGGATGGATGGATGGACAGGCTGACAGACCATTCAGTTCCTCTACATTTCAGTACAACTCTCCTCCGAAGTCAGGAATAGAGATGGCTCTGGTACCTTTTGGGAGGGACCTTCAATCAGTTTTGTTTTTTTTTTTTCTGTAATGGTAAATGCAAATTTTTGTTCATGAATAGAGAACTTGTTTGTTTGGCTTGTTTGGCCTTTGAGGAATTGCAGAGAATTACCCTATTAGCATGTCTTCAGATAGTTATTTGGAGCGCCAACAAATTTGTTTTTGAGACATAATATGCTTTGATGATTGTTTCCTAATGTGTCTTACAGTTAGACATAAGTGAATTGTACTTAAGGTATCTTGTGAAATGCTTAGATTCTCTGTCATATTTTATAAAAAATAATTCATAAAAATATAAATATTTGGGTATTTATCATAATGAACTCTTAAAGAATTGTGAATATTGAATCAGACCTGTTTTCCCTTCTTCCATCTTTACAAAATATCTGAAACCAGTCATGCTGTAGAGATAACTTGAAAACAGATCCTCATTTGGTTTAGGGCCATTTCTAAAAGGAACAATATGAGAAGCAAGAAAATGATGTGATTGCGGTCCTGTTGCTGGAGTTGGGACTCCTCAGAGAGCCCACAGTGAACGTGTGACTGAGAGCATGCCTGTGATGCTGGCGCTTATTTCCGGGCAACTCCATCGTGGTGTACATCACTGGAACAGCACCACTGTGTTTTTTAATTTGAAGAATGCTTTTATTTGCAGCATTTCTGTTTGATCATTTTATATATTCTCAGTTTTCTTGCCAAACTTTCCCACTGTTAAGTTGCTCAGTATGTTATTCACATCTTCATACACTCTTTCTTATCCAGTCCTGAGTTGACTTTCTTACTTCATTTATCTCTGGTACTTGAGTCCTCTGACCCCTGCTGCTGTGGGAAAGTTGGACTAAGATCTTTTAGCTTTTTCCTTTTGTTAGTTTCCAGGCCTAGAGAGTTTGGAGATTGTGGTGGTGTCATTTCTGCTGCCTTTTCATAGTTTTCACTTTTTGTTGTGTTCTATACATTTATTTAAATGGGTGTGTCTTTTTGTTATACGTTGAAGGTTGTTATTTACTCACTTGTTTATTTATATGTCTTCCTGGTTAGGTGTCTGGGGATTTGTTTCCTACTGCTAAGAGGGGAAGCCAACTGTAGGGATGGAAGCAATGATTTGACTCCACTCCCAATGTAAACATGCATTAAAAATATTGTCCTCTTCCTGCAGTCAGGAAGAGGCAGAAGCACTATGACTGTTGGGAAATGTAGTCTGTCTCTTTTTAGAGCTAAGGGTACTAATAGTAAAAGGCAAAGGGGCGAGAAAGAAGAAAAGGGGGGTAATTTTATGAGTGGGAGGGAAAATATATGGGCTAAAGCTATGAGACATTATAGAGAAGATTCATGAAAAGAAAGGAGGCCCAACCGATGGCCCAGCACACGGAAGTGCTTACCGCCAAGCCTGACAGCATGGTGTTGATCCCAGTACACATACTGGTAGAGGGAGAGAATCAACACCCCAAGTTGTCTTCGGACCTCTGTGCTAAGGAGCATGTTAAGGCATACACACCCCTCAAAAATAAGTAAATATTTATAAAAATTAAAAGAGAACAGTTATAAAAAATCTACTCAGATAAGGTAAAAGCTATAACAAAAAATAAAATACAAAACTATAAATTTTAAAGATAAGAAATGAAATGGGAACGTTTATATTATTGGTCAGTATTTTTTCCTACTTAGGATGGTTTTCCTCAGCTCTTCGGATCATTCTTTGTAGATCAAGAATACCAGTCTCCATGACTCAGTGAGATTAGATCTGTATTTCAGTGCTGGAAGGAGTTTCTGTGTCAGCCTTTCTGACTGTTTTTCTAGAGGCATTTTTTCATTCTCGTGTGTCCTGAGGATTACACTCACCTTGTGGGATTTTATATAACCCAGGCTCTGTGTTACAAGCCCATGCTTGATTTTACTGCTTTTTAATCTGTGACTGATATTTGAATGAGAGATGTAATATAACAGGGTATTAGTCTAATGTGTTACATATAAGAATGTAAAATATAAGAAACAAAAGGAACACATTTTTAGTCAGACTAACTTTTAAAATCTTATATAGTACTGAAAGAAATTTTAGAGAAAACCAAACTTAGAAATATTTTCTGCTTGTCAGGATCCTACCATACCCACATATGCCCATTGTAGAGAACTTCTGATTCCACACACTTCTCAGGTTCTCATGTTCTATCTCACCTAGGCTGCAGTAGGGGGCCCTCCCTGTAGTTGTCAGACCTGTCATCACAGGGGATTTGGGTACACCCCAGCTTCAGGTTTGCACACCACACTTCTGCAACAGCCATTTCCCTCTACCATCTCTCAACCCACCAGTGCCCAGCATGTGACCTTGTGTATGCAGGGCCAGGCTGTACTCATTGAAATGGCCATCATCTTATTTCACATTGAAAATTAAAATTAATATTTTAAAAACATATAGATTTTAAATTTAGTTTATAAAATCATAACAAATAATAGTTCAAAAAGTCAAATGCCAATATCTCTATGGACTTTGTATTAAATCAATCAGAAAATCACTTGAAAATATCCTACAAATATGCCGTGGCTTATTTATTTTTATTTGTATGTTTAGCTTTCTCTAAAATTTCTTTCAGTAGCATAACATTTGAAAAGTTATTCTGCCTAAAAATGTGTTCCTTTTGTTTCTAACACACTATATTCTTATATACAACACATTAGACTCATACTCTGTTATATAACATCTCTTCATTCAAATATCAGTCACAGATTAAAAAGTAGTAACCAACTTCCCCTAAGGGATTTATCCTGGTTACTACTTTTTAATCTGTGACTGATGTTTGAATGAGAGATGTTAATGAGTTTTTTAAAGATTTATTTTTAATTTGTGTGTATATGTGTGTGAGAGAGGGTTGGGAGGAGAGGGGGGAGGGAGGGAGGGGGAGGGAGGGAGGGAGGGAGGGAGAGAGAGAGAGAGAGAGAGAGAGAGAGAGAGAGAGAGAGAGAGAGAGAGAAACCGAGAGACCCATGACACCCAGTGTTGTTCAGTTCCCTAGAGTTAGAGATACAGGCAGTTTGTGAACTGCCTGACATGGATGTTCTAAATCAAATGAGAGCAATACTGGCACAAAAATTTCTCTTGTGGTTGGAAATGTGATTTATTTCTAAGATATATGGTTAGCATGCAGAATACCCTAGGGCAACCCTTCCCTGCACAGAAATGCATGTGTACACACATGTACATCCACGCTTGTTGTCAG
Organism: Apodemus agrarius; assembly: GCA_964023405.1. Lineage (NCBI taxonomy): Eukaryota > Metazoa > Chordata > Mammalia > Rodentia > Muridae > Apodemus > Apodemus agrarius. The sequence continues at coordinate 48,758,283 of OZ030024.1, forward strand.
GACCATTGTGGCATACCTTTATGGAGGTTTGAATGTTTGGCCAAGGAAGTGGCACTATTAGGAGGTGTTGGGATAGGTGTGGCCTTGTTGAAGTCTGTCACTTGGGGGTGATCTTTGAGACCCTTCTCCTAGCTGCCTGGAAGAGACAGTCTTTTTCTGATTCCTTTTGGATCAAGATGTAGAGCTCTCAGCTCTTTCTGCAGCACCATGTCTGCCTGTGTGCTGCCATGCTTCCCACTTTGATGTTGATGGGCTCAACCTCTGAACCTGTAAGCCAGCCCCAATTAAATGTTGTCCTTTATAACGGTCACCTTAGTCATGGTGTCTCTTCAAAGCAATGGAAACCCTAACTAAGAATGTAGAAAAGACAAAGCTGAGTGTATTCCTGGGAGAGCAGCATTAGTGTGTTAACAGTGTTCTGTTGGGTTTCCTCCAGCAAGGGTCTACATCCCAAAGGTTCCGCAACTCCCAAACTCTGCTGCACATGTGGGATGGAACATTAAATATGTGAACCTATTAAAGACATTCATAATTAAAACCCCTATACATGTATCGATTTATAAGTGGAAAAAAAAAACTCAAAAGAAATCCCTTTAGGACTTAGATTAACAGCCCAAACGTACTCATCAGCAGCTAACCTAACTTCTGCAGCCTAAGTGTTGTGCAGTATGGATCTGTCACCTCCTGGGTTTCTTTTATTTAAATTTTACTATCAACACAGTTTTATAGAAAACTTGCAATGACTATTACACAGAGTGCCAAATGCTTTCATAACGTTGTGCTGAGAATGTATTGGACTATAACCTGTCTGCGTATTTTCTTGGACATAGGGGGATGCCCACAATAAAAGTAACAGAATCCCTTTGGCTATTGTTACAATGGATGTGGTCACTTTAAACGGTTAGAGAAGCCTGTGTTTTGTTGGAGTGGGAGTGATCTGACAGTGTGGTGATGAAGCTAATAAGACAGAGGAGATACTTGCATCATGTCAAATGGTCAAATGTGAAGCTTCAATTGTGCCTCAAATTCACTTTTTTCTAGCTTGAAACCACATAATAATTTACCACAATGCTTGGAAATAGCACCGAGCAATGAAGTGTTAGAGTAGCTTCCACAGTTACCTGAGCTCATCATTAACAGGCACTTTTTATAAAAGGATAATTGAAACTGATGTTGTATAAGCGGTGAGAATGAGAACACCCTCATAGCAGCAGGGTGGGGAGGGGAGATGAGACAGTGGGATACCAGGGAGGACAGGGGACCCAGGTAAGGGGATGACATTTGAAATGTGAAAGAACAAAATATCCAAAAATGAAAAAAAGAACAGTACTGAAATAAAAATATTTGTGTCTGTAATGATAATCAAGGGTAAAAATAAATTTTTTGAAAAGCATGTGCCTTTATTGAAAAAGGAAGTAAAAACAGGTGCTGGGAGGACTTTCTGGCCTGGTCCAGTCTGTTTGGAGTTCTGTGGGCTTCTTGCATGTTCACGGGCATCTCTTTAGGTTAGAGAAGTTTTCTTTGATAATTTTGTTGAAGATATTTACTGGCCCTTTAAGTTGTAAATCTTCGCTCTCTTCTCTACATATAATCCTTAGATTTGGTCTTCTCATTGTGTCCTGGATTTCCTGGATGTTTTGAGTTATAAGCTTTATGCACTTTGCATTTTCTTTGACTGTTGAGTCAATGTTTTGTGGTTTCTTCGGCACCTGAGATTCTCTCTTCTATCTCTTGTATTCTATTGTTGATGCTTGCATCTATGACTCCTGAATTCTTTCCAAGGTTTTCTATCTCCAGAGATGTCTCACTTTGTGATTCCTTTATTGTTTCTACTTGTACTTTTAGATCCTGGATGGTTTTGTTTAGTTCCTTCACTAGATTGTATTTTCCTGTAATTCTTTAATGGATTTTTGTGTTTCCTTTTTAAGTGCTTCTGGTTGTTGACCCATGTTCTCCTATATTGCTTTGGGAGATTTCTGTGTTTCCTCTTTAAGGACTGTTTTGATTATTAGTTGGCTAGGTTTTCAGTATCAGATATGATTTTCCCATTCATGAGAGGGTCTTAGGTTCAATTAAAGAGGTATTGGTTACCACGAACATATGCATACCACTACTGTACCCTTAGGGTTATTGTACAATGCTGGGTGTTGTGGCTTATAGGAGTCATAGACTGTTGAATGTCTTCCTCCTTTGGAAGTTTTCATTGTAACCTCCATTACCGTGATCCTCAGGGAGAAGATGTTCGGATGAGTTCCAGCTCAGGGGCCATTGTGCCCTATGTCTGAAGCACATGGTTTCTTCAGGTGTAGGAACTTACTTCTGGGTAACCAAGGGAACATAGCAGTAGCATATAATATTTTTTGAGTCTCTTAGACAGCTCAAAAAAAGCGGGGTGGGTGTGTTGCATGACTAATGCTGGGGTTTTTGTTAAATGGCCTTTGGCCCTTTGAGGAAATATTGTCAGCCCAAGTGAAAATATATAGATGGTTATACACCTACTTATGTGTATTATACTGATTTATATATAGATAGTTAATAGTTGATGCCTTGTGACTTTTCCAGACATTCTCACTGTTACTTTTACCTTCCTTTTTCCTTCTTTGTTATCTCCCTCCCCATTTCCTAACTAAAGCACCTCATGCTCACTTCTACCCTGCTATTCTTCACTATTGACCCTGCGTTATGTTGAGTGAGATTGGTCCCCATAGGCTCATATGTTTGAATACTTGGTCACCCACTGTTGGAATTATGGAAAGGATTTGGAAGTGTAATCTTATTGAAAAAAGTGTGTCACTGGCAGCAGGCTTTAAGATTCAAATGGGACCTCTTAAAATTACAAAGTTTCTGTAAGGCAAAAGACACTGTCAGAAGGACAAAACAGCAACCAACAAATTGGGAAGAGATCTTCACCAACCCCACATCCGACAGAGGGCTAATATCCAATATATACAAAGAACTCAAGAAGTTAGACCCCAAAGAACCAAATAACCCTATTAAAAAATGGGGTACAGAGCTAAACAAGGAATTTTCACCAGAAGAAATTTGGATGGCTGAGAAGCACCTTAAGAGATGTTCAACATCATTAGTCATCAGGGAAATGCAAATCAAAACAACCCTGAGATTCCACCTCACACCAGTCAGAATGGCTAAGATTAAAAACTCAAGAGACAACAGGTGCTGGCAAGGATGTGGATAAAGAGGATCACTCCTCCATTGTTGGTGGGATTGCAAGATGGTACAACCGCTCTGGAAATCAGTATGGCGGTTCCTCAGAAAATTGGGCATGACACTTCCAGAGGACCCTGTCATATCACTCCTAGGCATATACCCAGAGGATTCCCCTGCATGCAATAAAGACACATGTTCCACTATGTTCATAGCAGCCTTATTTATAATAGCCAGAAGCTGAAAGAACCCAGATGTCCCTCACTGGAGGAATGGATACAAAAAATGTGGTATATTTATACAATGGAATACTACTCAGCAATTAAAGATAATGAATTCATGCAATTTGTAGGCAAATGGTTGGATCTGGAAAATATCATCCTAAGTGAGTCAACCCAATCACAAAAGAATACACATGAATTGCAATCACTGATAAGTGGATATTAATGAGCCCAGAAGCTCTGAATACTCAAGACACAATTACCTAAGCAAAAGATTCCCAAGAAAAGGGATGGTGAGGAAAAGACTAAATCCAGTTTTGTAGGAGAGTACCAGAACAGAGTAATGGTGGGGAGGGGGGGTGATTGGGGATTGAGGGGGGAAGAGGACTTATAGGACATATGGTAGGGGGGGACTGGAAAGGGGAAAGCCTTTGGAATGTAAACAAAGAATGTAGAAAATAATTTTTAAAAATGATTCAAAAGCCCAAGACAATACCAGAAAGATCTCTCTGACTCTTGGTTGCTGTCTCAAGACATGAGCTCTTAGTTATAGCTTTAATATTTAGAATGCCTTCCTGCTGCCATGCTTCCAACTTTCTGAAACTTTAAGCCCCCTACCTAGTAAATTCTTTTTCCTACAAGGTGTCTTGGCCATGGTGTCTTAACATAACCATTTAGAAATGCTGAGACGCCTCCCACACCCCTGATCCCAGCAGTGGTCCTCTCTCACTTTCCTGATTTCTTCAATACTCCAGCATATGTACTCACATCTGAAGATTTGGAACTAGGGCACTTGTTTCTCTAGGTCTTGGTTACAGTATTCAGTAGAATCTCGACATCTTTCCTACTTTAGTTCATTTACCTGTAAATTTTATGATTTTGTTTTTTCTTTTTCATGTAAATAGTATTTCATAGTATATATGAACCACATTTTCTTATCCACACATTAGTTGAAAGACATTTAGACTCATTCCATTTCCTACTACTGTGAACGTAGCAGTGAACATAGCTGATCCAGTATATGTGGAGTAGGATGCCAGGCACTTTAGGAGTGCTATGGCTGGATCACGTGTTAGATTTAATTTGAACATTTTTGAAAATTCTCTGTACTGATTTCCAGTGTGTCTAAATCAGATTTCATTCCTACCAACAATAAATTAGGGTTTTCTTTTTGGTCTCTTTCTTTGTTCATCTTTGCCATTCTCACTAGGGTAAAAATGAAATCTCAAAGTTGTTTTGATTTGCACTTGTCTAGTTACTAGGGAAAATGAACAGTTTTTATATTGTGTGTGTGTGTGTGTGTGTGTGTGTGTGTATACTTTCCAGAACTTTGTCAGGTCTATTCCCATTTTTAAAATGGGTCATTTGGGTTTTGACTCTGTTTTGTATGTTCTGTATATATTCTGGATATTAACCCTTATCAGATATATAGCGGGCAAAGATTATCTTCCACTCTGTAGGCTGCCTCTTCATCTGGTTGATTGTTTCTTCAACTGTAAATATACAGGCATCTTTTAATTTTATAAGATCCTACACCTCAGTTGTTGGACTTAATTCTTAGACAAATGCAGTGCTATTCAGAAAGCTTTTTCCTTCACTTATGTCATGGAGAGTACTCTGTGTGTTTTCTTCTAGGGACTTCAGTGTTTCAGGTTTCCCGTTTAGGTCTTTGATACTTTTCCAGTTAGTTTTTGTGAAAGTGGTAGATAAAGTCTTATTTAATTCTTGTGCATAAGGACATCCAGTTTTCCCAGCACCATCGGATGAAGATATTTATTTCCTCCAGCTTATAATTGTGGCATCTTTGTCAAATATTAAATGGCTATGGTGATGTGCTCACCTTTGGGTATTCACTTTTGGTTACATTGGTCTACAAGTCAGCTTTTGTGCCACTGACATTGTTGTTATTACTGCTGCTCTGTGGTTTGTTTTAAGATCTGCAGGTGCAATCCCGCCATCATTGTTCATCTTGCTCAGGCCTTCTTTACTCTCTGCAGGCTTTTGTTGTTCAATATGAATTTTAGGATATGTTTTTATTAGTAGTATTCTTTAATCATTTTTTACAGTCCAGACTTTAGCCCCTTCCAGTCCACCCTCTGACTGTTCCACAAATAACAGCTTCCACTCTTCCCCCCATCTCCAAGAGGATGTCCCTCTACCTCTCCCACCCCACAAGACCTCCCCACTCCCTGGGGCCCCAAGTCTCTCAAGGGTTAGGTGCATCTTCTTTGACTGAGTCCAGACCCAGAAGTCCTCTGCTCTACATGCGCTGGGGTCTCATATCAGCTGGTGTACGCTGCCTGGTTGGTGGCTCAGTGTCTGAGAGATCGCCGAGGTCTAGGTTAGTTGAGACTGCTGGTTTTCCTATAGGGTCTCCCTCCTCCTCAGCTTCTTCCAGCTTTTCCCTAATTCAACCACAGGGTCACCAGCTTCTGTCCATTGGTTGGGTGTAAATATCTACATCTGACTCTTTCAGCTGCTTGTTGGGCCTTTCAGAGGGCAGTCATGATAGGCCCCTGTTTGTAAGTATACCATAGCATCAGTAATAGTGTCAGGCCTTGGGGCCTCCCCCTGAGTTGGATCCAAATTTGGGCCTGTCCCTGGACCTCCTTTTCTTCAGGCTCTTCGCCATTTTTGTCCCTGCAGTTCTTTCAGACAGGAACAATTCTGGTCAGAATTTTTGACTGTGGAATGGCAACCCCATCCCTCCAGTTGCTGCCCTGTCTTTCTACTGCAGGTAGACTCTACAAGTCCCTCTCCCCACTGTGGGGCATGTCATCTAAGGACTCTTTGAGTCCTTAGAGTCTCAATACAATTCTCACAAACCGAATCCAGGAACACATCAAAGCCATCATTCACAACGATCAAGTAGACTTCATTCCAGGGATGTAAGGTTGGTTCAGTATATGAAAACCCATTAACATAATCCACTAAGAAAAAAATGTAAACTCAAAGAAAGAAAAAAAATCACATGATCATCTCCTTCAATGCTGAAAAAGCATTTGACAAGATACAACATCCCTTCATGTTAAAAGTATTGGAGAGATCAGAAATTCAAGGCCCTTACTGAAACATAATAAAAAGCAAGCCAACAGCCAATATCAAATTAAATGGAGAGATACTTGAAGCAGTCCCACTAAAATCAGGGATAAGACAAGGATGCCCACTCTCCCCATACCTATTCAATAAAGTACTTGAAGTGCTGGCTAGAGCAATAAAACAATGCAAGGAGATGAAGGGATACACATTGGCAAACAAGAAGTCAAGGTATCACTTTTTGCAGATGCTATAATACTATGCATAAGCAACCCAAAAAAATTCTACCAGAGAACTCCTATAGCTGATAACAACTTTAAGCAAAATGGCTGGATATAATACTAACTAAAATAAATCAGTAGCCTTCCTTTATACAAATGATAAATGGGCTGAGAAAGACATTAGGGAAACTACACTCTTCATAGCAATCACAAACTATATCAAATATCTTGGGGTAACTCTAACCTAACAAGAGAAAAATCTATATGACAAGTCTCTCAAGAACGAAATCGAAGAAGATTTTAGGATATGTTTTTAATTTGGGGAGAAGAGAGAATTTGATTGGGATTGCCCTGAATCTGTACAGAGCTTTTCAGAAAGATGAGCGAGCATTTTCACTCTCCCACTCCATGAGCATGGAATGTCTTTCCATTTTCTAGTGTATTTATTTCTTCAGAGGCTTACAGTTTTCCTTGTAGAGGTTCTTCTCTTCCTTGGTTAGGTTTATTTCTAGATTGTTTTTTCTCTTTTTAAGGCTATTGTGACTGGGTATCCATGATCTCTCTTCTGGATAGTTTGTTGGTATATAGAAAAGCTATTGATTTGTACAAGTTGATTTTGTGATTTTGTATACTTCCACATTGATGAAATTTGTGCATCATTTCTAGGACTGTTCTAGTAGAATTTTGGAATCTCCTATGTCTAGTGTCATCTCGTCTACAGATAGATTACTTTGATTTCACTTCCTATTTGTATCCCTTTAATTTTCTTCTCTGGCCTCATTTGTCCAACCAGTGCTTCAAATGCTCTATTGAAAAGGAAGAGGTATAGTGCAGGGCCTTGTCTGTTCTTGAAATTTGTTAGTGAAATTGCTTCACTTTTTCTCCACTTAGGGTAATGTTGGCTATAGGTTTTCCATGCATGGCTTTTATTGTGTTGAGGTATGTTCCCTGTAGACCTACATTATATATGACTTTTATCATGAAAGTATATTGTATTTTATCAATGCTTTTTCCTGAACCTATTGAAATGATAAAATGTTTTTTGTCTTTAAGTCCATTTATATGGTTTATTACATTTATTGACTTGCATAGGTTGAACCTTCTCTGGATTTCAGGAATAAAGCTAACTTGGTCATAATAGGTAATCTTTTCGACATATGTCTGTATTCAATTTGTGAGTATTTTATTGAGCATTTTTTAATCTATGTTCATCAGAAATACTGGCCTATAGTTTTCCTTGTTTCATTGTCTTTCCATGTTTGGGGTATTAAAGTAATACTAGACTAGTAAAAGGAGTTTGGAGGTTTCTAAACTTTTTTAGTAATTTAAGAAGGGCTAAGTATAGATGTTTTTTGAAAGTCTAGTATAGTTTTTCTGTGAATCCATCTAATCCTAAACTTTTTTATTGAAAGTACTTTGTTTCTATTTCTATCTCTGCATTTGTTACGTCAGTTTCAGTTACTAAACTCTTCAGTTTAAATTTTGATGGTTTCGCTGAATCTAATAATTTGTGTGTTTCTTTTACATTTTCCAACTTAATAGAGTATAAGTTTTTAAAATCACTTATGATATTCTGAATGTGGGGGTATTTGTTGCGAATTTTTCCTGTTCATTTTTGTTTGTTTAGTTTGGTCAAAGATCTGTGAGTCTTGTTTGTCTTCTTAAAGAATCAGGTCTTAAATTTGTTGATTCTTTATATGTTATTGTTATTTCTGTTTCATTTATTTCTGCTGATCATTTGGTTTGGATTTGGCTGTTTCTGGTTTGTTTGGGGGTTTTTTGTTTTTTGGTTTTTGGTTATTTTTTGCAGTTGTTTGACTTACAGTCATTACTTCATCTATCTATGTTCATTTTCATTTTTCTAATCTAGGTACTTAAAACTATAAATTGTTCTGGAGACTGCTTTCAATGTGTCTCAGAGTTTTGTGTTTTCATTTTTTTTATTGGATATATTTTATATTTACAATTCATTTCCCTTTTTCTGGTTCCCCACCCCCCAAAGGTCCCACATGCCCTTTTCCCTGGCCCTGCTCCCTCATCCACCCCCTCCCACCTCACTGTTCTTGTACTCCCCCACAATGATGCTTTGGTCCATTCTAGCACCAGTGTCCACTCCTTTCTTCTTGTCAGACATCCTTTGGTACGTGAATTGTGTCTTTGGTGTTTCAAGATTCTAGGCTAATATCCACTTATCAGTGAGTGCATACCATGGGTATTCTTTTCAGACTGGGTTACCTCACTTAGTGTGACATTCTCCAGCTCCATCCATTTGTCTAAGAATTTCATGAATTCATTGTTTCTAATGGCTGAATAGTACTCCATTGTGTATATATACCACATTTTTTGTATCCATTCCTCTGTTGAGGGACATCTGGGTTCTTTCCAGCTTCTGGCTATTATAAATAAGGCTGCTATGAACATAGTGGAGCATGTATCCTTATTTCATGCTGGGGAATCTTCTGGGTATATTGCCAGGAGTGGTATGGCTGGATCCTCTGGAAGTATCACGTCCAGTTTTCTGAGGAACTGCCAGACTGATTTCCAGAGTGATTGTACCAGCTTGCATTCCCACCAGCAGTGGAGGAGTGTTCCTCTTTTTCCACATCCTTGCCAACCCCTGATGTCTTCTGAGTTTTTGATCTTAGCCATTCTGACTGGTGTGAGGTGAAATCTCAGGGTTGTTTTGATTTGCATTTCTCTAATGACTAATGATGTTGAACATTTTTTAAGGTGTTTCTCAGCCATCTGAATTTCTTCAGGTGAAAAGTCTTTGTTTAGCTCTGTACCCCACTTTTGGATAGGGTTATTTGGTTTTCTGGGGTCTAACTTCTTGAGTTCTTTGTATACATTGGATATTAGCCCTCTGTCAGATGTGGGGTTGGTGAAGATCTTTTCCCAATTTGTTGGTTGCCGATTTGTCCTTTTGACAGTGTCTTTTGCCTTACAGAAACTTTGTAGTTTTATGAGGTCCCATTTGTCTATTCTTGCTCTTAGAGCATAAGCAATTGGTGTTCTGTTCAGGAACTTCCCCCCTGAACCAGTGTCCTCAAGGGTCTTCCCCAGTTTCTTTTCTATTAGTTTAAGATTGTGTTTTCATTTTAATTTAGTTCAGGAATTTTTTTTTCATTTGTTTCTTGATTTCTTCATTGACCTATTTGTCATTCAATAATGAGTTGTTCAGTCCACGTGAATTTGCGCATTTACTGTAAATTTGTTTCATGTTGAGTTTAAGTTTTATTACACAGTGGTCAGATAGGATATACTGAGTTACTTCAGTCTATTTGAATATGTAAAGATTTGTTTCCTGTTCCAGCGTGGGGTCTATTTTGTGTAGCTTCAGTGTCCGCCTTAGCCAAGTGTATATTCTCTGGTGTTGGGGTAGAATATTCTGTTGATATCTGCTAAGTCCATGTGGTGTATGATGTCATTTACTTCTTATGTTTTTCTGGTTTTTTAAAAATATAATATATATATATATATATAAAACATGTCTATTAAATAAAATGACACATTAAAGTTACTGTCTATTATTGGATTGATGTTAATCTCTGTATTTAATTATGTTAGTACATTTTTTATGCTACTGATTGCATATTCTGGTACAAATATGCTTTCGTTAATAGTGTCTTCCTTATAAATTGTTCCCTTGATGAGAATGAAGTGTAGCTCTTTTTTCTTCTGATTACTTTTAGTTTGAAGACTATTTTATTAGATATTATGATAGCACCTGTTTGCCCTATGAAGTAGTTTTCTCTATCTTCTACCCTAAGGCAGTACCTGTCTTTGAAGCTATGATGTGTTTCTTGTAGACAACAGACAGATAGATTTGTTTCTTGATCCATTCAGCTAGCCTGATTCTTTTGATTGGGGAAGTGAGGCCATGAATATGTAAGTTATTATTTAAATGTGTGTGCTGATTGGAGTCATCATGTTATCGATTTGTTATGTGTTTGTTTTCTCTCTACTAGTTTGTGTTTAGTAATTATAGCTTTGTATTTCTTTCCAAAGTCTCTTAACTGCCATCTTTATCTTTTCAGCTTTCTGTATTTTCCTTTGTTTATTTGAACTTTTTTTTTTTTTTTGCAAAAAAGTCTTGTTGTCTGCCAAGCATAGTTTTATAGGTTTTATCCAGTGAAATTTTGTAATTGATTATCCTGAGTGTCATATATTAGGAATGGTCGCTCATGCCATTAATACTAGCTGGCACTTGAGATGCTGAAGGAGTGGACCTTGTAGTGAATCCCCAGCCAGCCTGGCCTACAAAGTGAGAATGTGTCAAAGCAGCAGTTAGGCCTGCAATATGACAGGTAGGAGCATTTGCTGCCAACTCTACAACATGTGCATTGCTGGGCATGGTGGCTCACACCTGGAACCCCAGCACTTGGAAGCAAAAGTAAGAAGATCACAGGAAAATCATTGTCTTAAAAACAAACAAGCAAACAAAAGGGAAACTTACTAAATATGAAAGGAAGAATACAAGGTTGGTTTGAACATAAAAAGGAGCATTCTGATCACTCCTGAAAGTCTGTCGTCATCCTTCCCTGTTCTGATAGACCCGCTGTAATGGCAAGCACTAACAATAGCTGAAAGAGGTTTTATTTGCTGTTTGTAAATATCATTAAGAAATTAATTTCTCAATTTTTAAGGATGTTTTCATAGTATATTCATTTCTTTTGTTAGAGTCACAACTTTATGTTTAATGAAAGAGAAAATGCTGTTATTTTTATATTCATCTAATTGTTGTAGTCTATAAGCAAGACCACTATGTCTTTTATTATACTTGTTAATGAATTATTATATTGTATTGCAAAGAAAGAAAGGAAAACAGACAGATAGACAGACATATCTGAAGCTCTCTGGATATTCGTTTTTCTACCAAACACTACCTCTTACTCTCTGTTTTGCCCTGAATTTCTTAAATAGTTAGCATCCAGTGATGAGGTGATCATTGATAAGTGGAGAGATTAAAAGTCATTTCAAATAGCTGTTACCATAGGCAACCAAAAGCTACCTTGGCACTAATTACATGTAAATCTATCCTTTGATAAATGCTATTCTTTGAGATAAAAGGTGATGATGCCCACAAATTAGAACACTTTGACATAATTATGTTTTCTGTGGGGGAAGTTAATTGAAATCTGCAAAGGTCAAGAAGCGTTAGTGAGTAAACTTAATACCAGCTTGCAACTATCCATTTTATTTTCATCTCTACCCTTCCTTCCGTTTTAATCAGCCGTGTGTGACATTAGCCTTCAAGAGCAGCTGAACACTTACATGAGATTACAGTTTATATCTGCTCACTTGCCTACAAAATATGCAGCCTGCTTCTTATTTTTGAAAGGCAGTGATATACAGTAGAGCAATTTCAAGGATGACAGAAGTAAATTTTATTGTCTCTTTAGAATTAAGTAATTTAATTATGATTGAAACATGCTAAAATGCACTGCCAAAATAAATAGCATCTCGCCCCTGTCTCCTTCCTCAGCTCTCAAAATCGTAAGTGGCCATTGCACTCTAAGGGTTAGCTGCTGCCTTTTAAATGATGCCAGCATAAACACAGCACGGCATTCTCACGTAGAAACAGTAAAGCTATGAGAAATTGAATGTTGGTTTGAAGTAAGAGTAGAATTAGTGATTTTTAGGGGTTTCACATTTAGACATCAAGAGGGACTCAGAAAAAGGGAGGAAGTGGTTGGTTAGTCAGGATTTGGGCTGTCTCTGGCAGCCCAAATAGCAGCAGCCCCATCTGACAAAAGGCCCTGACTACCTGGTTCCTTATGCATCAAAAGAAGGCAGAAAGCTAGACTTTGTGCAGAATCTGATAGGTTAAGGGCTTGGGTAGTTTTGTTATTTATAACCATAGTGAGCTTAGGACAGTTTAGGAGCTATGGAATGTAAAAGAAGATTATAAAGAAGAGACTATTTCTTGCTTTAGAGAGAAAAAGTTTTCACTAGACAAAATACTTATTTTACCACATTCAACCTTCTAAGAATATTATTTTGTCCTATGTTTTTGCTTTCCGAAAGTATCAAAATCCGCCACAGATAAAACCTTGGTGCCTGGTGGACTCACCAGTTGATAGAAATCTGAAGACAGTGACTTCCCCTCTCCTAAAATCCCACTAGCAGGGAGGTGTGGCCCAAGAGCCCCTCCCCTATCTATGACTGCCTAGGCAGGTTCAGTCCCACCAGCAGGGAGGTGTGCCTCAAGAGCCCCCTTCCCATCTCTGACTGACTACAGGCAGTCTGTCCTGTGTGAACAGCATCATCTCTAACACCTTGAGCAGCCAACTCTCTGTGCTTACTCACTGCCACCCATTATAAAGAGACATTTGCTGAACTAATACCAAAAGCAGTGTACAGTCACCATTCTGGCAAAGTGCCTTTACTCATGGAGTCTCTAATTTGCATTTTCCTGGAGACCAGTGATGTTGTGCACCATCAATGTATGGAGTAGCTAGTTTTTTGTTTTCCTTGTTGCTGGTTTGTTATTTTTATTATTTTAAATTATATGTATATGTTGTGACTGTGATTGCTGGTGTCCACAGATACAGTAGGATTTCTTGGAGCTAGAATTATGAGCGCTTCTGAGCTGCCTGATGTGGGTGCTGAGACCCAGACTAGTGTCCTCTGTGGGAGCAGCACACTTCCTGTTAACCACTAATCCCTATCTCTAACCCCTTGGGTTAGTTTCTCTTTTTTTGTTGATGGGTTTGGGGTTTTTGTGGGGTGTTTTTCTTTTCATTTGTTTTGGGATGAGGTTGGCTAAGAGGTTATGTTACACAGGCTGACCTCAAGATCATTACCCTTCTGCCTAAGTCTCCTGAGTGCTCAAATTAGAGGCATTAATTCACCATGCCCAGCACTTGAAAGTCTTTGGAAAAGTTTCTAGTTCTTTGCCCAGTTTAAAACTAGATTGTGGGGTAGGTAGATGGATCACTGGGTAAAGCATACTCCATGTGAGCTAAGGACAGTAGATCCCTAGATCTCACACAGAAGCTAAGTGGGCACAGTGGCCACCTATAATAATTCCAGAAAGTAGGAGATAGAAAAAGAATTTCCTGGCTAAATGTCTAGTTCCTGAGTCTAGTTCCTCAGACTAGGTGAGTGGAAAGTTATAAATGACCACACCCATTGTTAACCCCGTGCCTCCACTTAAACCCACAACATGCACGCATGTGCAGTAGCTTCTGTTACATTCACATGAACACCAGATAGGACAAATTGACTTATCATCAACTTGACATACAAACACAACACTATTCAACTTTTCCTTTATTGTTCATGTCAAGACCTCATATTAATAGCAGCATTGTAATATAAAACACAGAAATAACTTCCAAGCTCCCAGTCTTTACAAATTCAAGTACTTTAAAGTTCAGTTTCTTTACAACATTCCAAGTCTCTTGAAAATTCTCAAGTCTCTAACTGTGGGCTCTAGTAAAATCAAAACTTAGTTAAATATTTTACTCAACAATAGAAGAACCAAACACAGTTACATTCAAATCAAAACTTTACACAACTGTGTGAAGCTTACTGTCAGACTTCTGAGGCTCACAGTCTTCTAGGCCACAGGACTTATAGCTCATGTCAAAGGCCCAGGCTAGCTCTGCTCCACAGCTGCTGCTGTTCTTGGCAGTTGTGCCATGGTACTGACATCTCTAAAATGCTGAGGTCTTCAATGTAGCTAGGATGCACCTTCACCAGCAGTCTCTCCTGAACTTTCTTCTGGGACTCTGAGTCTACCATATAGTCCTTGCCTTTTTCCCATAGCCCTTCAGTCATGGAGCCTTTATGTTAACTAAGACTGTATCTTTACCAACAGTCTCCTACAGAGCAAACCTCAGTGATGCTCATATCTTTTAGTTACAACAGATTTTTAAGACCCAACTGGCCAGTATCAGTTTTCCCAGAAGAGCAAAGGTTTCATGTTAGTGGTTCTTAATTCAAAGTATCACATGATAGCATATTGGAGGAACTTTGAAAGGCCCCGCTGAAAGTTTATAGGCCAGGCCCCCATCATCTGTACTTCTCTCAGCATTGTATCTAAGTGTTCCCACAACAGTTCACTACATTCTGAACACTCTCTGGTTTTTCTGACTCAGAGTGCCAGAGCCCTTCTATAATCATTCCCAAAACATGTCATGTAGTAATACCCCAACTCCTAATAATAATCTTAGTTACTTTTAATAGTCTTAGTTACTTTTCTATTGCTGTGATAAAAAACAGCATGACCAAAAGCAACTTGGGCAGGAATGGGATTATTTCATGTTACAGCTTTTAAGCCATCATTCCAGAAAGTCAGGGCAGAAACTGAAACAGAAGCTACAAAAGAATATGCTAACTAGCTTGATCCTTCATGCTTGATCAGCATGTTTTCTTATAGCACCCAGGACTACCCAGGGAAAACACCACTCACTGAGAACTGGGCTCCTCCAAATCCATCATAAATCAAGAAAACGCCCCTATAAGCAATGTGATTGGGCATTTTTAGTTGTGGCTCTTTTCTTATATAATTCTAGCCTGTGTTAATTTGACATAAATATTTGCTAGCACATAGCCTTCTCACCATCTTTGATGCACAAAGCCATTTAATTTCTAATGGTGTGGCTTATCTATTTGCTTTTTTAAATGATTTATTAATTGATTTTAGTATTTGAGTATATGTTAGGGCATCACATGCATGCCTAGTGCTTGAGGAATTCAGAAGAAGTAATTGAATCCCCTATAATTATGGATGGTTGTGAACCAGATGGGTGCTGGGAATCAAACCCCCCTGCTCTGCAAGAGTAGCTGTTCTTAACCACTGAGCCAACTCTCCAGCCCCCATTCATTTGCTTTGTCATGTGGTGATGTGGGGACAAGGGAGACAAAATTTATAAATTCCTTGCCCAGGGCATGATGTCACATATTTTTAATCCCTGAACATGGAGGCAAAAACAGGTAGATCTCTGTGGTTTCTATGCCAGCCTTGGATACATATTGAGATTCTGTCTCAGAAAGAAAAAAGAATATTTTTAATCACCATATCCAAAGCCATTAGTATTTACTTTGCATTTACTTCTAGGAATATTACAGTTTTAGCTTTGGGTATACTTAATATTATACATATATTGTGAAACAGACTCCAAATTTATTTTCTCTCATGCTACAAATAATCATCATTCTTTAAAACACTTTTGTGAGAAAAAAATTATGCTCTAGGCCAAATTGAGCTAAAACCATACATCTTTTAGATGAAAACAGGTAAATCTTTATGACCTTATATAGTACTAAAAGAAAAAGTACTCAAAAGAAAAATGGCTTGCTGTAAATTGCTTTTAGTTATGTTTAGGTAAGGGCCTTGGATTTCTGATCTCTCCAATACTTTTAACATGAAGGGATGTTGTATCTTGTCAAATGCTTTTTCAGCATTGAAGGAGATGATCATGTGATTTTTTTCTTTCTTTGAGTTTACATTTTTTTCTTAGTGGATTATGTTAATGGGTTTTCATATACTGAACCAACCTTGCATCCCTGGAATGAAGTCTACTTGATCGTTGTGAATGATGGCTTTGATGTGTTCCTGGATTCAGTTTGTGAGAATTGTATTGAGACTCTAAGGACTCAAAGAGTACTTAGATGAAGTGCCCCACAGTGGGGAGAGGGACTTGTAGAGTCTACCTGCAGTAGAAAGACAGGGCAGCAACTGGAGGGATGGGGTTGCCATTCCACAGTCAAAAATTCTGGCCAGAATTGTTCCTGTCTGAAAGAACTGCAGGGACAAAAATGGCGAAGAGCCTGAAGAAAAGGAGGTCCAGGGACAGGCCCAAATTTGGATCCAGCTCAGGGGGAGGCCCCAAGGCCTGACACTATTACTGATGCTATGGTATACTTACAAACAGGGGCCTATCATGACTGCCCTCTGAAAGGCCCAACAAGCAGCTGAAAGAGTCAGATGTAGATATTTACACCTAACCAATGAACAGAAGCTGGTGACCCTGTGGTTGAATTAGGGAAAAGCTGGAAGAAGCTGAGGAGGAGGGAGACCCTGTAGGAAAACCAGCAGTCTCAACTAACCTAGACCTCGGAGATCTCTCAGACACTGAGCCACCAACCAGGCAGCGTACACCAGCTGATATGAGACCCCAGCGCATGTAGAGCAGAGGACTTCTGGGTCTGGACTCAGTCAAAGAAGATGCACCTAACCCTTGAGAGACTTGGGGCCCCAGGGAGTGGGGAGGTCTTGTGGGGTGGGAGAGGGACATCCTCTTGGAGATGGGGGGTAGGTGTTGGATATGAAACAGTCAGAGGGTGGACCAAGAGGAGGATTAAAGTCTGGACTGTAAAAAAAAGATTAAAGAATAAAAAGAAAGAAGAGAAAAGAAAAGGAAGGGAGGGGAACGGAGGGGAGGAGAGGGAAAACAAAACAAAACAATAAAAAGTATGTGAACATGCTTGAGATCATTAGCTGTGAGTAAACCACAAAGCAAAGCTTCAGGAATGGTGGGCAACTTTTCAGTGATATGGCAGTATTGAAACGCTCCTTCCCTGCTAGTAGGACTACAAAATGGTGGTAGAGCCACCTTGGAAAACAATTTCCATAGTTCCTCAAAAGTAAACATAACCCAGCAATTCCGCTCCAGTCGAAAACATTTACCGCCCACGAAAAAATTACAAATGAATATCCATAACAGCATTAGAAACAATCCAGTGTTCGTCGAGAGCTGTCTGAGCAGGCAGCCTGTTTAGCCAGGCAGTAGAATATGGAGCCTACCATAAAACACGGTGCGGAATGTTGTTGCTGTTCTGCTTTTTAAGACAGAGTTCTTCTTTTTTAAAGATTTATTTATTATCATATGTAAGTACAATGTAGCTGTCTTTAGACACACCAGAAGAGGGTGTCAGATCTCATTACAGATGGTTGTGAGCCACCATGTGGTTCCTGAGATTTGAACACAGGACCTTAGAAGAGCAGTCAGTGCTCTTCCTTGCTGAGACATCTCTCCAGCCCCGAAAATTTCTTTTTCAAAAGGAAATGTTTAGGATTTTGAGAGAAGCAATGACTTTACACTGTGAACACACTAACACCCATTGGATTATAAACACTAAAAATGTGGATTTTATAGGATGTGTATTATGTCCTAATAAAAATATTTTAAAATTATTATATTTACATTATTTTTATACTTTAAAATAATATTTACATGATACTCACCCTAAGAAAATTATGGCTTTTTATTTTAGAGATTTATCATGGCATCCTGCCTTGACCACTAAGAGTAAAATGCGGGATCCACATTCTCATGCATTTATTGATCTGACTGAAGATTTTACAGCAGGTGAGTTGCACAGAAATGAAATATTTGCTTTGATCTGCCTAAAAATTATGGAACTTTATATCTTCTTAAGAATTATTCCTTAATTCTTATATGCTATGAACAAGTTTTTTAAAGTTATGATATAAAATAAGTAGCAAAAGGTTGACATACTACAATAAGAGGTAATACTTAGTATCATAAATATGACCTTGGTTCTTACAGCTTTTGTTATGTGTTAAGCACCTTGCAATTATGTCTCCACTGTTTAGAATTTTTTGATAATTTGAATATATGTTGCTCAATATTTGTTTCCCTTTAAATTTAAATATTTTTACTAGTAAAATTAATGATTGAAAAAACATTTAGCTTGTAGACTGAAAAATGGCATTTATAAACTTTTGTTGAATGTAGTATACTTCCTGGCCAGTATTCTATGACTGAACTGCTTCTTCAAGTCTGCAAATTTTTTATTGCAGAAAATTTTAAAACATAAAATACTAGAGTATATAATACACATTTAACTGTCACCTATCTTTAACAATTATAAATGCTGCACATGTATCACACACATATGGCCTTTCACCCCCGAACACTTTAAAGAAAATTGCAAACTTATCATTTTATTTGAGAGTACTTGAATGTTTATTTCTAAATGATAAGATATGGGTCTTTTTAAAGGCTTATTTTTATTTTATTTTGTATGTTTAAGAGTTTTGCCTTCATGTATGTCACACACCTCATGCATGCCACCTGAGGCTAGAGGAGAGCACTGGAGCCTGAAGCTGAGGTGGCTCTCAGCCACCATCTGGACCTGAGTCCTGGTCCTCTGAAAGAGCAGCAGGTGCTCTTGACCAGTTGAGCCTTGCCTTCAGTCCCAAGAATATTTTTTCTGTATCAGTAGATTATTCTGAAATCAAAATGTTTTATAATGATTTAATATCAAGTATATAGTAATTATACAGAATATCCCTATATACTCCTAATTTTTTTTCTTTATTAAATCAGGAACTTAACCGAATACCGCACAGATAAAAAAGAAATGCTATCAGTTTGCAGAAAGAAATATCTCTATTCTGTCTCCATGGTGTTTCTATGTTACTCTGTTCTTGTGTTTTTGTAGTTAGATTTGGAGTCTTTACCGTATCCTGACCATAGTCTGTAGTCTGTGCTTTAGCTTATTAAGAAAATGAATATGTTTTTTCTATACTCTGATGTCAAAACTGAACACTGTTTTCAACTCTCCTGAGCACAGATCATTATAATCCTGTCATTGTTCTAATGATGGTCATTGTCAAAGCCAAAGGTAGGTGTATTAGTCAGGGTTCTCTAGAATCACAGAACTTATGAAATAAGTTTATAGTAAACTTATTTTATAGTAAAGGAGTTTATTGTAGTGACTTACAGTCTACAGTCCAACTAACCCGACAATGGGTAGCTGTGATTGGGAAGTCCAAAATGTAGTAGTTGCTCAGCACGCTTGGCAAGTTGTTTCAGCCAGGCTTCTATATAAGCTGGAGTCCTAAAGAAATAGGTTTCAACAGATATGTTGGCAAATCAGTACAAGCAGATAAAGAAGAGCCATTCTTCCTTCTTCCTATGTCCTTATGACTTAGGTAGAAGATGTGGTCCAGATTAAAGGTGCCTGAATTTGGAATTTGCTCTATCCCAAGCTGGCCTTGAACTCAGTCTCCTGAGATTAAAGGCATTTGCTACCTTGCCTGGGCCTAAGCTTTTCTAGGCCACTATGCATCAATATCTGGATCAAAAACCTGTGTCATCCCATGTCAAGATCTGGGTCAGAACCTGTGTCTTCCAGTCTCAAGATCTGGAACTCAGATGTACCCTACATTTCTGGATTGTAGTTCAATATAGATGTTGTTACACTGTCAACCAGAAACAGCCATCACAGGAGTGGCGCTATTGTCTTCTCTACATAGTATTAGTCGGGACTGTTCTTTAATAAAAAGAACTGCTTTCTCATCTCTTTAGTCACCTGAAGTATAACTGGGACAGGCAACAAATGACTAAAGGTGTTTGTCCCATCATTTTTTGGGCAAAGATACATGATTCAAATTTGCAATAATATTGTAATTCAGGTAACTAGTTGCAATTTATTAAACCATGCCTGGATGCTGCTAACAATAAATAGCTTCTCTTAAAAATATTGTATAGCCAGGTGTGCTAATGTTTGCTTATAATCCTAGCATATAAGCCAGAGCAGGAAGATCACAATTTCCAGGCTGGCCTGTGCTATACAGACTGAAACAAAAAAAATCAAATAGAGTATTTCATGGCTGCCAAGAAAGCACAGCAATCAAAGGCACCTGCAGCCAAGTCTGACTGAATTCAATTCCTAGGACCTGAATTCTCTACAGATGTCCCCATGCTTGCCATGGCATGTGCAGTACACACAAAATATAGGCGCTTGTGGTTATTTAATAAGCTATATATTGTTCTAGTGCCTTGTCCTATGCACAGTTGTCACAAGTTCCTCAGTAAGAAGGCCTGAAAAGGACATGCATGGTAACCAAGTGTGTGTATCTCCAAATGCTGCTGTGTTGCCCTGCAGCAAAGGTCCTGTGAGCTCAACTTCCCACCTTTGTTATTGCTATTACTTTTCTTGAATCATTGCCAGCTTAGTGTGTAAAAATAGATTGCTTTATTTTGACTTGGACATACACATCTCGGATTATCATTATCTTATTATTGAAATAGTTTTTTCCTTAAGTGAATTAACTTATTTCAGTGACTTCCCATATGGATTGCTCTCTTTCCCTATAGGGTGTTTACATTTCATAATCTCTCTTTTGGTATAGAGTTCCATTATTCTCTCAATATAAAGAACATAACTCATAACCACTGTCAATTCTGACTCAAGTCTATGATAGCTTTCTAAATAGACTCATGAATTCAAATTATTTAAAAAACCAAATCATGCCAGGTGGTGGTAGCGCACACCTTTAATCCAAGCACTTGGGAGGCAGAGGCAGGTGGATTTCTGAGTTCAAGGCCAGCCTGGTCTACAGAGTGAATTCCAGGATAGCCAGGGCTAGACAGAGAAACCCTGTCTCGGGAAGAAAAACAAAATAATTGCATGTCATGATTTGATGTTATTATTCTGATCATATCATCTACTTTAATTAAAGATAAAATAAGATTTCCCAAGAAAATTAAGTCTCTTTAGTCTCATATCTGTCCATGTGCAGAAATGCTGTCATTTGCTTGTAGACTCTGTTATATCAACTTAATGCAGCAAAAGAAATCAGACTTCCCATCTGCTTAGCTCCTGCATTCAAAATACAAGAGCGGTGTCAGAATCTAGCCCCATATCCATCACATGACCTATTATTTCTCTCCTGATAATCTTGATTTGGGAGTTTGATTTTACAGTGAAAATATTTGAGGCAATAGATGTATATGCACATATGCAAGAATGCACTGTCAGTTTGGCCTTATAGCTTCAGAATAAGCTTGGAATTGTCATCAGGTACCTCTCCATTTATTATTCTATATTCAGAAATTTAAATTTCACATTTTAATGTGCTAATTTATAGCTTAAATATTTTAAAACTCAACAGTTCTGGCCATAGAGTCTCTTCACTTTTTCCTCTTACATATTTAAATATTATCTGTATATTAATACTGCCATCCCCTGATACAAAACTGATTGAATTTTCAGAATGGTCTGTTCTGTGAATTCAGTAATGTCATATATATCTGCCTGAGAGTCATCTCAACCTCTGTGTGTGTCTGATACACACTGCAGACTCTGTTATTCAAACTCCATTCCTGATGTTTCCTCCTAAACCTGCATGGCCTCAAACCTTCACATCTCTTCACAGCAGCTCTGCAGAACACTGAAGTCATGTCTGCCATCTCTGTCTATAAACCTAATACAAATAGTACTAGAAAATTCTGTTCATACAGCCTTTAAGTACATACAACCTGACCACTTCCCACTGCCTCCACAATACCCATCTGGACCCAAGGTTCCATCTTTCTCCTCTGATATATCTCACTAACAGACACTTTCCTGCCCATGACTGTTTTCCACAAACTACTGTGATCCGCGTAAGAGTATAAATCAGGTCATGGCATTCTTCTCAAAATCTTCCAGGGACCCTACATCATTCACAACTAGAAAAGGCCATATAAATTCTCTCCTAGGCTGCTATTGCATCGCGAAATCTATTTTATTCTTTTCCCACCTCATGATTACACTGGCCATGTTTGTTCCTAACTTGCTGTTCACAGTCACTCTCCCTTTACCCTGCCTTCCTTTCCCCCATGCCCTTGCCGGGACATGAGACTAAAGGTAATGCCTCAGGCAAGCACAGTCAACTGAGCTCTACCCTGCCCCAGTACACACACACATACACACACACACACACACACACACACACACACACACACACACGCTTTTTAAAACATTTTGTTGTTGTTCTTATTCCTGTTCCTGTTGTTGGGACAAGTTCTCAATGAGTTCTCAAAATACTCTTCATCTACCTTTTTATTGAGATTGTCTTTACCTCCAGCGAGGCCTGCTCTATTTGGAGCCCAACCCCTACCCCCCGCCATGTTTCACTACTCTCCTAGGTCCTGTTCTACTTACTTCTTTCCCCAAAGTTCTATCACCAGCTAAAATGTCAAGTGTTAAATACCTTTACTGCGTTATTCTACACCAGAACATAAAGTTGATAAGGGTAGAGACTTTGGGTTTTCCTGTTTCCTATCATTTTTCAAGTGGCTAGAGCAGATCCTACACCAAATGGGGACTTGATGGGCATCTGTTGAATTAATGATCACACTTGGGTAGCAGAGTGGTACCTAAACAGGCTAGCATAGTACATTTTCAACTGTTCAATCTATTCCTGAGATTTAACATATAACAAAGGAAATTCTTAATAAAATTACTACATATTTGCAGAACTTTAAGCATTGTTGTTTGTTTTGGTTGGGTTAAGTTTTGTATGGTTTTGATGTGTAGTTTGGTGTGGAATTTTGATACAGTGTCACTGTACCCTAGCCTTGAAGTTGTAAAAATGATCTTGCCTTTCTTTCTTCATGCTGGATTCCAGATGGGTATCAATCACTGTGTCTAGTTAAGCATTCAGAAAGGATTTCTCAGAAATATATAAAAAGCTTAGAAAGTCAGCTGTGTTAAACCTGTCTAAGCATGTGTTAAACGTGATGAGGATCTTTTTGATTACTGTTATTCTTTTTTAATACAAATTAAGCCTCTCTGACCTTATGATACTATGAGGTGATGATCTGATTCACTGTGAAATACATTCTCTTTGAAATGACTCCAATTCTAGTCTAAATAAAATGTGATTTTTATCAGCAAAGATGAAGAGACCTGTTTACTAAAAGCTGCACTTCTTTCTGTTATTATCATTTATGTTGTTTGATAAAGATGGAACATCAAGGAAACAAAGTAATACTAAATGTTTTATTACAAGTATGTTATCACTTTCCAAATGCCAACAGATGTTTGTTACTAAACATTTTAAAGAGAAATTATATAAATATGTTATTCTTTTTTAGCAGTATTTTTTATTGAAAATAGATTTTTTTCATGTAATGTATTCTGATTACAGTTCCCATCCCCCAGCTCCTCCCAGATCCTCCACAACCCTCTACTCTTTGATTCTTTCTCTCATTAGAGTACTAACAGACATCTAAATATAATAATAAAATAAGATAAAACAAAACCAAATAGACCAGAATAAGATAAAGCAAACAAACTACCAAGAGGTAAAAAAGAGTCAAAGAAAAAGCATGAGAAACATCCCGCCCAGGTGGCTCATGCACATGTAGGGACTGTGCATGCTGTCTCTGTGAGGTCATATGTATGTAGGTCCTTATGTACTTTAGAAGGCCTTGTTTACTTGGTGTCCTTCATCGCCTCTGGCTCTCAAGAGGTGGAAACCTCTTCTTCTGAATAGTTTACTGAACCCTGTGGGAGGAAGGATTTGATGGTGACATCCCACTCAGGACTGAGTGAGATTCTGAGGTATCTCACTTTCGGCACTTTGTTCCCTTGTGGGTCTCTGCATATGTTTTCATTTACTGAAGGAAAAAGTTTTTGTGATGATGGCTCATTGTGACACTGATCTATGAGAATAGCAGACTACCATTAGGAGTCATATTATTGCTATGCTCCCTAAACAGGACAGTAAGTAGTATTTAGATTTCCCCGAGGTTTCAGGCATATCTAGTCTCAGATTCTTAGCCACTCCAGCAATGTCAGGCATGGGTTCTGTCTCATGGACTGGGCCCTAAATCTAACATATAGATCTACAAATCTAAAATATATAGGTCTATATTTTAAACATTAACTCTGATATATAGATCTATATATTAAATAGTAAATTTAATATACAAATTTATACATCTAACCCAGTATTGGCTGGTTACTCACAACATTTGTGCCACTATTACACCAGAGTACCATGCAGGCAGGTTTCCATTGAAGACCAGAGGGTTTGTAGCTGGGTTGGTATTTACCTTTCTCCTTTGGCCATGTGCAAAGTACTTCCAGCACCATGAACACAAGTCAATAAGGGTGAAAATTCTAGGTAGGCACCAAGTCAACTTCTCTATGTTCACTGAATTAAATAGGTTTCTCTTCAGTAATAGGGACTTACCATCACTTTGTTGAGAGCAACCCATGGCCTTGAAATACCTTGATTGTTTAGGATTGTCCTTGGAGTCCCTTGGCCAACAACTCCATTAGATACAATATATTCCTGGAACTGGAGGTTTCATTCAATGAAGAGAGATGTCTAGTTAAGGCTCTGTCTCACCCGTTATTTGGTTATTCCATTTAGATTTCTTTAAGAAGTTCTACTGTGTTTGTTTTCCATACAACCCCTGCACTGGCTCTTAGTTTTAGCTGTCCCTCCCCATATTCTCTCCCTCTTTTCATCTTCCTCCCCATCCCTGTGTTTCCTTTCTCACCTCCATTCCCCTCCCTCTTTGATCCTTTTGTTCTAGTACTCCCCCACCAGGCCCACATCATCCATAACTATCTATTCTATTTCTGCCTTCCTAGGGAAATCCATCTCTTCCCACTAGTCCCTTACTCTATACTAACCTCCGTGATTGTAGACTGTTTATCAAAGGCTCAACTAACATTGTGCCAGTATTATAATGACTATGTTATCTAGCAAGTAAAGGTCTTCTAAAGCATTTAATTTATTACTATCCTTTTACTCTTTCCATTAAATATTTTGGTGGTTTGAAAAAGAATGGCCCCCATAGGCTTATATATTTGAATTCTTAGTCACTAGAGAGCTCTATTATTTGAGAAGGATTTGGAGTTTTATCTTTGTTGGAGTAAATGTGTCACTCTGGCTTTGATGTTTCAAAAACCAATGCCAGACCCAGTCTTAACTTAAAGACGTTAAGTATTTTTCTCCGTGGGCATATCATGGCTTCCTACTTCAAATGTTCAATTACAATACTTCTTTTTAAATATTTATGTATTTGTTTGTTTCCTTTATATGTATGTGTGTATATGTACATCACATTCATGCCTGGAGACCAAGGTGGTCAGAAGAGGACTAATATATTCTTGAACAGATTATTTAGCCTAAATTTGAAGCACTTTATCTCTTAAAGTAGGGGTGTTGAAGTGTGTACCTTGAAGGATAAGGAACTCAATAAGAAAACATACCCAGGGTCCTGCACACTGCCAGCTATATCAGGAATATATGGAAAGATAGAACCGAGAAGTCATGCCATTTTTACTGTTTATTTGCTAGTAAAAGCATGGATATATAGATAAGTATGTTTCAGTCTACTGAGAAAAACAGCCTGACTACTATTGAGTCATGATAAAGCACAGGGCCCTCACGTGAATTCCCAGTTGGACAAAAATATAGTTATCATATGACTTGAAACAGTCTTTACTCACCATAGGGAGCAAAAGCACCTTATAAATATATGCTTCGTGATCTGGAGAGTATAGTGCAGTGAATAACACAGAAAGTAGTAGTAAATTTCTGTTTTCTCTCATGGAAACTACTTCCTCTGAAAGTATACCTCCCTTGTTATTTTTCTTTTTTTCTTCCTTTCTTTCAAGAGTATTAGACCTAGTTTGTGACAGGGTCTTGCCAGATATGTCAAGGTGACCTTGAATTATCTGAGGGCTGATTTTTCCAGTGTGGGCTACTCACTGGGCTTCCTTTGTTTTTGTTTTGTTTCGTTCTGTTTTAATGCTGGCACAGAATCAGGGCCTCATCCATCCAAGGCAAGCACTGTGCCTCTGAGCTATCACCCCAGCATTCTAAGTGTTCCTTTTCATTATTCTGTTTTTATGTTTTAATTATGTTTGGTGCCTATGAAAGACAGGAGAAAGTGACTGACCCAGTGACTTTGGACATAGAGTGGTTGTGAGCCATGTGGGGACTCAGAATTGAATATGGGTCCTTTGGAAGAGAAGCAAGCACTCCTAATCACCGAGCCATTTCTCCAGCACCCTTGTTTCTTATTTTGTATTCATGAGTGTTATGCCTCTGTGTGTGTGTGTGTGTGTGTGTGTGTGTGTGTGTGTGTGTTTACCATGTGTGTGTAGTGTTTGTAGAGGCCAGATGAGGTTACCAGATCTGGAACTTGAGTTCAAGTTTTCAGCTGCCACGCAGGTATGGGAAACTGAAACCTGGTTCAGTTTAACCATTTAGCATCTGTCCAGCTCCTCATTAAGCGTCACTAAGGAAGAAAAAATATTGCTGTTTGTGAAGTTATATTTAATAGTTTTGGGTTCTTTACATTCTTTGTTTGGTTTTGGGGGGAAGCTAATTTTGTAATTATATTTATGTACAGAAAACTTAGTATACATTTAACCCAGGTTAGTGGTGAGTTCTTTAGCCTTCGCCTTTTCCAGCTTGGCAATGTGATCCACAGACTTAGGACCCAGGACGTTGCCTCCCCAGTGGCGGCGGATCTCGTCATATCTGTCATTATAATTGGTCCGAATAGCTTCCACCATCTTAGCCAGAGCACCCTTGTCTTCCCAGTTAACCTGTGTGAAGGCAACAGTGGTGCATGTCTTCCTGTGGACCAGATGCCCCAACCTGGCGTTCCCCTTGATGATCCAGTAGGGGGCACCCCCATCTTTTGACACAGGGCAGGCAGGAAAAGCACCTGCTCAATGTGGTCTACACCATGGGCAATCACCTCCAGCTAAGCCTTCTTGTTCTCCACCAAGGTGGTGACTGTTGACTCCAGCTCAGAGGACAGGTGGTCTCCTAGTTGGGATGTCTCCTTTGCCAGCCGCTTTCTTCTCAGCACGGGCCAGTAGCCTTTGCTTCTTCTGCTTTTTCTTTGGCCGATACTACTGGGCAAGCTTAAGCAGCTGAGTAGCTGTTTGCCTGTCCAGGGTCTGGGTGAACTGGTTAATGGCAGGAGGTACTTTGAGCCCCTTATAGAGGATGGCTCTTTGCCGCTGCAGCCTGATGGAACGGGGCCATTTGACAATGCATGTTAGGTCTCTTTTGGGCTGGATGTCCTGCTCAATGCCGAAGTTCTTGGGCCTTTTCTCAAACAAAGGGTTGACCACCTTCTTGGCCTCCTGTTTCTTGATGATGGCAGTGGCTGGGGCCACCTCTTCCCCTCGGCCTTCTCTCCTTTGGGAATCTTGCTTGGCTGGTGGAGAGAGCAGATTGTTTGTTAAAGCTGTATTTCATACTAGCTTAAACTGGCCCTGTACTTGTACCTATCCTCCTGCCTCAGTGTTTTAGGTGCTGGGATTATAGAATGAGCCATCACACACCTGTCTAAATTTCATTTAAGAGTGGTTCTTCATTTATCCTTTATCTCATTTTCACTGAATTTGTTTTCCACTAATAGTTGTTATGGTATCAGTTGGTTTATTTGTATCTTAGTAGCTGTTCATTGACTCTCTTCAGTCTATCTGAA
This sequence comes from Apodemus agrarius, assembly GCA_964023405.1. Lineage (NCBI taxonomy): Eukaryota > Metazoa > Chordata > Mammalia > Rodentia > Muridae > Apodemus > Apodemus agrarius. Next base: position 48,786,150 of record OZ030024.1, read on the forward strand.
TGTCCCTTGCTTTCTAATTTGGACCTAGCTCTTTGCTGCTAGAAAATGTTTCACATTCTGGATTCTATTGAGCCTATTCCGTGTGCATAATGTGGACTGCTGGGCTTGTCTCTGATAAATGTTGACTGAAGCATTATCTGATGCATAAGCTTCTCTTCGCATACCAGGAATGCTGAAGTTGTACTAGCTCATGGATGTCACCAGGGCTCCATTTAATACCCTGAAAGAAGAATAAATGACACTTTGGGATTGTGGTTATCATTCCGAGCAGAATGCCAACCACATCAAATTCTTCCGCTGTCAGAAAGGATCTGATTCATTTGAGGATGTTACTGCCTTTGTGGCCTTATCTGCTAGCTTTATTTATTTTCAGGGGGCAGAATGGAAAAGACAATATTCTCTTCTTAGGAGCAGATTGCCTCAATTATATCCAGGTTTTTATAAGTCTACATTATTACAAAAAGTAAGTGCTCACTGAAGTGAGCCAAGCCATCTTACAGAACAGCTAAGCACTGTCCCCAGCTCAGCCTGAGCTGGGACATACGTGAAGAGGGTCATAGTGACTACAGAAGGGCAGGGCCTTAGCCGGGCCTGCCTGAGCATTTCCAACAGCCAGCAGTGCAGCTTCAGGGTCCGTATTCCCAGAGTGGCTTGCAGTTCCTCACATCACTTCAGACCTTTGCTCTTCTCTGTCCTTTTCTGTGTCATGCTTCTCAACATATCGCTGTTCCTAATCACTTCTTAGTCCACACTGAAAATGAAGAAACTGGTTTCAGAAGTTGAATATGGGGTACATGATAATTATTTAAATGAAAACAGCGTGTGGGTTGGGAGAATATTTGCAAGTCCTACCTGATAAAAGATTAGTATAAAAATTATAACAAACTTATATAACTTAGTAAGTATAATTGAATTATAAATGGTCATATAGACGGCCGCCATCTTGCCTCAGGACGCTGCACCAAAGGCGGGCACAGTGAGCAAGCAGCTGCAGTCAGGGGCATGGACAGAGATATAGCTTAGCTTAGCTCTGCAGGAGATCTGGGCACAGAAAGCTCAGCTGCGGGTGCAGACCACCTCAGCCAGCTCTCCGGACGGGCTGGCAGCAAGGGGCCATCTTGCCTCGGGACACAGCGCAGAATTCTAGCAGCTGGAGTCAGGGGCTTGGACTGAGAGCTAGCGTAGTCCAGCACAGACAAGGCCGCCAGGCTCTGGCCCGCACCCAGAGCCAGAAGAGATCGGCAGATCCGGGTACCAACAGCTCAGCAAAGGTCACTGTCTCCTGGGGACAGGCACGCTGTGCTTTCAGCGGGGCTGCCATCTACAATAAGACCAACTAACTCCAGAGATAAAGAGATGGCAAAAGGAAAACGTAGGAACGTTATTAACAGAAATCAAGGCAATATGGCACCATCTGAACCCAATTCGCCAACCACAGCAAGTCCTGGATACCCCAGCACACCAGAAAAACAAGAGTTAGATATAAAAGCACAGGTCATGATGCTCCTAGAGGAACACAAAAAAGACATAAACAAATCTCTTAAAGAAATGCAGGGGAACATCAATAGGGTAGAAGCTCTTACAATCCAAACACAAAAAACACTTAAAGAACTCCAGGAGAATATGGGCCAACAGACAGAAACCAATAAAGAGGAAATGAGAAAATCAGTTAAAGAAATGCAGGAGAACTTGAAACAACATGCAGAAGTCATGAAAGAGGGAGCACAAAAATATATTAAAGAATTACATGAAAACACAAACAAACAAATGAAGGAACTGAGCAAAACCATCCAAGATCTGAACACAGAGGTAGAAACAACTAAGAAATCACAAAAGAAGGCAACTTTGGAGATAGAAAACCTTATGAAGAAATCAGGGGTCGTAGATGCAAACATCAACAACAGAATACAAGAGATAGAAATAAGAATCTCTGATGCTGAAGATAACATAGTAACCATTGACTCCACAGTCAAAGAAAACGCAAAATCCAAAAGGCTTGTAACCCAAAACATCCAGGAAATCCAGGACACAATGAGAAGACCAAACCTAAGGATTATAGGGATAGATGAGAGTGAAGATCTACAACTTAAAGGGCCAGCAAATATCTTTAACAAAATTATGGAAGAAAACTTCCCTAACTTAAAGAGAGAGATGCCCATGAACAAGAAGCCTACAGAACTCCAAACAGACTGGACCAGAACAGAAACACCTCCCGTCACATAATAATCAAAACCCCAAATGTACTAAACAAAGAAAGAATATTAAAGGCAGTAAGAGAAAAAGGCCAAGTAACATATAAAGGAAGACCTATCAGAATCACACCAGACTTCTCTCCAGAAACCATGAAAGCTAGAAGATCCCAGGCAGACCTCATGCAGACCCTAAGAGAACACAAATGTCAGCCAAGACTACTATACCCAGCAAAACTCTCAATCAACATAGATGGAGAAATCAAAATATTCCATGACAGGACCGAATTTACACAATATCTTTCCACTAACCCAGCTCTACAAAGGATAATAGGAGGAAAACTCCAATACAAGGAAGGAAACTGCACCCAAGAAAAAACAAGACAGTAACCTTCTTCCATCAAACTCAAAGGAAGATAACTATTCAAAAACAAAAATAACATCAAAAATGTCAGGAAATAATAATCTCTATTCCTTAATATCTCTTAACATCAATGGACTCAACTCCCCAATAAAAAGACATAGACTAACAGACTGGATACGGAAACAGGACCCTACATTGTGCTGCATACAGGAAACACACCTCAGAGTCAAAGACAAACACTACCTTAGAGTGAAAGGATGGAAGACAATTTTGCAAGCAAATGGTCACGGGAAGCAAGCTGGAATAGCCATTTTTTTTTTTTGGAATAGCCATTTTAATATCATAAAATTGACTTTCAACCCAAAGTCATCAAAAGAGACACAGAAGGTCACTTCTTGCTAGTCAAAGGAAGAATCCACCAAGAAGAACTCACAATTCTAAACATCTACGCTCCAAATGTAAGGGCACCCTCATTCGTAAAAGAAACTTTACTAAACCTCAAAGCACACATTGCACCTAACACAATGATTGTGGGGGACCTCAATACTCCACTATCCACAGTGGACCGACCAGGAAAACAGAAACTAAACAGGGACATGGAGAAACTCATTGAAACTTTGGACCAATTGGATTTAACAGATATATATAGAACATTTCACCCTAAAGCAAAAGACTATACCTTTTTCTCAGCCCCTCATGGTACCTTCTCCAAAATCGACCATATAATTGGACACAAGACAGATCTCAACAAATATAAAAAGATCGAACTAATCCCATGCCTCTTATCAGATCACCATGGAGTAAGAGTGTTCTTCAATAGCAACAAAAACAACAGAAAATCCTCATACAAGTGGAGGCTGAACAATATTCTACTCAATGATACCTTAGTCCAGGAAGAAATAAAGAAAGAAATCAAAGATTTCTTAGAATTTAATGAAAATGAAGGCACAACATACCCAAATCTATGGGACACAATGAAAGCAGTACTTAGAGGAAAACTCATAGCCCTGAGTGTCTCCAAAAAGAAACAGGAGAGAGCATATACTAGCAACTTAATGGCGCTCTTGAAAGCTCTGGAACAAAAAGAAGCAGTTTCACCCAGGAGGAGTAGAAGACAAGAAATCCTCAAACTCAGGGCTGAAATCAATCAAGTTGAAACAAAAGGAACCATACAAAGAATCAACAAAACCAGGAGCTGGTTCTTTGAGAAAATCAACAAGATAGATAAACCCCTAGCCAGACTTACCAAAGGGCACAGAGACAGTATTCAAATTAACAAAGTTAGAAATTAAAAGGGAGATATAACAACAGAAACTGCGGAAATTCAAAAAATCATCAGATCCTACTACAAAAACCTATACTCAACACAACTGGAGAATCTGGAGGAAATGGACAATTTCCTAGACAGTTACCAAATACCAAAATTAAACCAGGATCAAATAGATCGTCTAAACAGACCCATAACCCCCAAAGAAATAGAAGGGGGTCATAGACAGTCTTCCAACCAAAAAAAGCACAGGACCAGACAGTTTTAGTGCAGAATTCTATCAGACCTTCAAAGAAGTCCTGATACCGATACTCTTCAAACTATTCCACAAAATAGAAACAGAAGGAACACTACCCAACTCATTCTATGAAGCCACAATTACCCTGATACCAAAACCACACAAAGATCCAACTAAGAAAGAGAACTACAGGCCAATTTCTTTTATGAATATCTATGCAAAAATACTAAACAAAATACTTGCCAACCGAATCCAAGAACCCATCAAAACGATCATTCACCATGATCAAGTTGGCTTCATCCCAGGGATGCAGGGATGGTTCAATATACGGACATCCATCAACGTAATCCACTACATAAACAAACTCAAAGAAAAAAACCACATGGTCATCTCATTGGATGCTGAAAAAGCATTTGACAAAATTCAGCATCCTTCCATGCTAAAGGTCTTGGAAAGAACAGGAATTCAAGGCCCATATCTAAACATAGTAAAAGCAATATACAGCAGACCAGTAGCCAACATCAAGGTAAACGGAGAAAAACTTGAAGCAATCCCACTAAAATCAGGGACTAGACAAGGCTGCCCCCTCTCACCATATCTCTTCAATATAGTACTTGAGGTACTAGCTAGAGCAATTCGACAACAGAGGGAAGTCAAAGGGATACAAATCGGAAGGGAAGAAGTCAAACTATCACTATTCGCAGATGATATGATAGTATACTTAAGTGACCCAAAAACCTCCACCAGAGAACTCCTGCAACTGATAAACAACTTCAGCAAAGTGGCTGGCTATAAAATCAACTCAAACAAATCAGTAGCCTTCCTATACGCAAAGGATAAGCAGGCCGGGAGAGAAATTGGAGAAATGACACCCTTCACAATAGCCACAAATGATATAAAGTATCTTGGAGTGATGCTAACCAAACATGTGAAAGATTTATATGACAAAAACTTCAGGTCTCTGAAGAGGGAAATTGAAGAAGACATCAGAAAATGGGAAAATCTTCCATGCCCGTGGGTTGGCAGGACTAATATAATAAAAATGGCCATCTTGCCCAAAGCAATATACAGATTCAATGCAATCCCCATCAAAATCCCAACTCAGTTCTTCATAGAGCTAGAAAGAGCAATTCTCAAATTCATCTGGAATAACAAAAAGCCCAGGATAGCTAAAACTATCATCAACAGCAAAAGAACTTCTGGGGGAATCAATATCCCGGACCTCAAGCAATATTACAGAGCAGTAGTATTAAAAACTGCATGGTATTGGTTCAGTGACAGGGAGGCGGATCAATGGAATAGGATCGAAGACCCAGAATTGAACCCACACATCTATGGCCAATTGATCTTCGACAAAGGAGCTGAAAACATCCAGTGGAAAAAAGATAGCCTTTTCAACAGATGGTGCTGGCTCAACTGGAGGTCAACGTGCCGAAGAATGAGAATTGATCCACTCTTATCTCCTTGCACTAAGCTCAACTCCAAGTGGATCAAGGACCTCCACATAAAACCAGACACACTAAAACTAATAGAAAAGAAACTGGGGAAGACCCTTGAGGACATTGGCTCAGGGGAAAAATTCCTGAACAGAACACCAATTGCTTATGCTCTAAGAGCAAGAATAGACAAATGGGACCTCATAAAATTACAAAGTTTCTGTAAGGCAAAAGACACTGTCAAAAGGATAAATCCGCAACCAACAAATTGGGAAAAGATCTTCACCAACCCCACATCCGACAGAGGGCTAATATCCAATGTATACAAAGAACTCAAGAGGTTAGACCCCAGAAAACCAAATAACCCTATCCAAAAATGGGGTACAGAGCTAAACAAAGACTTTTCACCTGAAGAAATTCAGATGGCTGAGAAACACCTTAAAAAATGTTCAACATCATTAGTCATTAGGGAAATGCAAATCAAAACAACCCTGAGATTTCACCTCACACCAGTCAGAATGGCTAAGATTAAAAACTCAGAAGACATCAGGTGTTGGCGAGGATGTGGAGAAAGAGGAACACTCCTCCACTGCTGGTGGGAATGCAAGCTGGTACAACCACTCTGGAAATCAGTCTGGCGGTTCCTCAGAAAACTGGACGTGATACTTCCGGAGGACCCAGCCATACCACTCCTGGGAATATACCCAGAAGATTCCCCAGCCTGCAATAAGGATACATGCTCCACTATGTTCATAGCAGCCTTATATATAATAGCCAGAAGCTGGAAAGAACCCAGATGTCCCTCAACAGAGGAATAGATACAAAAAATGTGGTATATATACACAATGGAGTACTATTCAGCCATTAGAAACAATGAATTCATGAAATTCTTAGAGAAATGGATGGAGCTGGAGAACGTCATACTAAGTGAGGTGACCCAGTCTCAAAAGAATACCCATGGTATGCAGTCACTGATATGTGGATATTAGCCTAGAAGCTTGGAACACCAAAGACATAAATCACATACCAAGTGATGTCTCACAAGAAGAAAGGAGTAGACACTGGTGCTAGAATGGACCAAAGCATCATTGTGGGGGAGTACAAGAACAGTGAGGTGGGAGGGGGTGGATGAGGGAGCAGGGCCAGGGAAAAGGGCATGTGGGACCTTTGGGGGTGGGGAACCAGAAAAAGGGAAATGAATTGTAAATATAGAATATATCCAATAAAAAAATAAATGGTCATATAGCATGGAAATACAATGTAGAATAGTCAACCAGTATAAGACAAACCAATCAGTATGACTAATCATCAGAGACATAGAGAAAAAATTATTTACTCTGTTGGTGGGTATGTAGATTGGTATAGTCCTTAAGAAAAAACAGTATGGAAATTTATTTTAAAACTAAAAATAGAAGGCTGCATAACCTAGTCCTCTAATTTACGCTGTGGGGGGCTTTACATTATTGTAGTGTCAGCGAGACCTCTCTCAAATGGAATATGGTACAATTCATGTTCTGGTTTTAGGAAAACGTCTTTAATCCCCAGCACTAATTGTACAACGTTCCTTGGAATCTTCTGCCTTCTAGCTATCCCAATGGTCTTCCACTTTCCTTTCTCACATCAATAAATTTGCTACTTTATTGGAGACAAAACTTCCTACACATACTGCTGTAACTATTGTATTACTTCAAGTTACATCAGAATCCACAGAGACAACCCAGCACAGCACTATTCCCTCCCGCTCAGCCATCTCAGGGCCTTGTGAGTACTAGAAAACTTACTGTGCTCCAAACCACTACTCTACTGGCTGAGAATGTGTCTTACTTCCTATCCCTTTTGAACTTGTTTGGGCTCTCCTTTAGGCTCAGATTGCTTTCTAAACCTGCTTTATTTAGGGTTCTAGAACACTTCAACCTCCTTTCTCTCTCACTGACCAGAAGTAATGGAGAAAGGATAATAGGAAAATGGGGTTGTGGACCTCTTTAGAAGTAGTTCTTTGGGGTCACTCCAATCTTTGTTGTCAGGATGTCCGCAGTCCAGCCCAATAGCAAACACCAAACACGAATCAGTAGCAGTGGCTCTATCCAACAGAAACTGCAAGGTTCCCCTGAATTGGCGTAAGTCAGCGGAAGCAGCAAGAATCAGCCGGAATATCTAGAGAAGTTCTTTAGTGTGATTCTCTTTATGAGGTGATAACCAGCAAAGAGCAGTGAAATGCTGCATGGCTTAGCAATGCAAGAGCATCTTTTCACTGTGTGGTTATACTTGTACTCTTTGTAAACATCATGCACCCACCCTCTCAAGCTCTAGCAAACCATCACATACCCTCTGTCTTAGTTAGGGTTTTACCGCTGTGAACAGACACCCTGACTAAGGAAACTCTTTCTTTTTAATATTCTCTTTTTTTCTTTCAAAGATTTATTTATTTCATGTATGTGAGTATACTATCACTATTTTCAGACACACTAGAAGAGGGCACCAGATTCCCATTACAGATGATTGTAAGCCACCATATGGTTGTTGGGAATTGAACTCAGTACCTATGGAAGAACAGTCAGTACTCCTAACTGCTGAGCTATCTTTATAGTCCAAGGCAACTCTTATAAGGACAACTTTTAATTGGGATTTACAGATTCAGAGGTTCTGTCCATTATCATCAAGCCGGGAACTTAGCAGCATCCAGGCAGGCGTGGATCAGGAGCTTAGAGCTCTACATCTTCATTTTCATATGAAGGCTGCTATCAGAATACTGGATTTCAGGCAGCTAGGATGAGGGTCTTAAGTCCCACACCCACAGCGACACACCAAGCAGGCCACACCTTCTAATAGTACCACTCCCTACACCGAACTTAAACAAACTGTCACACCCTCACAGGTGTCTACTTCAGAAAAACCTCCTCTCACAGGGCAGTTTTCAGAAAAACATCATGGGACAGAACTGAGTTTCCAAAGAAACCAGAAATTTCCACATCAGTCTGTACTTCACCAATTGTCTTACTGCTTTATTCTCACCACCACCCCCAATCTGCATCTCTTCTGTCTATCCTAGTAGCCTTCTTACAAAAATACCTTCCTTACCTGATGTTCCTAGATGCAGACCCTCTCCTCTAATCCTGGGAATATACAGCCATCTATGGTCTGTCCCCCAAGAAAAACACACTGTAATCTGTGTGGGGAAGCTATCCATGGTTAAACTTATAAGGCCCTTTCTTGATTCTCTCTCACAGTCCCTGAGCTCTTCCTGCACTTCAGTCACGGTTTGAATTCGGTTCGTCTTTCTCAACCACATATGTGACAGGCTTTTAATTTGGCCACCTTTGCCTACCTCCACCCACCTCCCCTGGTTCCTTCCACTTTGATGGTGCCCTTAGGGAAAGTAGCATACTTTGGGGTGCATTTAGCAATGTCTATATTCTGGGTAGCTGTAGAAGAAAATATGCTATTTGCTCCTGTGTGCTTCTCCAACCCCTAGTTTTGCTGCTGCTGCTGCTGCTGCTAACTAAACATAAATATTCTGTGGATAACTGGGTCATTGGATAATCGAAACATTAGGTAGCCTCTGAAGAGGTGGATACATTTAATAGCATATTGTATTACATGATTGGATATTTCTTCATGTCTTCTTTCTGAACATAGGTATGTTCTTTATCTGTAAAGGCAGTGGGAGGTGGGTCAGAAGCCATGTGAGTACTACTGTGATGACACAAGGAGACCAGCTGCAGGGAGGCCAATCAATTTTACTTTAAGTGACCCAAGGCTTATATAATTTGGGGGACTGTGGGTAGGAACATATGAAGACTTGCGGTACTGAAATGCCTCATTAGCATGGGGAAGCATTCAGGAATCTTAGGTGCTAGCTGATCGAGTTTTATGGGAGAAAGGAAGTTGAACCTGTAATCTAAGCCTATGTGACATTCTGCAATTAGAGGCATGTATGGGGACTTTTGAATTCCCCAGACAATCTCAAAGAGGCGAAGCCCTGCCAATGAAGAAAGTCCTCCATTACATGCTGAGCTATCTGGACAATGTAGGCTTTGACCTTAATTAGCAGGGTTTTCCCAAATATATAGTAATAAGAAACATTCTTTTTAGCATATCAAATAGAATTGTGCACTTTACCACTGTAATACAATGGTTTTCTCTGTGGTTCTTAATTGTTTTTACTCATACTTGACAGGTTTATGCTGCTGCCCTAATTTTAGCCTTTAAAATGTTAACTTATCTATGTATATATGGTCTTCTACCCCTTCAGAGTTGGGTCTCACATGACTTTAATTTAGTCTTATTGAGACAGTCTCACTAAATAGCCAAGGTTGGCCATCAACCCATGATCCTTCTGCCCCAGTTCCTAATCACTATACAGACTGCCACATCTGGCAGAGGGCTTAAACATGTGCCCCTGCATTTTTACGAATAAAGAAACAAAACATATCATGCTGCATAATCCAGGCCAGCTAGCTCACTAAGTCCCTTCCTTGTTCAGGTTGGTGATATTTTCTGATTGAGTTGGGTGCAGTACCTCAAGGAGAGAAAGGCTTACACAACACCTTAATATAGAGCACCATTATCACTGTGCAGATGGCCAATTCCTTCCTTTGTCATTAGACCAGAAACCAACTTAGTAGAAACAAATTAAGTATAGAGCTGAGACCCGTAGTCGTCCAGTCTGTCCGTAACTGGCAGAGCTGACTTTTATATCGCAAAACATATGTGTTCGTCACTTCCGACTACGTTATGTGGAGCTAAGTCCTTAGTGTGGCCAACAGGGTGACCCCTGATATTACATACTGTTTTTCCTTGCTCCAGCCACACACATCTAGGAAGCAGCATTCCTTCAGACGTGCATCCCTGTTTCGACCCTGCTAAAGCTTTTGCAGACCTTTGTCCAGGTGGAATCCATGCCCTCAGGTGAAGGTCTTCATTCACTAGCGTTTCTAAGTGGCCTCACCTAACCACCCAGCCAATCCTTGGAATCCGTTTTCCCTGCTTTGCTCTTCTCCTTCCCAAGGCCTGTTATACTTCTTTAGATGTAAAATGCAAGAGCAAATGCTTGATAAATTTCATACATTGCTCAGGAGACTGGGTCACAAGGAACATGAGTTGATGACCAACCTGGGCTACTTAATGAGACTGTGCCAAAAACAATAAATTTGATTAAAAATTTAAGCATTCAGTAAATATTCCATGAAAAATTTCTTGAAATTCCTTGGAAAATGAAAAGGTGGGTGACTATGTATATATACACATGCTTGTATTGAAACACTTCCAAGAATGTCAGTGGTCAGTCCTGACCCAAATGAGACTGCCAGAATAGACAGAAGACAGTCCCATGAGCAAATCCTTTACCAACCTAGCAACACCGCTGTTCCCACTCTGACCCACATTTCACTGCCAGAGGAAAATCCCTGAAAGACCTTGGTTACCAAGAATCTCTGCAGGGCTCTGCTGCACTTTATTGAACATCTCTCTAGGTGGAGTGCTCATGCGCTTTATTTGTACTGTACTTGATGATACCTTTGTAAAGATTTTTTTAATTTTTTAGTGTGTGTGTGTCCATATGGATGCATGCCACAGCACACATGAGAAGATGAGAGGACAACATGCAGGAGTCGGCTCTCTCCTCCTCTCTTAAGTTCAGGGATCAGCTCAAGTCATCAGGTTTTCAGACAAGTGCCTTACCTGCTAAGTGAACTCACCTTTGGACCTTAATTTTACATTATTTCTTTTTTTTTCATATAAATAAGAAAAAACAGTTTATTTATGTAACAACTGACCCGAGACAGAAAGTTTAGTCACTCTCTAAGTTCATGCCCAAGGAGTTACAGAGTAGGAATGAAGGTGTATAACCATGGAGAGCAGAACGGGACCTGAAACGGTTCATTTTTCTCTATATTGAACAGGCGAGCTTGACAGACTTCCCATTTCTTAAGTTGCTTCTAAGTATATTTTTTTATTTATTTTCTATATTCTTTGTTTACATTCCAAAGGCTTTCCCCTTTCCCAATTCCCCCCTCACCATATGTCCCATAAGTCCTCTTCCCGCCCCCCCCCCCATTCCCCAATCACCCTCCAACCCTTTCTCTGTTCTGGTACTTTCCTGCAAAACTGGAACCAGTCTTTTCAGGACCAGTGTCCTCTCCTTCCTTCTTCTTGGGAATCTTTTGATTTGCTAATTGTGCCTTGAGTATTCAGAGCTTCTGGGTTCTTTAAATATCCACTTATCAGTGATTGCATTTCATATGTATTCTTTTGTGATTGGGTTAATTCGCTTAGGATAATGTTTTCCAGATCCAACCATTTGCCTACAAATTGCATGAATTCATTATTTTTAATTGCTGAGTAGTATTCCATTGTATAAATATACCACATTTTCTGTATCCATTCCTCCTTTGAGGGACATCTGGGCTCCTTCCAACTTCTGGCTATTATAAATAAGGCTGCTATGAACATTGTGGAACATTTGTCTTTATTGTATGGAGGGGAATCCTCTGGGTATATTCCCAGGAGTGGTGTGACAGGGTTCACAGGAAGTGTCATGCACAATTTTCTGAGGAACCACCAGACTGATTTCCAGAGCAACTGTACCATCTTGCAATCCCACCATCAGTGGAGGAGTGTTCCACTTTCTCCACATCCTTGCCAGCACTTGTTGTCTCTTGAGTTTTTAATCTTAGCCATTCTGACTGGTGTGAGGTGGAATCTCAGTATTGTTTTGATTTGCATTTCCCTGATGACTAATGATGTTGAACATCTCTTTTGGTTTTTCCAGACAGGGTTTCTCTATATAGCCCTGGCTGTCCTGGAACTCACTCTGTAGACCAGGCTGGCCTCGAACTCAGAAATCCGCCTGCCTCTGCCTCCCAAGTGCTGGGATTACAGGTGTGCGCCACCACCACACGGCTATGTTGAACATCTCTTAAGGTGCTTCTCAGCCATTCAAATTTCTTCAGGTGAAAATTCTTTGTTTAGCTCTGTACCCCATTTTTAATAGGGTTATTTGGTTCTTTGGGGTCTAACTTCTTGAGTTCTTTGTATATATTGTATATTAGCCCTCTGTCAGATGTGGGGTTGGTGAAGATCTTTTCCCAATTTGTTGCTTGCTGTTTTGTCCTTCTGACAGTGTCCTTTGCCTTACAGGAACTTTGTATGAGGTCCCATTTGTCAATTCTTGATCTTAGAGCATAAGCTATTGGTGTTCTGTTAAGGAACTTTCCCCCTGTGCCCATGTCCTCCAGGGTCTTCCCCAGTTTCTTTTCTATTAGGTTCAGTGTGTCTGGCTTTATGTGGAGGTCCTTGATCCACTTGAAGTTGATCTTAGTACAAGGTGATAAGAGTGGGTCAATTTATATCTTCTACATGTTGACCTCCAGTTGAACTAGCACCATTTGTTGAAAAGGCTATCTTTTTTCTACTGGATGGTTGTAGCTCCCTTATCAAAGATCAAGTGACCATAACTCTATGGGTTCATTTCTGGGTCTTCAATTCTATTCCACTGATCTACTTGCCTGTTGCTGTACCAATACCATGCAGTTTTTAACACAATTGCTCTGTAGTACTGTTTGAGGTCAGGGATATTGATTCCCCCAGAAGTCCTTTTATTGTTGAGAGTAGTTTTAGCTATCCTGTGTTTTTTGTTACTCCAGATGAATTTAAGAATTGCTCTTTCTAGATCTATGAAGAATTGAGTTGGGATTTTGATGGGGATTGCATTGAATCTGTAGATTGCTTTTGGCAATATGGCCGTTTTTACTATATTGATCCTGCCAATCCAAGAGCAAGAAATATTTTTCCATCTTCTGAGGTCTTCTTCAATTTCTTTCTTCAAGGACTTGAAGTTCCTGTCATAAAGATCTTTCACTTGTTTAGTTAGAGTCACGCCAAGATACTTTATATTGTTTGTGGCCATTGTGAAGGGTGTTATTTCCCTAACTTCTTTCTCAGCCTGGTTGTCATTTGAGTCCAGGAAGGCTACTGATTTGCTTGAGTTGATTTTATAACCAGCCACTTTGCTGAAGTTGTTTTTCAGCTGTAGAAGTTCTCTGGTGGACTTTTTTGGGTCACTTAAGTATACTATCATATCACCTGCAAATAATGATACTTTGACTTCTTCCTTTCCAATTTGTATCCTTTTGACTTCCTTATGTTATCTAATTGCTCTCGCTAGAACTTCAAGTACTATATTGAAAAGGTATGGAGGGAGAGGGCAGCCTTGTCTAGTCCCTGATTTTAGTGGGATTGCTTCAAGTTTCTCTCCATTTACTTTGATGTTGGCTACTGCTTTGCTGTATATCGCTTTTATTATGTTTAGGTATGGACCTTGAACCCCTGTTTTTCCAGGACTTTTAGCATAAAAGGATGCTGAATTTTGTCAAATGCTTTTTCAGCATCTAATGAGATGACCATGTGATTTTTTTCGTTTAGTTTATGTAGTGGATTACATTGATGGATTTCCATATATTGAACCATCCCTGCATCCCTGGGATGAAGCCTACTTGATCATGGTGAATGATCGTTTTTGATGTGCTCTTGGATTCGGTTGGCAAGGATCATATTTAGTATTTTTGCATCGATATTGGAAATTGGCCTATAGTTATCTTTCTTTGTTGGATTCTTGTGTGGTTTTGGTATCAGCGTATTTGTGGCTTCGTAGAACGAGTTGGGCAGTGTTCTCTCTGTTTCTATTTTGTGGAATAGTTTGAAGAGTATTAGTGTTAGGTCTTCTTTGAAAGTCTGATAAAATTCTGCACTAAAACCATCTGGTACCATACTTTTTTTGGTTGGGAGACTTTCTATAACCCCTTCTATTTCTCTAGGGGTTATGGGACTGTTTAGCTGATCTAATTGATCCTGATTTAATTTTGGTATTTGGTATCTGTCTAGGAAATTGTCCATTTCCTCAGATTCTCCAGTTGCGTTGAGTATAGGCTTTTGTAGTAGAATCGGATGATTTTTTTTTTTTTAATTTCTTCAGTTTCTGTTGTTATATCCCCCTTTTCATTTCTAATTTAGTTAATTTGGATAGTGTCTCTGTGCCCATTGGTTAGTCTGGCTAAGGGTTTATCTATCTTTTTGATTTTCTCAAAGAACCAGCTCCTGGTTTTGTTGATTCTTTGTATCGTTTTCTTTGTTTCTACTTGATGGATTTAAGCCCTTAGTTTGATGATTTCCTGTCTTCTACTCCTCCTGGGTGAATTAGCTTCTTTTTGTTCCAGGGCTTTCAGGTGTGCTGTTAATCTGCTAGTGTATGCTCTCTCCAGTTTCTTTTTGGAGTCACTCAGGGCTATGAGTTTTCCTCTTAGCACTGCTTTCATTGTGTCCCATAGATTTGGATAGGTTGTACCTTCATTTTCATTGAATTCTAAAAAGTCTTTGATTTCTTTCTTTATTTCTTCCTTGACCAAGGTGTCATTGAGTATTGTTCAGTTTCCATGTGTATGTGGGCTTTCTGTTGTTTTTCTTGCTATTGAAGACCATGTTTACTCCACAATGATCTGATAGGAGGCATGGGATTAGTTCGATCTTCTTGTATTTGTTGACATCTGTCTTGTGATCAATTATATGATCAATTTTGGAGAAGGTACCATGCAGTGCTGAGAAAAAGGTATATTCTTTTGCTTTGGGATGAAATGGTGTGTGTGTGTGTGTGTGTGTGTGTGTGTGTGTGTGTGTGTGTGTTAAATCCAATTGATACAAAGCTTCAATTAGTTTCACTGTGTCCCTGTTTAGTTTCTCGTTTCCTGATCGGTCCATTGAGGATAATGGAGTGTTGAAGTCGCCCACAATTATTGTATTAGGTGTAATGTGTGCTTTAAGCTCTAGTAGAGTTTCTTTTACGAATGAGGGTGCGCTTGCATTTGGAGCATAGATGTTCAGTATTGAGAGTTCTTCTTGGTGGCTTTTTCCTTTGACCAGCAAGAAGTGACCTTCTGTGTCTCTTTTGATGAATTTAGGTTGAAAGTCAATTTTATCTGATTTTAGAATGGCTACTCTGGCTTGTTTCCTGAGACCATTTGCTTGTAAAAAATTGTCTTCCAGTTTTTTACTCTAAGGTAGTGTTTGTCTTTGACACTGAGATGTGTTTCCTGTATGCAGCAAAATGTAGGGTCCTGTTTCCATTCCAGTCTTAGTCTATTTCTTTTTATTGGGGAATTGAGTCCATTGATGTTAAGAGATATTCAGGAATAGTAATTATTACTTCCTGACATTGTTGGTGTTATTTTTTTATATTTGAGTGGTTATCTTCTTTTGGATTTGATGAGAAGAGGTTTCTATCTTGCTTCTTCTGGGGTGTGGTTTCCCTCCTTGTGTTGGTGTTTTTAATTATCCTTTGTAGGGTTGGGTTTGTGGAAAGATATTGTGCAAATTTGGTCTTGTCATGGAATACCTTGGTTTCTCCATCTATGACGATTGAGAGTTTTGCTGGGTAAAGTAGTTTTGGCTGAAATTTGTGTTTTCTTAGAGTCTGCATGATATCTGCCCAGGATCTTCTAGCTTTCATGGTCTCAGGTAAGAAGTCTGGTGTAATCCTGATAGGTCTTCCTTCATATTTTACTTGGCCTTTTTCTCTTACTGCCTTTACTATTCTTTCTTTGTTTAGTACATTTGGGGTTTTGATTATTATGTGTTGGGAGATATTTCTGTTCTGGTCCAGTCTGTTTGGAGTTCTGTAGGCTTCTTGTATATTCATGGGTATCTCTCTCTTTAGGTTGGGGAAGTTTTCTTCCATAATTTTGTGGAAGATATTTGGTGGCCCTTTAAGTTGTATATCTTCCCTCTCATCTATGCCTATAACCCTTAGGTTTGGTCTTCTCGTTGTGTCCTGGATTTCCTGGATGTTTTGGGTTACAAGCTTTTTGCATTTTGCATTTTCTTGGACTGTTGAATCAATGGTTTCTATGGTATCTTCGGCATCTGAGATTCTTTCTTCTATCTCTTGTATTCTATTGTTGATATTTGCATCTATGACCCCTGATTTCTTCCCAAAGTTTTCTATCTCCAAAGATGTCTCCCTTTGTGGTTTCTTAGTTGTTTCTACTTCTGTTTTTAGATCCTGGATGGTTTTGCTCAGATCTTCCACTTGCTTGTTTGTATTTTCATGTATTTCTTTAAGAGATTTTTGTGTTTCCTCTTTCATGACTTCTACTTGTTGACCCACATTCTCCTGTATTTCTTTAAGTGATTTTTGTAATTCCTCCTTATTGGCTTCTATTTTTTTGATCCATATTCTCCTGAATTTAAGTGATTTTTGTGTTTGCCTTGTAAGGGCTTCTAATATTTGATCCATTTTCTCCTGTATTTCTTTAAGAGATTTTTCTATGTGTTCCGCTATCAGCATCCTGATCAGTGATTTTAGATCAAAATGTTGTTTTTTCTGGTATGTTGGGGTATAGGGGACTTACTGCTGTCAGGGAACTGGGTTAGGATGCTGCTATATTGCCTTGATTTCTGTTAGTAACGTTCCTACATTTGCCTTTTGCCATCTGGTTATCTCTGGCCTTAGTTGGTCCTGTAGTCACTAGCTGGTGCTTGAACCTCCTGTGGACTCGTAAGGCTATTTCCCCACCACTGGATGACTGGGTTTTCCCTGGCACAGATTGCTGATGTGTTGTTCTCCTCTTGGGTGCTGTTGGATCCCTGGTGTATCTTGCTCCAAGCAATGTTATATTCAGTTATCTCTGTGGACCTGATGCTGCTTGTCTTCTCTGGTTCTGCTTGCTTAGTCAAGTCAGCAGCAAGGATGCTGGTGGTGGCCGCTGGGAGTGGGGAATGCCTGGTCTCCCACAGGGCAGAGAACCCATGCCCTGCTGGAACACAGGAACTGCTGCTCTGCCAAGCTCCCGTTCTTAGATGACTGGCTGGTGGCCCGAGTCCCCAGAGATCTTAAGCTTGGGATATCTCGGGTATCTGGTTCTGCCCACTCAATCCAAGCAGCCGCCACCAAGATGGCCGCGGTTGAGCGGGAGTGCAGGGTCCCCCTCAGGGCGCAGAGTCCACACCTGGTTGGGACCTAGGAACCCCTGCTCTGCCCAGATCGCTGCCTGGTGGCCTTGAATCCCCAGAGATTCCAAATTCTAGATACCATGGGTATGTGGTTCTGCTCACTTAGTCCAGACAGCTGCAAGGATGCCGGCGGTAGCTACGGGGAGTGGGGAGTCCACATTATTTCTTATGTACATGTCTGATCTCTTATGAATGTTGGTTGTTGATAAGTATGATATGTAGTTATAGTCATTAATATATGTTAAAAACAAACAAACA
This sequence comes from Apodemus agrarius, assembly GCA_964023405.1. Classification (NCBI taxonomy): domain Eukaryota; kingdom Metazoa; phylum Chordata; class Mammalia; order Rodentia; family Muridae; genus Apodemus; species Apodemus agrarius. Next base: position 48,803,902 of record OZ030024.1, read on the forward strand.
TACTTCAGTGCTCAATTCTTGAGGTAATACTTATAAATTTTAGGCACATTTTTATGATAATAAGCACAGTGATACCTTGTTTTAGTCTGAAATTATTTCAGGTGATTTAATCTATTGTCGCACTCATCTGTTTGTCTTCTGTCTTTGATTTCCATTGCAAACCCATTTGCAAATAAAGCTTAAAGACTTAAAAACCTCACAACAAACATTCACCGACAAGTCTCATTAGGTGCAGATGCTTGTGTCAATATCGATCCTTGCTGGCGCCCTCCATCTGAAATTGTGTTCGCTCTCCCTTTAGTCAGCTGAAGAGATGGGCTGGCAGTGTGCTTCTGTGTACAGATCTCATTCTTCGCCTGTCTTCACTGCAGGTGTGTGTCTTCTCACTATACCTGACAACTACTTACTTGAAGGAAAGTAATCACTTATTGCTCTTGCCAAAAGAGACTTTTCCACATTGGCTCTTATTAGTATCTTCTTCAGATGTGTACTGACAAAATTCCAGTGAGCCATAGAAATCTTACTCTGACTTAGCTGCATTAACAACTCCTTTATTGTACAGAGTACATCCATTATAATCGTTACAGTTATTAACTGTGTCTCTTAACCATAAAGTATATATTTGTATATACTAATAACATATTAACCTTACTTTCTGATTTATTTCTTTCTATGAATTCAATTTACCATCTTGTGTGACTTTCTCAATCTAATACATCCTGTCCTATTCTTCCTAGTGTTGTGATGTGCCAATATGTTAAGTTCTATATATTATAGGATCAGTTAAAAAGTAAAATGTAGAAAATTATCTCCACAAGTCTTTGAACATCTGATTCCCAGCTGCTGGGAGTCTATAACATTTAAGAAGTAGTGCTTGGCCAGGCACTGGTGACACAGGCCTTTAATCCCAACACTTGGGAGACAGAAGCACGAGGAACTGAGTTCAAAGTCAGCCTGGTCTACAGAGTGAGTTCCAGGACATCCAAGAATATTGAGAAATTTTGTCTCAGAACTTCACCCCCAAATATTAAGAAAATAAAAAACAAATAAAGATGTAGTACTGCTTGAGTAGAGGATGTGAGTGCTAAGAAATGTGCTCTGACCCTAGTTCCAGCTTGAGCCTCCCTCCCTGCTTCTTAGGTGTTAGCTCATAGCAAGCACTCAGCACGGCCTCCCACCATTAGGGTCAGATCTGCTCTCACCATGCCATATATTCTCAACTGTAAACTGAAAGGGATCTTCTTCTCTGAGTGGCTGGTGTTAGGTATTAGGTCACAGCCACTAGGAAAGTAACTGATAAAGGTATAAACATAATGTTTTACACAACTTCTGAAAAGGACAAGGGGTGTGTCTTTACATTTGGAGCTAGGGTCACAGTAGTAGGACAAATATGCCTAGCTTGTATGAGATATGAGGCTCTGGGTTTGATCCACAACACCACCAAAAAGGGAAAGAAAAGCCCTTCTTTGGGGGGGGGGGGATGTGTGTGTGTCTGTGTGTACACATGCGTGAGTACATTTATATACATGCTATGATGCATTTGTAGATATCAGACAACAGCCTCAGATAAGGCATCTTCTTTTTCTTCAACCTTGTTTGAACCACAAGCTTCAGGGATTCTCCCATCTCTGCCTGCCAACTCCCACTGTGCATGGGATCTCATGAACTCAGAAACTTGAACTCGGATCCTCACACTTGCCTGTCAGATGCTCCACTCACTGCACTATCTTCTTGCCCCCTTGCTGATGTCTAATTACATAGCTACTTTACTGTGTTATCGAGTGGGTTTGAATCCAAAGTCATGTACTTTGTTCTGAACAAGCTTCATTAGTATTTGCTTTTTGTTTTGAGACTGAGTCTGCAGTGTAGCCCAGGCTAGCTTGAAACTTGCAGCAAACCTTCTGCTATAGTCTCCCAAGTTTTGGGTTTTCAGATGTAAGCTGCCACAGCAGACTCCATTGATATTTCATATGAGGTTGGTCAACTTTTAATAAATTCACTCAGTTTTTGATTACCTATGAATGTATGTCTTCTTTGTCTTAATTTTTATCAGTGGTTATCCCAAGGACCATTGGTAGGCAGTAAAGCCATTATTCTGACCCAGGATCTTGGTCAACAGTCTTGTAACTAGTCTTCTGGTCTTCTGCTTTCTTGATGGGGAATCTGATATTAACACCTTTTTAATTTCTTTATAATTTCATTTCACTGTGGTTTATGTGTTGGAAAGCAGAAACACAGCCATAGCTCATGGGTAGAGGTCATAATTTTGTCCTTATCCTTCTACCATATGGGGCCCAGGTATCAACCTCAGCTCATCTGTCAGGCTCAGCAGCAAGCACCTTCATGTCCTGGCCATCTCACCTACCCAATTATAACAGTATTTCTCTTGATTTTTTAAATATTTTTCTCACTTTCTTTACTTGTTATGTTTTTGATGCAGTCTGTCTTGATATGGACATATTTGTGTTTACTCTGCTTAGAATTTTACAGAACTTCTGAAGTGTTGATTCCCATCAAATTTTGGAAACTATCAGCAATCATTTCTTGAATTACATGTTTTTCTTTTTTCTTCTTTCCCTTCACATCTCTAGACACTGACGTGTTTATTTCTGCACTTTGTGTCATGTCACTTTACTCTGAGGCTCTCTGTTGATTGCTTTCATGAGTTCTGTCGGTCTGCCATGACGATGGCTGGTGTTTCTGCCTGCTCATTCAGCCCCTGCTGCAGCTTAGCAGAGTTGGATCTGACTGTGAGTGCCCAGAGTAGTGAGTAGGCACATTCCCAGTCTCTCACAGCACAGCTTTTATTTCCTGCAGATGGATTACATTTTCCTCTTTTTTTGTGTCTCACAACTTCTTTTTTGTAAGTTAGGTGTTTTAATCATTATGACCATCCTACAAAAGAACCATTGACATCTCTCTCAAAATTTGGTCCAGAAGTTGAAAGTAATGATATAGTTCACCTATTATAAGGGCCTGAAACCATTCATTACTCAGGCAAAGAAACTCCTTGGTTGGCATGATGGGTCTCACTGTCTGATCTGGAAAGTTTGAAAGGTTATGGAGATGAGGCTGCCATGGAGGGCTTGCATGTGTTTTGGAGATGGAACCTAGGTGACATTTTGTGAGCTTCCTCCTGACCTTTGACCAGCAACACCTAGATTTTTTTGTATCAGCTTGCACAGATGTGAAGCACCAGAGGAAGGGTAGAGTAAGACTTCTGGGATTTTTGTTTCTTTTTTTTAAAAAAAAAAAAAAAAGGAAGGAAGGAAGGAAGGAAGGAAGGAAGGAAGGAAGGAAGGAAAGAAAGAAAGGTTTTCATTATAATCCCAGGTGTGGGATATGGGGCTGCTTCGGACTGTCTGCAGCAGCTGACTGTGATTTGCCTCATGCTCTCAGAGGCATGATTTTGCCAGCTGCAGATAATTTCTGCAATTGTGTGATGTTTAGAATGTTGGGAGCTTTTCAGAGGGTACATAAATGCTAGGGCACTGAGAAGTGGTATGAGTGGTTGTTGATAGTCCAGGAGGTTTGTTTGCAGTTTGTTAGAACCTATGGTCAAAGAGGAATCAAAAAAGAAATTAGATTCAGGGAACTATCATATTTCTATCTCTCTGTCTCTTTCTCTCTTCTCCTTCTCTCTCCTCCTTCTCTCCTTTCTAGTGATAGGGGTGAAACCAGGGGGATAAAGGGTGGGCAAAAGAAGAACCCAAAAGTCACAAAGACCAACTCCAGAAGATGAAGTTTAAAACCTGTCAGCAATTAGACATCAGAGAAATGGTGCTAGTCCTGATTTGCAGTGAAACAGCCTCTCTGAGTACAGCCCATCCCTGCAGCTGTTACTGTTGTTTACATGTGCCACACGCTGGGCTGGCTTTGGCATAAAAATGTTTTCCTTATAATGCAAAGACTGTCCCTCGGAGGCTGTAGCTTTGGATGTCTCTCCAGGATTCTGGAATGCCCATGCGTTTAACAGGCCTCTGGCTCTCCTGGCATACTCAGCTCTCAGGCTCCGTTAGGTGCCAACTGATTGTTTTGTTGTACATTGCTCCTTGGTTTAATAATTGTGTGTAGATTCCTTTGCAAATTATTTTAGGTCAGCTTTATAGCCTCATTCACGCTCTCTGAATATTCTTAACAGTTATTTCAATGGTTCATTCTTGGTAAAGCATCTGGTCTCTGGTGTAGGTAAACTGATACTCTGCTTCTGTTTCCACCAAATCTCTATTTGCTGAGAGCACACACTTAAGTTTGAACTTCCCCACATGCTCTCTTGGATCAAGTGAGCTTTAGTTAAAGCAGAGCTTTGTAGCTGTCTGCGCTGCAGCCTGCCTTTCCTCCATGGCATAATCTTGAGCCACGAAGATGTCCTTCTGAATGGTACCACTGTTCTATAGCAAAGTGGTCATGTTCCTTCTTCTAGAGAGAAATGAATAAACATCTATTCATCCCAAATCAGGCACCAATGAACAAGGATATGATTCTCTCCAAGTACAGTGTAGGGAACAGTGGGGTTATTGGGCTTACAAGAGCATGAGGGAGGAAGTACTTACAGGAGCAGTGTTAACCCCCAAACATCTATGCCACTAACAAGATGCACCCCAGCAGAGCTGACAGCCTTCCCGGAAGCTGCAGAGGAATCCCCTTTTTAGACTTCCACATGTGTTTATGCCACGCACCACCAGAGGTCACATGCAGTACTATACATAGCTAGAGGGAGGGGCTCAGAATGAAGGAGGGGGAGCTGAAATCCCAGATAAGGCCACACAACTCTGCCTGGAGGACCATTAAAACAGTCTACATCTTGTGCTGGTTGTTGGTAAACACAGTGCTCAAGTTTCATGATGGACATATCTTGAAGACAGGTAAATCCTCCCTTCCTGGGAGGTGATCTGGGAGTGTCCATCAGCATTACCTTCGGTGTATTTCCTTTCATTCTGTCCTGTGACTTACTCTTAGCCATCAGAGAGAGTGAGACTTTGTGGTCTTGTTAACTAAACTCTTTTCTTTTTCCTTCCATGTATTTATTATATGCGTGTTGAGGTGGCAGGGGGAGTATACCCCTGTAGAAGTCAGAGGACAGTTTGCTAGAGCTTCTTCTTTACCACGGCTGCCTCTACCATGGATGATCTCCAAATCAAACTCAGGTTTCAGGTTTTATGGCCAGCATCTTTGACCACTGGACTATCTTGTAGGGCTCTAATGTTTCATAATTTATGTTTTAGAACTTTATACATGAGAACTATTAACACCATTCCCACTCTTTCTTATCCCCTTTCCAACTCTTCTCATGTCTTCTCAACTATCTTTCAAATTCATGACCTATGTATGTATTCATCTATTTATATGTATGTATATATGCATGCACACACACATTATCTATGAATATAACCTTCTGAGTCCATCTAGTGTTTTTCATATGTATATTTGCTTAAGGCCAACAGCATAGTTGACCTGTGACCTATCAGAGTTATCAGCTTGTCCCTGGAGAAGACTGACTCCAATATTTACACACACATACACACACACACACACACACACACACACACACACACGTGCGCACGCAAGTACACAGATAAAACTATCTATGCCCATTTAGTATTGTTTATATCAATATGTGATTAGGGCTGACTACAGAATTGATTGACTATCAGGGTTATTGGTTTGTCCCTGGAAAATACTGGTTCTTCTCTGAACAGATATCAGCTGCCTTAGTTCTTCATTTAGAGGTATGGCCTTGTGAGAGTTGTATCCACCTTGGCATGTCAGCTGGTGGTGTATGGTGTGGGCTGTGTTGCTGTTTCATGTCATGCAGCTTCCCTGTCATAAGTAGAAGACACTACCTTGTAGCTGGTGGTTTTTTCCAGCAGTTATTTCATTTACCCTGAAATATGATTCTTTATATTGAGTTATTAATAATCATCTCTATGAGTTCCAGGACAGCCAGGGCTACAGAGAGAAACCCTATCTCAAAAAAAAAAAAAAAAAAAAAAAGTCATCTCTTTTTATTTCTCCAAGTAGTAAACATTTTTCTATAACCCCTTTACATAATTCAAAACTGAATATTTTAACTGTATTTACAAGGCACTTCAAGTTCCTCACGTAACTTTAGTGCTTTCCATGTTTTTTTTTGTTTATTTTTTCTGAGACAGGGTTTCTCTGTGTAGCCCTGGCTGTCCTGGAACTCACTCTGTAGACCAGGCTGGCCTCGAACTCAGAAATCCGCCTGCCTCTGCCTCCCAAGTGCTGGGATTAAAGGTGTGCGCCACCACCGCCTGGCTGCTTTCCATGTTTTTAACAAGCAACTAATGAAAACTGTAAAAATAGTAGCTCAGTATACTTCTCATAGTTATGACTACACTTATAGTTATTAAGTTTACCAAATATGTACAAAGTAAGAAGTTCATAATTTGTCACATTTTATACTTAGACTCTTCAGCACCAGCAAGAAATCATGGACTTGTCTTCTAGTGTGACAATAAATCGCTGTCTGCTCTTTATCGTGTGTATTAACAAAGGAGCTCCAGGTCCCTGAAGAACTTCTACACTAAGCTTTTGAGCCCTTGTCAGGAAGAGGCCACCTCACTTACCACTAAGCAGGCCCAATATTTTAACAGCATGTGCTATTTAGTGTGAACAACTTTATGTGTGACCACTTGTCCTGTAGTAGAGGCATGAGTGTCTCCTTTCTGGGTTTCCTTCTTTCAAGTAGCTCAAAATGTATATCAAATGCTTCTTAGTGATTCTGAAACCTCTGTGCATAATAATTTTATTATTCCCAAGTTGCTTTCATATGCTGATTACTACTTTTTGAAATCATTGAAAAGCATAATCATATGTATATATGTATATATAAAATGGGATCTATTAGTTTCATTTATAGGCCATGGTCCCACTAGTCCAACAATGGCTGCCTATGAATAGAATTTCCAGTAATCCAGTAGTAGCTCACTCCATGAGGATGAATGTCTCAACTGGTCTTCAGTATATACCAGAATCCCATAGAAGTAGGCTCTAATGCCATTGAAGGAGTGTTCTTGCTAGTGAGGTCAAGAACAAGCAGGCAAAAAACAAACAAAAACAAAAAACCTTCCTTTTTATATGTCCTTTTATATTGGCTTACAGCAGAAGGAGTGGACCTTCCCACCTCAAAATATCTGGATTCAAAGTGAATCTTTCACTTGAAATTATTTAATCAAGCAAAAATACTTCATAGGTGTGCCAAGTCATTTGGGGGTTCCATTCAGAATGTCACCTTGGAGTAACAATGTAGAAAATGCTATACCTCGAGGAAAGGTCTGAGAGGAAAGGGAGACATTTGAGCCTGTTTTGGAGACTTCATTTACAACGTGGTTCTGAATGAAAAGAGTGTAGGGCTATTATTGCTGTGATGAAACATCACAACCACAAGCAACTTGAGGAGGATGTACATAGATCAGAGTGTAGACATAGCCTCTCTCCTCTGCCCTCTACTGAAGCACGTGTTACACAGCAGCCACAACTGCAGTGCCTCTAGGGGCAGGGATAATTTAAAAAGATCAGACTTGTAGGTAAGAGAGAGTGTTTGACTGACATGTAAGGGCCTGAGTTCTATCTTCATCATCACAAGAAAGAAACATAAAAGATAGTGCTGGGAACAATTGTTTCTGACAATACAAATTTCTTTTGAAGGTCTCATCACAAATATACTCTTAACAATGAGAAGTATGTTTTCCTTAATTGTTCTAATTCAGGGTCATCTGCTTTTTAAAAATTCAGTCAAACTTGTTAAAATGTGATCAGACATAACATGTTTAGGTAGAATTATTTTAATAATCATTCTATGTATTGTACTTCTTTCTGCTTACGTGTGTATATCAGTGTGACTGCAACATTTTACATCCTTTTTTGTTTTCCTTGTAGATTTATTCCTCACGACATTATCTGCCTCTAATACTTTCCAGTTTGAGATATGGGAAAATTTGGTAAGAAATCATTTCTCTGAAGAATTTTTAAATTCCCCATAAGGGCACACAACTTATAAAATAAGATGACATGATCAGTCCCTTGGTTTCAGTAATAAACAGAGCAACATTAAGAGCCCTTGGTTGCATTGCTGCCCCCACACTGCTGAATGCTGAAGAAAGTGATTGTTAAGCATCAGGTGCTCTGCAGGTTTTTAGGCGTGACTGCCAATTAAAGCAGCAAGCCTGCTTTAATGGAGATGTTGACAGGACCCCTGCTGCTGCACGGACAGCCACTGAAAGACGATACTGACATTTAATTTTTCAGCTTGGTGATTCGTGAACGTTTTTTTAAAAAGTAATTTTTTTCTCCTCACCTTTAGGCGTACATAATTAACACACAAAAATAAATAAATAAATAAATAAATAAATAAATAAATAATTGGGAGAGGCAAGAGAAGTTGTATGCATAATCAAAATACCTTACATACATTTATGAAAGTGTCAAAACAGAACTAATTTTAAAGGAATAATTAATATCAACTGATACTAAATTTGCTACCAGATTGACTGATTAAGGATCCTTTTCCCATAGGTGTTTTCTCCTGTTATAAGAGTTAATAAGAGTTTCAAGGCAGATCATGATTTGATTTTTTTAGCTTGATATATGTAACATAGAAAATAAATTAATGAAGAACAAACCGCGAGAAATATCAAAGCTCAATTCCAGGATGCATAGTGGAAAACAGAATTCTAAGCCAGTAGAAGTGGCCAACTCAGTGGCCTTTCATACTTGACCATATTAGTCAAGTATGAAAGTGTCTGTTCTCATAGAAAATGGGCTAATAGTCTGCTTGGTAGACTATGTGAGAAGGAAACAGATTGGTGCATAGTAGGTAAGTACCACAGTTTATTTTTAGATCTTTTGATTTCCCACCTAATTACTCCTGATTATCTCATTGTCTTTTATACAGTCCAAATTAAAGCCCTTTAGATTTTATAAAAATTCTATAAAATTCCAGATTTTATAAAAAGAGACCCTTATAAATTCTATAAAAATTGTAGTAAATAATGGGTTCTAACAGATGTACAGCGCAAACAAGTGGGGCAAGATTACTGGACAGTTATTTTTTATAACAGGGCCAGTGATGTTGTTGATGACCCAGGAAACTAAGGAACTGCTTAAACAAGATGAAACCCTCTGAATGCTTCTAAATGGTGGCAGTCGGTTTTTTAATGCATCAAGGAAAGGAGGAGGATGTTGAAGTACAGAGAGTAACCTTGTTCAGTGTCCTGTTTGTAAGAACATAGTTGCATTTTTGTTTCTGATGATAACAGATCTCATTAATATATTATTTATATTTGACACAAAGATTCCCACTGCTAGCAATGAGTGGGCCTTTCATTCCTATCTCAAGTAAATCTTGAGCTTAGAGTAGCCCAAATACCTATTTAATTAGTTTATCCTGGGCATGGGAAGGGCAAATACAAATAGGTATAATCTGTAAATGAGATTACGAAGTACTTTTACATGTGCAGGACCCTCTCCTGCTAGCTTGATTTGCAGGTAATCAAGCATAACAACAGTGGCATGAAGCATACAGAGTCTTGATTGAGATCTTTTTACTTTAACAATTTTTTCCTTTGAAAGAAAATGGGTTTTTTCCTTTGAAGGAAACAAATCTTTTTTTTATTAACTAAAACTAAATTGTTTTAATAAACTGGCAGGGTCAGTGAGTAACCAGTGAAACAAACGTTTTTCAAGCACTTGGATAAAAAGCCTAGGCATGGTGAGACATGTCTTTAATTCTAGCACTTGAGAGGTGGAGGCACACAGACGTCTGTGAGTTGAGGCCAGACTGCTCTATATGGCACATTTCAGACCAACCAATGCTACATAATGAGACCCTGCCTCAAGCAAAAGTCAAAAATGACACAAACAAAATAACCAGGGGCTAGAGAGATCATTCTGTAGTTAACAGCACTAGCTGCTGTTCCAAGGATCGTGGGCTTGAGTTCAAGTCTCACACCCATGTGGTGGCTCACAAGACCAGTTCTAAGGTATCCAGTGCTGCCTTCTGGCCTCCAAAAGCCCTGCATGCATATGATACACAGACATACATGCAGGCAGAACACACATACACACAAAATAAAAGTAAAAGTTAGTGTTCAAAAACAGAATTTCTTTCATTAAGCACTTGCTAAAGATAGTAAGACAGGTTTGATTTAGGGAGGTTGTTTACAGTAGGGCTTTGATATAAGGATGAGAGTTGGGGCTCAACCACAAATTCAACAACAACAAAGAAGGTAAGAGGAAAAATGATCTTTGCTTGAACTCACCTAACAGGATCCTAGCTCAGGACAGGCCAGAGCAAGTGATTAACTGAAGGAAGAGGCATTCTGACTACTGTCATCTAGTTACAGTTTTGTAGTTCTATGAGAATGGAAATGAAAGGCCAAGTTTTGTCTAAGCAGAATTCTTAAAAGAACCTAACAGAAGTTATATCAAAGAGAGACTTTGTGTTATTACTCACAGTAACACTGGGTATATCATTAATATAAATGAAGGGAAATATATATGTATTGAAAATTAACCCAATCAGATAACAGTTATAGCTGACCATTTGCAGTGAAAGACTGGTCAAATACCTTGCGTCAATATATCAATTGACCAAGTAGAATCTTAAATGTATAAAAACACATAAACTAGTAGAACATTAGAGCTCGCCGGGCAGTGGTGGCGCACGCCTGTAATCCCTGCACTTGGAAGGCAGAGGCAGGCGGATTTCTGAGTTTGAGGCCAGCCTGGTCTATAGAGTGAGTTCCAGGACATCCAGGGCTACACAGAGAAACCCTGTCTGGGGGAATGGGGGTGTTGGAGACCATCAGAGCTCTAACATCTTTTCTAGCGTATTATGCATGCTCAGCTCAGTGATAAAGCTCTGGGAAGCCCAGCTGTGTGGGCCAAGAGGATGGCCAAGGTTGATGTACCAGTGACTCCTCACCAGGAAGGGTGATGACAGATACACCTTATATTACAGGGACCAAAGCGTGGGAACAGCTGTGCTCTCTGTGCCACTCAAGATTGTCAGTGAAGGCCTGGAGAGAGATGTGACATTTGAAATGGCTAGCAGGGTTTTAATGATGGGAAGTCAGAGGGGAAGAGACAGTCAAGAAGTGGTGTACAAAAATCACCAAATGCACTCAGACTAGAAGAAAGCCAATTTGATCCAGATGATGAAAGAAACATTGAAAAGTAAGATTAGAAAAACTGGGGCTAGAGAGATGGCTCAGTGGTTAAGAACACTGACTGTTCTCCCAGAGGCTCTAAGTTCAATTCCCAGCAACCACATGTACCTTACCACGCATCTGTAATGGGATCCAATGCCCTCTTCTGGGCTCTCTAAAGAGAGCAACAGTGTACTCACACACATAAAATAAATAAAAATAAGTCTTTAAAGAAAAAGATTAGAAAAACTACTGTAGACAAGATTAGTCTGACTTTAATACTCTATTAACAAACCTGTCAGATGATTTCAGAGAGAGGCAAATGAGTAGAGCTTCGTTACCCCAGTTACTGATTCCCCATATCAGATGGCTTGATTAAAGAAAGTCTGGAGGTGGTACCGTGGTGTGAGTAGGATTCACAGTAACCTAGGGAAAAGATGAATTACTTAAAATAAATACTGGGAGTGGATGAAGAGCGGTAGCTATGAGAGGGGAGAATTGGTGTAATTAGTGTGATGATAACTTGTACATCGTTCAAATAACCACAGAAATAGAAAGGGTGAAGAAAATAACTAATACAGGAGGGGAAAGCACATCATGTAGAAGAATAATCCCAGAGCTGTTAGAGAGAGAGGTGGAGTGGAAGGGTGACAAGCACAAGCCCGGGGAACTTCCTGGAGAACAAGCAAGTCACACCCTGTTGTCCTGAACTCGCTGGTTTCCTTGGTAATAGAAGTGGGACAAGGGTTGGGATGCTCGTAGAGTAAATAACAAAGGGTTAAATTATTCTTCTAAGTTTTCCACTTGACAGATGACTATATTATGGTGGCCTAATTCAGACTATTTTGGCTTTAACAGGGTGGAAACTTCTCTATCCGTAGTGTGTTTGGAAAACCTAAAAATCTGGTGGTGGTTGGACAGTCAGCCTTCGCAGACTTTGGTAAGACTGGTTTTGTCTCTTAGTGCACTCACATTCATAGATCACAACACAATGGTGGCTAGACATTATCGCACATGGGTTATCTCATTCCTGGTTTCCCTGTTTTCTCTTATGTGCTTATGTAATTAAATTAGTAGTGAACAAGTTGTAGAATGATAAAGAAGAATATAAAGTAAGGATTTATTACTTAGTATAGTTATTTTAAGAAAACAGTTGTCAGAATTTTTGTCACAGAATTTCTTAGTTTATATAAAATTGATTCTATCTTCAGTTACATGGACAAATCCATTGGAAAATGTCATATAATTTTATAACTTTAGAAAAATGCCACAGTAAGATAATCTTATAAAATTCTTATAATGCTTAATAAAAAATGTTGTAATTTCAGGTTAACCCCACTATTCCTTCCCTCTTCGTTGCTCCCCCACCCCCACCATGCTCCTGTGTTACTTCCCTGGTTTCTCCAGTTACTTTGGTTGTGTGCTCACATCTGAGGATGCAGCTCTGAGAGGCTCGGCCGAGAGGGAGCATGTGCTGCTCGGCTTTCTGGGTCTGGGTTTCTCAACCAATGGGGTTTCTAGTTCAGTTCATTGACCTGACAACATCCTGGAAAAGAATGTGCCTGAAATAATTTTCATGAATTATTTTGAGTAAATGAAAAAAGTCCATTAATTAACTTCTGACTTTTAAGAATCAAGGTCAAATTTAGTGCAGAAATATTTTCAAATAAGATCATAAAGCAAAATTTTGAATATCATCCTTAGAGAAAGAGTAATGTATCAGTACTTGTTTTCATTAAAGTTAACTCACTGACTGAACTAAAAACTATTCGAATCTCTTAAGTTGGTGATGATTTCAATAGGAAACAACCTACAATCAAAAAATTATAACTCATATTCTTTATATTTTCATTTTTCTTATTCCTGGGTTCTGACTACTGAAAATATTTGATAGAAACAGTGTTTATACTGCTTCTCAATATCCTTTTATATCTTTACACTGACAATTTTGTTTTGATGTGATTCTAGTAAAAACAGCCAATTTAAACATGTCTCCCTCTATCACTCCAAAGAAAAAATAATACTATTATAATGTTTTATTAAACATTTCACTTTTACACATGGTCATATGGCATATGCAGTTCTGAGGCATTCTCAGTCTGATAATGCTACTGGTAGGACTGTTTGAAACAAGTACCACCTGTAATCCAACAGTATGTCCATTCCATGTCACCTTGCAGACTGTAGCCTCAGATCTCTCAGAACAGACATAACAGTCCCAGAATTTCCATCTACTTTATACAAAACTGTTGTACAAGACATCTATCGTGATGTCAGAGATGCCAGATGTAGTTCTGATAAATACTTTGAATGTTTGATATTGGAAATGGTAATTGTGATAGTTAGCCTTAATTGTTGACTTGATAAAATCTAGAAACATCCAGGAGCGGGGTCTCTGACCTTGCGTACGGAGGGTTGTCTTGATTGTGTTCATTGCTGTGGGACAGCCTGTTACTAACTGTAACAGGATTCCTGGATGATAGAAACGTGGGGAGGCCAGCTGAGCTCGGGCATACATGCCGCATTCCTCCCTGTTGTGAAGATGGTGTGATGTGACCAGCTTCCCTTAGCTCCTGCTGACGTGGCATGCCTACTCTGATGGACTGTAACCCGGAGCTGTGAACTGAAAATGAACCCTTTCTCTCCTGAGTTGCTTTTGACTAGGTGTTTAATCATAATAGCAGGAAGAATGCTACAATAAATTTATATAAAATTTATAAAATTGCTACTTTATATTCTTGATTTTTTTTTTTATATATACACTCAGCATTTACATTGGTTAGATACTCTTAAGAGGAAAACTGAACCCAGTGTGGTCTGAGGCCCATATGTATAAGTTTTTATATGATAAATTCTTAACTTACGCATGAGGTTTTTGTAAAGCTCTACCTCAGACTTACAGTCTCAAGACTACTGCGTAATTTAACCTGTTTACAGTGTCTGTAAGTGTGAAAGCAAAATTACCCCTCGGAATATAGAGTTTCTATAGAATAATGATATCCTTTACACTGTTGTACATATTATTTCATAATTTAATAGATGTCTTCAATACTTAGTAATATAACACTACTTAATTGTGAATGTGTCACTGTAATTCTGCTCTGATTAGTAGAACAACCCATTCCAGTGCCCTGTGAACTTTACAGTCTCTTCATTCTTTGATTTCTATAGCACTATAACAGTGACAACTGAAGACACCTTGTCTATTCTTAGATCTAATAGAGTCATACATCTAAAAAGATGGTAAAACTTATTTGACCTGAAAGAATCCCCTGGTGTCAGACAGAGCAATGCAGAAGTCTGTGAATGTTATGAAGGGACTAAATAGCCAGTGCTGTTTTCAGACCAGTCTGGCTGTTTGTTAATATGTTTTTTCTTCAGTCTAAACTCTGGATTTTTCACTCTATACAAATGCCACATCCAGTGATTCGGAAAATCAGAGCTGTGTTGTGATTACTGAACAGAGGATTACATAGGTAGGTAAGTTGGATTAATACTGAGAATAGGTAGATAGTGAAATATCATTTGCTACTTTCTTTTTCCCCTGAGCATTCAACTCCATTAGCAGCTTTCACAAGGTCATTCTTTGTCTCTGTTCCCTTCGGTGGCACACGTAGAGACAAATGGACATTATATGTATTTAATCTGTTCTGGCCTACCATCACATTACCCCATAGTTCTAGTGTCTCAACTTAATTGGTAGAAATTTTTTAAGATTTTTTTTTCAGTAACATGGAAAGGATCTAGAAATTAGGATATGCAAATGTTTACTTTTCTTTCATAGTAATAATAACTTTTATATAAGAAATTATTTTTATAAGAATTTTTTATAAGCCAGGCAGAGTAATGAATGCTATTAGGCAACCTGCATAGGCTGAGTCAGGAAGATCACTGGAGCCAAGTTCAAGACCAACCTAGACAGCAAATAGTATCCCCATCTCTAGGGATGTGACAGAGTATTATATATGTATTTCAAGTGATCTTTCCAAATCTCTCTGAGGTGAGAACTATTATTTAATCCATTATATAGTTGGATGGTGGAGATTCAGAGGCTAAGACACATGCTCAAGAGATAGAATGAGAGTAACAGAGACAGGAAGTGATGCTTGGTTCCGTCTCAACTGTGAGTGTCACATGTGTGCCTCACATATTTCCCTCTTCTTCCCCAGCTCCTGAGATATGTGACTGTCCATCCTCAGTGATGACAGCTGTCTTCGTTAGGGTGTCAGTGCTTTGAAGCACACTATGACCACAGCAACGCATTTTATAAAGGAAAACATTCAGTTGGGTCTGGCTTACAGTGCAGAGCTTTAGTCCACTATTGTGGCTAGAAGCATGGGGGCATGCAGGCAGACATGATTCTGTAAAAGGAGCTAAAAGTTCTTCATTCTGGATCCACAGACAGCAGAAAGAAAATCCCACACTAAGCATGGCTTGAAACCTCAAAACCCACCCGTTGTGACACACTTCTTCAATAAAGCCACACCTGCTGCAACAAGGCCATAACTCCTAATAGCGACACTTCTTATGTGCCTATGGGAGCCATTTTTATTCAAACCAGCACAACAACCGTGAACTCCTGCTGAATAAGATTTTAAGGGTTTTAAATCATATATAATATTTTTATGTTTTCCTTCTTTTGTGTATGCTTTTAATGGCTTTACTCTTAGAAAAGTGTCCTTTTTCATTCACTTTGCATCCGGATCACTGCCCTTCTTCACACAGTCCCTCCATCTTTGCCCCCTTCCCTTCTCCTCTGAGAGGGTGGAGACCTCCCTGGGTGTCCCCCAACCCTGGCCCATTAAGTCTCTCCAGGGCTTGATGTATCTTCTTCCACTGGTCCAGGCAAGGCAGCCCAGTTAGGGGAACGTAATCCACAGACAGGCAACAGCTTTAGAGACAGCCCCACTCCAGCTGTTGGGGACCCACATGAAGACTGAGCTGCACTTCTGCTACATCTGTGCAGGGAGCCTAGGTCCATCTCGTGGATGTTCTTTGGTTGATGGTTCATTTAGAAAAGTTCTTATACTATACGACCATTTTCCTGAATTATCCATTTCAAAACCATATATATGTAATTCTTAAAAGTATATTTATTTGTTTATAGATTTGGGGAGGGGAGGGGGAGTCAAAATCAAACAGAAATGAATCTATTACAAAATTCACTAATTGTTGATTTGTCTTGACGTGAGATTGCTATTTTGAAAGATTTTATTACTTCCTCAACAAGATAAATTCAGCCCATTATTACATCATAGTTTGAGCCTCCTAAGAAGAAATTGCTTAATTTCCCTTTGAATTCAGTTAGTTTTTTAGCTGTGGCTCACTTCTAAATTGTTGGTCCTCATTTGGGACCAAGATCTAACTTTATCTGAATAATCTTTCGTAAATATTAAGTAACAAATACACAGAATTTTTTAGCCTTGCTCATCAAGATTGGGAGGGGGCAGTCTGCTTTTCTCCTTTGAATCAGAGTCTACATGTGAAGCATCTACTGTTATCTCTCTCATATGTCAACTAATTGTCCTGTGTCACCATACCTCGCTCTTCCATGGTACCTGCAGTTGAGCTCTACTCCTCATGTGTCCACAGCAAGCCCTTGCCGACAGAGCCATGCTCAGCCTGTGTCTTTTGAGGAGTAAATGCATCAGCCCTGCCTTCTGTCCCCAGGGTTTCTGATGAGAATGAGTAGTTTAACTATTCCTTGTTGGTGACAGGTGCTTCTCTCTGGATTCACTTACTAATACCTCACAGGACCTTTGAAGTCAGTTCACCTGACTTCATTTTTTTTTTCTTTCTGCTCATCATACTTAATGTGCTATCTTCCAGTGATTGTCCTGTCTCTGCCACTGACCCTCAAGGATCAAAACATCAAGGGTTAAAACAAAAAAATAATGTAAATAAAAACAAGCTACTGACCACCAAATGGTCTGGCCTTTCAGGCTGTCACTGTGCTAACATGTCCTTGAACATTTGTGCTGAGACAGGTAAGCAGCTGTACAGTTCAGCGTGATCTCCTGCCACAGCGTCCCTCATTGATGCACTGTAACCCATAAATCGAAAGAAGTCCTTCTCCTCCTAGGATGCTTTTCGTAACAGTGTTTTCCAGCAATGAAGTCAAATTAGAACAGGTTTTATGGATTTTTCTCTGTATGTTAATTTTCCTGACACTTTGATGAACTGCTAAGAATTTTCTACTAAAGCTATCAGGACCTCTTGTTTATAGATTTACATCATCTGCATAGAGGGGTGCTTTGACTTCCTGCATTCCTAGTTATATCCCTTGACTTCCCTCACCTTCTTGCCTGGCTAATATTCCCAGTATTATGTTGGATAAGACTGGAGAAAGTAGAAAGTCTTATTTTGTTGTGATTTTTTTGGAAATGTTTGGAGTTTTTGGAACTTTAATATAATATTAGATAAAGGTTTGTTGGATATTCCTTCCTTACACTGAGACATGTTCCTTCCATTCACAGTTTCTTTTCTTAAGATGAGGTGTTAGATTTTGTCTAAGGTCTTTTCTACTACATTCATACAGATGGCTATGGTATTTCTATTCTTGAGTGCAATTTATAGCATTTATTGATTTATGGGTTAAATTAGTCCTGCATCTCTACAATAAAGCCAACTTTATTAGAATAATGAATGCTGATTTTTCTGGTTTTTGGTTTTCACCTATTTTACTAAGAATAATTCCATCTCTATTAGAGAAATTGCTTTGTAATTTTCTCTTTTTGTTTCATCCGTGTCTGAGTTTGAATAAGAGTGCTACTAACTTCATAAAGAGCTTGGTCATGTTCCTCTCTTTCCCATTTTAAGGAATAGTTTAAGCATTTTGTTTTAGTTCTTTGAAAATCAACTAAAATTCACCAGTGAATTCACCTGGGTCTGAACTTTTTTAAGTGGGAGATTTTTAATTACTGCTTCACTTTGACTGCATTTACTCATCTTAGATTACTTTTGTTAGCCATATGTTGTAATTCATCAACTTTTTAGGTTTTTTTCCAATTTAGTGGACTATGTCTTTTTGAAGTAAGGCCTAATGATTTTTCCAAATTTCATTGGTTTGCGTCTCAGTGGTTCCATTCTTGTCCCTTAATTTTATTAATTTGTCTTTTCTTTCTTTTGGTTACTTGGCCAGATAACTCACTATTTTGTTGATTTTCTGTGGAGTTTTATTGTTGGTTGGTTGTTTGCTTATTTGTTTTTCATGAAATTTTGTCCTGGTCGTAATTTCTTTCTATGAAACAATTTGGGGATTGGCCTGTTATTTTTCTGAGACCTTAAAGTATATCATAAAATTAGCTACTTTGAAGATTTATTTTATTTCTTTTTTTTTCTATAGTCTTTGTTTACATTCCGAATGCTTTCCCCTTTCCCAGTTCACCCCTCACCAGATTTCTTTTATTTCTAATGCAAGCGCTTTAAACTATAAATGTCTCTCTTAGGAATGTTTTTGTTGTATTCTATCAGGTTTAGTCTGTTGTATTATCATTTTACTCTAGGAATTGTTTTTTTTTTTCAATGATTCATTCAATTGTACATTGTTTCATCTTCAGGAGTCTATGGATATTCTCATGTTTCTCTTGCTGTTGATCTGTAGTATCCCATTGTAACTGGATAGAATGTAACTAGTTATTTCAGTGTGCTTATATTTGGTAACACTGGTGTTGTGCCCTAATATTTAAGGACAGTTGTATAATGTATACTCTACAATGTTTGACTAGAATGTTCTATAAATATCTGTTAAGTCCATTTGGTCTGATATCATTTAATTCTGATATTTCTCCATTTATTTTCTGTCAGAATGGACCTATGAGCTAGTAAGAGTTGGGCATTTGAGTTTTAAGTGTAAAACAAACCCCCTTATATAAATTAAATAAAAAATTATTGTGATATATTGATTACAGTATTGCTATGTCATTTACACAGTAGATTAGAATAAAACTAAACTCAGTTACTCATTGTTAGATTAAAAACTAAAGTTTAGTAAAAACTCAGTGTTAGCATATAATTTAAAACAGAGCATATTAACATATTTCTCATACAATCTAACAGGATGCTAGGGATGAGCCAGATACAGATTTAACAATATCAAACTCTCAAACATTTAGTAAATGGGGGCTAGAGAAATGGCTCGGCAGTTTAGACTCCTACAGGGGACCTGCATCCCGTTCCCAGCACCTACATCAGCCCTTTCATAATGCCTGTCACTTTAGCTCAAGGGTGATCTGACACCCTCTTCTTTCTTTTTCTTTTTTTTTTACTGGATATATTCTATATTTACAATTCATTTCCCTTTTTCTGGTTCCCCACCCCAAAGGTCCCACATGCCCTTTTCTCTCCCCCTGCTCCCTCATCCACCTCCTCTCACCTCCCTGTTCTTGTACTCCCCCACAATGATGCTTTGGACCATTCTAGCACCAGTGTCCACTCCTTTCTTCTTGTGAGACATCACTTGGTATGTGATTTATGTCTTTGGTGTTCCAAGCTTCTAGGCTAATATCCACTTATCAGTGACTGCATACCATGGGTATTCTTTTGAAACTGGGTCACCTCACTTAGTATGATGTTCTCCAGCTCCATTCATTTCTCTAAGAATTTCATGAATTCATTGTTTCTAATGGCTGAATAGTACTCCATTGTGTATATATACCACATTTTTTGTATCCATTCCTCTGCTGAGGGACATCTATGTTCTTTCCAGCTTCTGGCTATTATATATAAGGCTGCTATGAACATAGTGGAGCATGTATCCTTATTGCAGGCTGGGGAATCTTCTGGGTATATTCCCAGGAGTGGTATAGCTGGGTCCTCCGGAAGTATCATGTCCAGTTTTCTGAGGAACCGCCAGACTGATTTCCAGAGTAGTTGTACTAGCTTGCAGTCACACCAGCAGTGGAGGAGTGTTCCTCTTTCTCCACATCCTCGCCAACACCTGATGTCTTCTGAGTTTTTAATCTTAGCCATTCTGACTGGTGTGAGGCTGACACCCTCTTCTGACCTCCATATATGTGCACTTATATGAGCATAGGAACATACCACACAGAGATACACATACACATAATTTATTTATTTATTCTTCTTTCATCTAATACATCACGACCACAGTTCTTCATCCTCTCTTCCCAGTCTCCACACTTGCATCTTGCCTCTCCCCCAAATCTACTCTTCCTCCATTTCACTTCAGAAGATATCAGGGATTTCAACCAAACATGTATAACAAGTTACAAAAAACCTAGGTACATATCAAGCATACACATAATTTTTAAATTTTTAAACATTTTAAAAAATAGACATAGTAGATCAAATTTTCAAGGTAGCCAAATTGTATACAGTAAACCACATACTGTATATATTTATATAAGGATACTCAGGAAACTGCCCCAATGGCCACCCCTATAGAAAAGAACACAGAGGAGCAGGAGGAAGGTGCCTTTTAACAATGCAGATGGGTCTGGTGCTGTGAACCGATCCCCTAACGAATAAAGGAGCCAATCAGAGTAGGGTAAGTAGGCAGAACTCCCAGGTTGGAAGGAAGGAGAGAGGCAGCAGGACAGAGTTACTTTTTTTTTGGGGGGGGGGGGGGGTGACCAGGACAGCAGAGGGGTAAGATGTGGCTGCTAGATCCTTGCAGATCTGCCACCAGAGGAATCAGATTTTAATAAGGCTCACAAGATTAGGTTCTAGTTGTTGTGCCCAGAGATTGAGTGATTGAGTTACCATTGTATCTGAACTAAGTTTGTGTTGCGTTTTCCTTTCCTTTTTTTTTTTTTGTTCTTTTTTTATCTTTTTATTAGTTATGTAACATAATTAAGAACTACCTCTAAAATTCTTTGGGGCTGGCCTTGTAACTCAGGGGTAGAAGCACTTGTCCAATATGTACAAGCACCTGAGTTAGGTCCCCAAAATAAGATAAAAGTAATAAATACTAATAATTCTAAATAAGTTCCAAAATGATTTTAAATCAGGCTTAATTCCAATAATTATATATAACAACATCTAACCACAAAGAAGTTTGCAGTTTAAAACAAGACTCAGAAATAAAACTAAGCAAGATACAGTCTAGGTAATAAGTGACCAAGACTGAGTGACATTTTAAATGATTCATTTCATTATGCAGCCACGTGTCAAGTTGTTTGGTGTTATCCAGACTGATGGGTTCATTTAACAAACAGGAACTTTAACTATCACACGTGAACACTTTATTCTGCGCTGTTAATGGACTCCTGACATTTCTCTTGGCAGATGGAGATGGACACATGGACCACTTGCTGCCGGGCTGTGAAGACAAGGACTGTCAGAAAAGCGCCATCTATTTAATGAGATCTGGGACAGGACAGGTCGGTCTGCTTTGGAGATCCTATGAGTGATGCTATATGCTTGAAAAATCTTGAAAGTCAAAAAGTATGTTTAAGGAAGCAGAACAGAGTGAAACTTAAAATCACATTATAGTAATTTGATATGTAACAATATAGTAAAATACATTTACATATGTTCTTCTCTTGGGGTAGAAAAGTGCAGCTGTGTTGATTTTTGGTGAAGAGAACCATTTTGGATCCCATAGTTAAATGGAATGTAGCATTATAGATGCCAGCACTAAGGAAAGTGCACTGTATGGGGAAGATAGTCCATTCTCAGAGCTAAATATGCCTTGCTCACGTGCAGACCCATGCTAGTTCTCAGCCGACATTTGCCTGGTGCAGAATAATTTAGAATTGTTGAGAGTCATAGAGGAGGATTAATATGGAAATATAGAGGGCATGATACTTTGAGTTTATCAGCCTTATTTTCTTTTGGAGGGAGGAGTTAATAAATGATAGGATATTATGCTGATCTTTATAGCCCTTAAGTGCCTTAGAAGTAGAAAACAACACATTTATATTCACTTAATAAAACAAATCTTTAAGCATTTAGCACTTTAAAAATAATTGAATTATCATGTTTTATTATCTTTGTACAGTTGTATATTTATGAATTATTTAAAACATTAGGTGAAGAAACTTCCCATCATTGGTTCATAGGTATAAAATTTTATCTGATTCAACCTGCTAAGAGGCAGACCACAATACCACAGTGGGAATACTTAAAGTTTCCTCTCTCTAGGAAAACCAATGTATTGTTCTTTGATGAGTGTTACAGATTGTGTGAAAAATTTTTTGTTAAAACATAATATAGTTATAAGATAACATAATATAGTTATCTTAATGGAAACACCTGATCTGCCATGGATTTACCCCTCATTCATAGACTGCTTCAGAATTTGGGAAATCTTTGTTGTTTTTTTTTTTTGTTTGTTTTGTTTTGTTTTTTCAATTTTGGCTTATTTTAGGATTTTGTCATGTGTTTGTTTTAGTGTTGGGTTTTTTTTGTTTGGGGGTTTTGTTTTGTTTTTTTGTTTTGTGTTGTTTTTTTTTTTTCCAAGACAGAGTTTTTCTGTGTAGCCCTGGCTACCCTGGCATTCACTCTGTAGACCAGGCTGGCCTCAAGCTCAGAAATCTGCCTTCCTCTACCTCTTGAGTGCTGGGATTAAAGGCATGAGGCAACACTGCCCAGCAGGGGTTTTGTTTTTGAGATAGGGTCTCTGTATCTCTCTGGCTGTTCTGGAGTTCACTATGTAGACCAGGGTGGCCTTGAACTCATGGAGACTCGCCTACCTCTGCCTCCTGAGCATGAGGATTTAAAGGCATATAATACTACAGTGGACCTTGCTTCAGAATATTGTGCCAACTTAGCATTTTGTGAAATTTCCAGGGTTTTTGCAATGTGACAATAGCAGTTTTGTTTTCTTTTGTTTTTTTCAAGTGAGATTATTTAAATATTTATTTAGAGTTTTTTTGTTTGTTTGTCCCTCCTCCCCACAACAGAGTTTCTCTGTGTAGCCTTAGCTATCATGGTACTTGCTCTGTAGAGCAGAATACCCTCAAAGGCAGAGATCTACTTGCCCCTGTCTCTCAAGTATTGGGATTAAAGACCTTTTATAAAGAAATCATTTTTAATATACTTTAGTTTGCAGCAATCAAGATTAACTATTTGCTTGTGAGGGGGAAAATGCATGTGTAGCCACGCTTGGCTCTTTGCCAGTTGGAGTATACTGCTTCCACTTAAGGCACGTCCAGGGTCAAAGCTGCCATGATGATTCCTAAGGGAATGTGACACAGCCGGAATGTTAATGCTATGCTGTGATCAATACTCTTCAGATGTAGTTTTATATTAATTTATCAAAGTGTGAAAAGACCTGTGCAATCAGAAGAGGAGGGAAGAAGCTCACTGTACAGTCAAGCCAGTCTTTTCCATTCTCTGTTGTAATCATAGACTGTGGAGATTTACTAACACTTTTGCTTCCAGCTATTTTGGTGTCATAGTTGATTCCCTTTGTGCGATGCCTGCCGGGTGAGGGCAGAGCTTGTTCATTCCTAAGGTTGAACGTGTACTGTGAGGGCCCTGTGGCTGTGTGTGTGCTGTGAGGGCCCTGTGGCTGTGTGTGTGTGTGTGTGTGTGTGTGTGTGTGTGTGTGTGTACTGTGAGGGCCCTGTGGCTGTGTGCTGTGAGGGCCCTGTGGCTGTGTGTGTGCTGTGAGGGCCCTGTGGCTGTGTGTGTGTGTGTGTGTGTGTGTGTGTGTGTGTGTGTGTGTGTGTGCTGTGAGGGCCCTGTGGCTGTGTGTGTGCTGTGAGGGCCCTGTGGCTGTGTGTGTGCTGTGAGGGCCCTGTGGCTGTGTGTGTGCTGTGAGGGCCCTGTGGCTCTGTGTGCTGTGAGGGCCCTGTGGCTGTGTGTGTGCTGTGAGGGCCCTGTGGCTCTGTGTGCTGTGAGGGCCCTGTGGCTCTGTGTGTGCTGTGAGGGCCCTGTGGCTCTGTGTGCTGTGAGGGCCCTGTGGCTGTGTGTGTGTGTGTGTGTGTGTGTGTGTGTGTGTGTGTGTACGTACTGTGAGGGCCCTGTGGCTCTGTGTGCTGTGAGGGCCCTGTGGCTCTGTGTGCTGTGAGGGCCCTGTGGCTGTGTGCTGTGAGGGCCCTGTGGCTGTGTGTGCTGTGAGGGCCCTGTGGCTGTGTGTGCTGTAAGGGCCCTGTGGCTCTGTGTGCTGTAAGGGCCCTGTGGCTGTGTGTGCTGTGAGGGCCCTGTGGCTGTGTGTGTGCTGTGAGGGCCCTGTGGCTGTGTGTGCTGTGAGGGCCCTGTGGCTGTGTGTGCTGTGAGGGTCCTGTGGCTGTGTGCTGTGAGGGCCCTGTGGCTGTGTGCTGTAAGGGCTCTGTGGCTCTGTGTGCTGTGAGGGCCCTGTGGCTGTGTGCTGTGAGGGCCCTGTGGCTGTGTGTGTGCTGTGAGGGCCCTGTGGCTGTGTGCTGTAAGGGCCCTGTGGCTCTGTGTGCTGTAAGGGCCCTGTGGTTGTGTGTTGCTCAAGCAAAGATGCTCATGACAAAGCGTATGGCCGACCGTTTGCCCAGTATCTCACACATACATCAGCATAAATGATAGTGCCTGCCATTTTGTGAAAATGAAATAAAATGATTTCTATCTTCAGCACTTTTAATGGATCGTTCCTTTTTGAATATTTTTCTAAAGTGATTATGAATAATTTTTTTTTCCTTATCCTTAGTGGGTTCCTGTGCTTCAGGATTTTAGCAATAAGGGTACACTCTGGGGCTTTGTGCCATTTGTGCATGAAGAACAACCAACCACAATACCAATTCCACTCACTCTTCACATTGGAGACTACAACATGGACGGCTACCCAGATGCCCTGGCCATACTGAAGAATACATCTGGGAGGTAGGAGAGCAAGCCACGTGGCACATGTCTCTTCACAACTACTATGATTGACAGAACTCAGCCTGGCACAGGCTCTCCCAGGAGGAGTCGGTGAAGCCAGCTTATAGTTTTTTGTGTGATCCGTGAACTCAACCCATGGTTTAGAAAACATTCTTTTTTTATAGATTCATATTTTGTAGAGAAAAAAAAAATCAATGTTCACTGTAAAATGAAGTTATTTTTCATTTATCAAAAGTTGATCTTTAAAAGGTAATTTTTTTCTAAAGATGAATGACAGAAGATTTTTGAGACTAAAGCTTGGTAGTTAAGATCTGATCCTAGACTTTCAGCACACTCTGTGTGACCTGGGACAGACCCCCTAAACTCACAAAGTAAGAAAAAGAGAAATAAATAGACCTCTGCATGAATGAGGTCCAGCCAATGAACGAGCGGTGCAGAGTGCTCTGCACAGGGGGTGCTGTGCTAAGTACGTGTCTCCCTAGGATTACTTGTTTTCTAAAAGCATCTGTAAGTTTCCAGCATGATTACTGATATAATTTATGTATGTCTGAGGTTTATAAGTAGATTCATAACATAAGCCAGTGACTTTGACACTGTGGCAACTTTTAAAAAGAAATGTGAAGATAAGCTGAAATTCGTAATTAGCTCAGTGTCACCAGACTCCACGTGGAAATGTGACTACCCCTAAGTTTCTCTTGTTTTGTTCATCTTACACCTAGTTGTATTCTTTGAGAGGTCATCTTTCCTGTTGTACTTACATACAATATGTTCTGAACATTATTTCATTGTTTACTTAGAAGTACCATGAGTGAGTACTTCTAAAATACTTTTAGAAAATTGAGTAATCTGAACTTAAATTCACCTAAGAACTTTAATTTTATGTGTTTGGTCAAAAAAGGACAAGTGAACCCTGAGTAATCACTGTTTCTCACAATGCTGTCAGAGTAGCCTGAACTATGTAACAAGACCTATCCTTTTAAAAGGGAAGAACAAAAAATGTAAAGTATTATAAAAATAAAAAAACATAAAATTGCTTTATTGTGGGCATAAGCTGTATTTGCAAAAATAATATTCCTTAAATTTATTTAAGCCTGATTTCTCATCCTTAGAAGAGCATCTAAATAATTTTTATTTTTTCTTTAAAAGTTCTTTGTCAATGTTTTTTAAACTTACAAATATTTAACCTGTATTCTTTAACTTTTTGTTTGTATGATGGGATCTACAGCTGACCAGCAGACTCACATTGAATTTACAGCAAGAAATCCTAATTTCCAAGGCAGTCAAGGCATGATTTTGTTTTGTTCAGTCTTGTTCTTAGGTCTAGTCCAGGCATTGTGGTGCACACTATAAACTCAAAAGGCTGAGTAGGCAGACCTTGAGTTTAAAGTTAATGGAGCTGTATATGGAGATCCTGTCTCTAAGAAAATTTTAAAAGTTAGATTGTTTTATAAATGGAGCTATTAGGAGTTCAGATTTTCATCTGTTTCTTTAGCATAGATGAGACTTGACAAGTAAATGTTATTGTATATCAGTGTCAGTTGAATGACTAGTTGAGAAGCATCCTAATTCTGCACTAAAAAACACAGAATAAGGAAAAACATGGCATGCATTTGAATCATATCCTACATGTACTTACTTTTGTTTAAAAGTTGTTTTTAATGTCCCTGGTTTCAAGATTGGAAATGTTGTGAGCATGAGTGCTAGCTGGCATGTCTAAATTTCCAAGGATGGCCACGGAGTACAGATGTTCTTTTTCCTGTCAATTG
Organism: Apodemus agrarius; assembly: GCA_964023405.1. Taxonomy (NCBI): domain Eukaryota; kingdom Metazoa; phylum Chordata; class Mammalia; order Rodentia; family Muridae; genus Apodemus; species Apodemus agrarius. The sequence continues at coordinate 48,830,597 of OZ030024.1, forward strand.
GAGCAGGAACAACAAAAATAGATGTGTTTTTAGAAAAGATATTTTGAGACTATGGTTCAGTTTGTTTTGTGCTTTTTATTGTTTTTGTCTTAAGAACAAGGTTGGCCAGGTGGTAGTGGTACACACCTTTAATCTTAACTCGTAGATGACAGAGGCAGGCAGATCTCTGTGAGTTTGAGACCAGCCTGCTCTACAGAGTGTGTGTGTCTGTGTGTGTGTGTGTGTGTGTGTGTGTGTGTGTGTGTGTGAATTCTAAGACAGCCAGGGCTACACAGAGAAACCTTGTCTTGAAAAACACAGGCATGGTGATGCTGGCCCACAGTCCCTGCACTCAGGAGGTAGAGTCAGGAATATCAGGAGCTCAGGACCATCCATAGCTACCCAGTGAGTTTGAGGCCAGCCTATATACATGAGATTTTTGTCTCCAAAAACAAACAACAAAAAGAAAACCTTTATTCTGACAATTTCTTGTCACTGTAATAGGATTTAAAAAGTTTTATTGTCTAATTAATTGCAATTAAGTGATAAAACATTGTACAAATCTTCCTAGACCTCATTAAGCTTTTATAGGAAAACAAAACCTGGAAGTAGAAAAGAAAGCAAAACCTAAGATTCAGCCATGAGAACATCTACAGCCTATTAAATTCCAGTAAACAAGCGGCCAGATAGAATATATTGCCTGGGAGCCAGCCAGGTGGCTATGAGTAAAGGCATTGCCGCCAAGGCGGGTGACCATTGTGAATCCTGGGAAATGAAAAATGGCAACATAGCAACTAAAACCTGAGACTTTTAGGGATGCAATTACTGTCAACTTCTGGTGACATGTTGGCTAATAAGCCATCCAGTTATAATCTGCATTTTTATCTGCCTCCTCAGCCTTATTAATTAATTTAGCTTTATGCTGATAACCCTATCTCAGCAAGAAAAGCTTACCTTAGATTACAGATGTTTTATTTTGAAGGGCAAGGAGGTTCACACCATAGGGTTCTACAGTTCTAGGAAATGTTTTTCATTTTTACTATGAAAACTGTCAGCCTTTTTTTTCCCATCATTTAAGATAAGATCACATTTCTGATTTTAAATTTAGTAATGCTAATAACTCATTATACTTTCTATTTGAAGTAATATTTTTTTGTTTTTCATTGAATATGAGAAATGTACAAGCTTCCTAACCTGCAACAAAAGATTGCACAAGAAAATTTGCATTTCATAAATATCCTTCCTGGGAATGTTTGCTGGTTGTTTGGCAAAATTAATCATAGTTAACTATGTCACATATCATTTTAGTGTTCCTACTAAACCTATTTGGTTTAACTTTTCTTAAAGTTAATTCACTATCGAATCTTTTTTATATCATTTTTTATTTATCTTAAATTACATATAATAATTATAACTAATATATTCATATATATCATATTCATGCTCACACATTTACATATGTGTATATACATATGTGTGTGGCATGATTTTTTATTCTCTCTTTTTTTTTCTACATTCTTTGTTTACATTCCAAATGATTTCCCCTTTCCCGGTTCTCCCCTCCCCATAAGTCCCAAAAGCCCTCTTCCCTCCGCCCACTCCCCAATCAACCCTCTCCCACTTCTCTGTCCTGGTAATCCCCTACATTGCTGTATCAAGTCTTTCCAGGTCCAGGGCCCGCTCCTTCTTTCTTCTTGGGAATGATTTGATATGTGAATTGTGTCTTGGGTATTCAGAGTTTCTAGGCTAATATCCACTTATCAGTGACTGCATTCCATGTGTGTTCTTTTGTGAATGGGTTACCTCACTTAGGATGATACTTTCCAGTTCCAACTATCTGAACCTCAAGCAGTACTACAGAGCAATAGTGTTAAAAACTGCATGGTATTGGTACAGTGACAGGCAGGTAGATCAATGGAATAGAATTAAAGACCCAGAAATGAACCCACACACCTATGATCACTTGATCTTCAACGAAGGAGCTAAAACCATCCAGTGGGAAAAAGATAGTCTTTTCAACAAATGGTGCTGGTTCAGCTGGAGGTCAGCATGTAGAAGAATGCGAATTGATCCATTCTTATCTCCTTGTACTAAGCACAACTCCAAATGGATCAAGGACCTCCACATAAAACCAGACATACTGAAACTAATAGAAAAGAAACTTGGGAAGAGCATTGAGCACATGGGCACAGGGGGAAAGTTCCTGAACAGAAACACCAATAGCTTATGCACTAAGATCAAGAATTGACAAATGGGACCTCATAAAATTACAAAGTTTCTTTAAGGCAAAGGACACTGTCAAAAGGACAAAATGGCAACCAACAAATTGGAAAAAAGATCTTCACCATCGAATCTTAATGCACATTTTCTATTAGAAAATCTCATGCTGAACCTTCACTCTGGTGAGATCACCTGTGTCTTCTGTCTGAGATCCAGAACTGGTGCTTCACCCAAGTGTTGTCAAGGTTACTGTGTTGAGTCCAATTATATCTCATAAAAATATCTTTTTTCAGAAAGGCTCTTGTTCATTTTTCTTTAAGCTGGCATTAGAAAAGGCTTCTTAATCTTTTTTTGTCTTTTCTCTGACCCTCCCCTTTGACAATGTTTGCAATTTTTCACTGTTGTCTTAGGGTTCCATTGCTGTGAAGAAACACCATGACCAAGGCAACTCATAAAGAAAAACATTTCATTGAGGCTGTCTTACAGTTTCAGAGGTCCAGTCCACTATCATCATGGCAGGAAACATAGCATGCAGGCAGTCATGATGCTGGAGGAGCTGAGAGTTGTACATCTTGATCCAAAAGCAGCCAGGAGACATGTAGGCAGCCATGAGAAGACTGTTCCACAGCAGGCAGAGCCTGAGCACAGGAGACCTCCAAGCCCACCCCCACAGTGACACACTTCCTCCAACAAGGCCACTCCCCACGGGCCAAGCATATTCAAACACAAGTCATTAGGGGCCAAACCTATTCAAACAACCACAACTGTGTTCTAGAAAAGTACCTTTCCACAACTGAGTAACAATTTTTATTACACAAGTGAGTAAGACAAAACTGGGATTTATTCTCTTGTGTACAGTGAATAGTACTTCTGATTCTTAACACTCCCCCCACACACACACACACTTTTCTGACCAACCCCTTCTCAGCCCTTTTTTCTTTCTTCTTCTCCCCCCTCCCCCTTTTTTGCCTGTTATTTTTTTGATCTGTGCTGAAGATCAAACCTACAAAATTCTTAAACTTTTAAATATCATCCCCAGTTCATAGCAACCCCTCTTAAAGTGCCATTGCGTGTGCTGTATTATATCAGACCTGAACTTCATCCCCAGTTCATAGCAACCCCTCTTAAAGTGCCATTGCGTGTGCTGGATTATGTCAGACCTGAACTTCATAAAGTAGAGGTAGCAGCTGGTGTGCTTTTGTTTGCCTCAGTGCGCCTGTGATGGTTGGTTTTAAGTGTCACAACCTAGAATCATCTGAGAAAGGGTCTCTCAGCTGAGGAACAAGTTTGGTCAGGTTGGCCTGTGAGCAAATCTGTGAGGAATTGATTAGGAAGACCCAGCCAACTGGGCTGCACTGTTTGTAGGCAGAGGCCCTGCCTGTGTAAGTAAGGATAGTTCCCTGAAAGCAACAGGCAGCATGGCTCTCTGTTTCTCTGCTCTTGACTGTGATGTCATGTTAAGAGTGGCTTGAGTTCCTGCTTACCTTCCCCATAATGATGTACCTGGAATTTTAAGCTAAACCCTTTGCTGACCTAAGGTGACTTTTGTTATGGAATTTTATCACTGCAATACAAATCTAGATAGAATAGGTCCAAACAATTTTTGATAGATTTTTTCATACAATATGTTGATTACACATTCCCCTCCCCCAGCTCTTCCCAGAGCCTCCCCACTTCCCCATTCACATAATATTATTTTCTTTCTCTCTCTCATTAGGATACAAATAAGTATATAAACTAACAACAAGAAGAAGATAAATAAAAAACAAACCAGAATAGGACAAAACAAACAAACCAGGCAGTGGGGGCGGGGCAGGGGGTGGGAACCAAAGAAAAAGCATAAGAAACACATGCAGATGCTGAGATACACACAGTCACACACACACACACACACACACACACACACACACACACATATACAACATAAAAACAAAATTGGAAACCATAAATGTAAGCAAAAGATACATAAGGCTAAAAGGAACTCTGTGAAATGTTAAGGTAACAGAAAGAACATAGATGTTGAAAGCCAATCACATTATTTGTGTAAAATTTTAATATCGCACAGCCATAGTAACCTCTTAAGCACAACAGGGATAATATTCTGTACCTCATAATATTGTAAGAATCAAACTAAACAAGGTATCCTTGTTCTATAGCTCACAAATAGTCCATAAATAGTCTAGTGAGTGATGGGCTACCCAACACGTAGTCTCAAAACCTATGGGGAAGTGCCCATGTGCCAGCACTAGTACACTAACATTGTCTGGGAACATCTCCTCTGCACCTAGTCAGTGCAGGATCTAGCCTTGCATCCTGCTGGGGCTCTGAAGAGCCACCCAAATCCAGAGCCCCTGCAGAGTAGCTGGAGCCTGTGTTGAGACTGAATCAGTCAGAATGTTCCTTCTACCTACCCCTTTTCCTCAGAGACAGTGGTCCTGAGAGCCCAACCTAAACACTGTCCTGGCTTCATAATCTTCATGTTCTCCTTCCTTGGAACCAAACATGCAGAAATGGTTCTCCCCTACCACCTTTCTGAATGCATGGGACTCACACTCGTGCAGCATGCTGTGGTTCCTTTCCTCCACTAACCAACAGTGTGGAGCCAAAGGTCTAGAAAGACTTGGATGATCTGGTATGTTAATAGACTCTGAGAAGAATCAGAAATAACTTGGGTATGGTGGCAAATTTCTTTAATCTTACTAGTATTTGGAAGACAAAGGGTCAGGCGTTCAAGGTCACTCTCAGCTAACTAACATGTTTGAGACCCTGTCTCAAAATAAAAAAGAAACAAAGAAAAGAAATAACTTATCTTTGAATAAAACATCTGGTTGTACTACAGCAGAAGAACATTAACCTAGGCTCAGACAGTTTGTCTCTGGCAGAAGGTACATAAAGAAAATGGTAAGAAATAGATTGTATGACTCATCTGAAATTTTGCAAAATCAAGGACCTCCACATAAAACCAGACACACTGAAACTATTAGAAAAGAAACTTGGGAAGACCCTGGAGGACATGGGCACAGGGGGAAAGTTCCTGAACAGAACACCAATAGCTTATGCTCTAGGATCAAGAATTGACAAATGGGGCCTCATAAAATTACAAAGTTTCTATAAGGCAAAGGACAATGTCAGAAGGACAAAATAGCAGCCAACAAAGTGGGAAATGATCTTCACCAACCCCACATCCGACAGAGGGCTAATATCCAATATATACAAAGAACTCAAGAAGTTAGACCCCAAAGAACCAAATAACCCTATCAAAAAATGGGGTACAGAGCTAAACAAAGAATTTTCACCAGCCAAAATTCGGATGGCAAAATAGTTTCTTTTTAATGCGACAGCAATACTACTTGACCTTTTAGGTCACGTTTAACTTTGGGTTAAGTAAGCTCTTATCACATATAATGGTTTTGACAGTTTTCCGTAGTTTTACTTCTCCAGGATAAATAATTCAGTGATTTTTTTTTGAAGTGTATATATATGATTGAAGAAAATTATAGAATCTTGTATGTCCATTTCAGGATTAGGAACACATTAGTAAAATCACCTTTCCCAACAAGTAAGTATTTCCCTGGGGGTTTTGTTGGTGAGATGTTATAATTACTATATAGTTTCAGAAAAGAAATTATTCTTCCATAAATTACATCAAACACATGGTGTTTTTCAAAGATGTGTATCAAAAATAGCAAACTCATTCCTTTCTTGAGTCTCCAGGGAGCCCAGAATTTTCCTGAGGTTGACTCTGGGGAAGGCAAGCATATTGACTTAGGACTTATCCAACAAGTAGTTGAAGAACGCACTCAAGTACTTACTAGTAGGTTGGCTAATTTATGACAGTATTATTATGATCAAGTGTGAGGAAAGTATTTTCTAAGGTCACTATGTAATAACACTATCTGCTTAGGTAAGCTATAAATATTCATAACTAGAAAAATACATAGTGTTCTCTCTATACCATAATTTTAATAATTTTACTTTATTAATTTATATAATATATAATTAACACTTTTATTGATATAGATATACATACCATAAAACATATGCATTGAAAATATGAAATGTATAATTTAATGGTCTTTGTCACAAATTTTTATATATAGGGATGCATCCATCCCTATTTTAGTTGTAAGACTTACCTATTACCCACAAAAGAAATCCCATTCCTTTTTTTTCTAGTTTTGGGGGGTTTTTTTTGTTTTTGTTTTTGTTTTTGTTTTTGTTTTTGTTTTTGTTTTTGAGACAGTGCTTCTCTGTGTAGCCCTGGCTGTCCTGGAACTCACTCTGTAGACCAGGCTGGTCTCAAACTCAGAAATCCACCTGCCTCTGCCTCCCAAGTGCTGGGATTAAAGGCGTGCACCACCACTGCCTGGCTAGAAATACCATTCCTTATGCCCTTATGTTTAAGCCCTTATGTTTTAAATCGCAGGAACCAGTCCCCTAACTATCTATCTCTATATATTTGCCTATTCGAAATAAATGGAGTCATAAAATATGTGACCTTTTATTGTAGTTCACTACATAGAATATCATCAAATTATGTATTTGTTTCCTAATTCCATAGTCACAAGTTGCTAAGAATAGAGTATCTTTTTTAAAACATGTATTTATTCTTTTAAATTTCAGGAAGTCAGAGGTCTAGAATAACTTTCACTGGAATAAAGACAATAATGATTTTCCGGGAGGTTGCAAGCCCCTCAAGTCCCCTGAGGTTGCCATTTCCCGATTTGCAGCATTCTTTTTATGTTCAAAATATAACATCTTTGTAAGAGTCAGGGTTTGCAAAAACAAAAACTACAGGAAGAGTATAGTACATGGCACTGTAAGGACTGACACAATACTGTCAACACTCCACATCTCTAAGACCTGGAGTCAGCAAGGCCAAGCAAGAGGACAACCCACTTACACTAACTTTTTGTCCTGTTTGTCATTTTTTAATTGATAAAACATATTTTCTTCAGCATACTATGCCAGATGTTAGCCTTATCCAGAAACACTCACCGAGATATACGCAGAGCACAGTCTCACTAAATGTCTGGGTACTCTGTGTCCCTGTCATACTGAGACATAAAGCAATCATCAACCTTTCTTCCTCTGCTTACCCCTGGCTTCCTGCTCACCCCCTGTTCTCTGTCTCCCTGTCTTCCCTATCAACCTACTTTACTTTGTAAAGATTCCTATGGTCATCTATTGGAGAATATTTTTTAGGCTACTAGAGCCACCCTCTAGCTTCTCAAAGATTAGTACTTATCCTGTCTGTGAAATACACCTACTTTCTGCGTAGATCGACATACACCTCAAATCTCAGCATTTGGGATCACTGGTGAGGTAAGAGAATTATGAATTCAAGGGCAACCTGGGCTATAGAGTGAGACGGTGTCTCAAAAACAGAATTTTTTTTCTTAACATCCCATTACAATTTCTGTACCATGACCGTGACAACTCTTATAATGAAGAACATTTCATTTGAGCTGACTTACAGGTTCAAAGGGTTAGTCCAGGGTTAGTAATGGCAGGAAGCATGGCAGCATCCAAACGGACAGGGTGCTAGAGAAGGAACCAAGTACTCTACATGTGGATTAGCAGGCAGAAAGAAGAGAGACAACTGGGCTTGGCTTGAACTTCTAAAACCTCAAAGCCAACAGTGACACACTTCCTCCAGCAAGGCCACACCTCCTAATATTGCCATTCCCTGTGAGCCTATGGGGACCATTTTCATTCAAACCACAACATCGCCAAATTATCAATTCATTTCATTAGCTGAAATCACATCATCTAAATATCACCCGCTGAAAAAGCCAAGTTTCATCTACAGGGCTCAGATTATAACAAAAGCTTCAACAGTTTTATCAGGAAATACATCCTCCATCTGTGGACCTCGCACAGTGTAGTAAGACAAATTGTTTCAGAGCACTGAGCTTGTTTACTAGTTTACTAGTGTCACAGGTCCACAGGGAGGCTTAGGTCATGCAGCTTTGCTGGGATATGCATATCCTTGGAGGTGGTCTTTGGTGGATATTTTATCACTTCCAGTTCTCTCTCCTCCTCCTCCTCCTCCTCCCCCTCCCATCCCCCCTTCCTCCTTGCTGAGAACATGAATTTAATTTCCTATTCCTCCTGCCATGCCTCTCTCCCATGGTTTGATGTTAACCCTCTAAACCATATGCCAGAACCAACATTTTTTCCTTAAGTTGCCTTTTGTCATGGTGATTTATCACAGCAACTATCAAGAATAGTAGCAAAAGGGTACCCTTGGATGCATTATCAAATTCACTTTGAAAGAATCTTTGTAGCTTACACTTTTGCAGAAATGGGTAATATTGTCTAACATCAGTTTATACATATAGAATGGCTCTTAGTATCTTCTGTTTATTATTTAAAGGTTTGTGAGATATATAGTTTTAACCCTGTTTTTTACTTGTTACTAGCAATTCCTGTGTTCCCATTTTGTGGATATGCTCAAAATAATAAGCTTAACGTTAAATTTGTATAGTTTGATTTTTCTGCTTTGTTTATTGAATTATTTATCTGTGCTGTAGTACCTTCTGCTTGCATTTGGGCAGTGTCTTCGTCACTGTTCTATTGCTGTGAAGAGACACTCTTAGAAACTAAACCATTTAGTTGGGATTTGCTTACAGTTTCAGAGGTTTAGTCCATCATTGTCATGGTAGGGACCATGGCAACACACAGGAGGCAGACATGGTGCTAGAGAAGTATCTGAGATCTACACCTAGATCTGCTAGCAGCAGGAAGAAGAAGCCACTGGGCCTGGCTTGGGCTCTTGAAATCTCAAATCTATGACACTTCCTCCAACAAGAACATGCCTACCCCAACAAGACACACTTCCTAATATTTCTCTAAGTAGAGCCACTTCCTGATGATTCAGTATTCAAATATATGAGCCTTTAGGAGCCATTTTTATTCAAACTACCACATTCCACTCCCTGGCATCCATAGACTTGTCATATCATAATGAAAAAAATATATTCAGTCCAACTTTAAAGATCTTCACAGTCTTTCACCTAAGACTGCTTCAAAGTCTAAAGTCTCTTCTGAGACTCAAGGAAATCTCTTAAGAGTAACACCCTGTAAGTTCAAACTTAAAAAGGAGATCCCATACTTCAAACATACAATGACACAGAATATGCATTATCAAAGGGAAGAAAGGGATCATAGTAGGAAACACTGGATCAAAATAGAATCAAAAAATATACTAGGCAAATTCCAAACTCTGCATCTCCTGTCTGATGTCAAAGCAGTTCTCAGACCTCCAATTCCTTTCAGCTTCGTTGACTACAACATACTTCTTTCTCAAGCTAGTTCCAGACCAAATCTACAGCTTTCCTCCCATGACTCTGGCATCACCAACCTCTTGGAGTCTCCAGCACCATCTAGGCTTTACCTTCCCAGCTTCACACAGTGACCTCTTTGGGTCTCCATGTACAGACACGCCCTTGGCATTTGCACATGCTCAACAGTTTTCCTCAGCTCCGAAGGAAGATTCCACAACCCCTTCCTTGTATCCTTGATGCTAAATCCAGAACAATGTGGCCAGAGCTGCCAAGTTTCTCTGCTTGCTGGAGCTGGCACTTGGCCCCTTCTTACAAATGAATTTTCTGCTTTCTATCAAAGTTTCCATTGAAAACTCGGCTGGGTCTAATGGATTTTCCTTTATAAATGACTTGTTTCTTCTCTTGAAACTTTCAAGATACTTTCTTTGTAATGTATGCTTACCGTTTTAACAATGATATGCTGTGGAGATTTTCTTTTCTGGTCTTGTCTGATGCTCTGTGTGCTTCATATATATATAATTGTGTCTTTCCTTAGTTCTGTGACCTTGTTGAAGATCTAGAAGATGTAGTCTATGCCTTTTGATAGGATCTCTCTTACTAACAACCCCTGTAATTCAAAGGTTTGCTCTTCTCATGGTGTGCCATATTTCCTATATGTTTTCTTTCCCTGGTTTATTTGTCTAACTGCTCTGCTTTTCTTCGAATCGTGACAGACTGTCTTCTTGATTCCGGCTGCATGCAAGGCTTTCCTTTGAGCTGTCCAGGTGGGCCATGGGGTCTCAATGCCATCTTCATGTCACATGACTCCTCTTCTGGGCTCTGTATTAAATTCTCTTCCTAAGTCTGACTTCATCATAGCCGTCTGCTTTATGTTTGTGGTTTCTTGGTCATCACTCAAGCACTTATTCTCTCTAAGCTCTCTCTCAATTTCATTGAGCTGTTTCTTTGTGTCTTCTTTAAACTTGAATTTTTTCATGAAATTCATGAATTTTTTTTTTTAAATTCCGTGTCATGGGACTCATCTAGGTAATTCTCATCAGCAGATATTTCTATAGGACTGATGGATTTGGGGCATTGAATACTGTCTTTATCCTTCTTATTCTCTATTTTTGCGATGAGATATAGGCATACGGACTTCTTTTGTTCTGTGTCTGATTTAGACAGAGTAGGTTGAGCAGAACGGAGGATATGTGTGTCAGGTGGGCCTAGGGTTTGGATGTGACTGGGTAAGATAAAGTCTGGTGGATGCATGGGCCTGGGATGGTGTACAGAATGTATGTCGTGGTCCAAGTCTGGAGTGTGAGATGTAAATCTTAATAATTCTACAAGTTGGATTTGGCATTAGAGGGGCCTGTGGGTTGCGGGTCCTGGTGGAAGCTTGGAAATTGATAGAGACAATTGCAGGGTAACTAGAGTGTGCTGGAGCACTGCATGTGAGGCCTAGTCTAGATCTTGAGGTTGAGAACGGTTCTTGAAGCAAAGGTCCAGACAGGCTCCCCTAGCTAATCCTTATAGAAGAACATGCAGGATCTGCCAGGAACCATTTTTAATCTACATGGAAAAATAAAATTAAATTGTTCCAATTAGTCTAATTCAAGTATCGACCACCATTTTGTTTCTATTATTTGTCTGTCTCAGATGCTTGGGTCGAAGGTTTGATATCCAATTTTTCCTAGCTCTTCCCCTGCTCCTAGCAAGCTGGTCCACCTGTCCTCAGAGGGAAGGAATGCCCTTGAATCCCAAGTTTCCATAAAGGGGTGTAATAAAGGCATGAATATTGTCTTAGTCAGGGTTTCTATTCCTGCACAAACATCATGACCAAGAAGAAAGTTGGGGAGGAAAGGGTTTATTGAGCTTACACTTCCACACAGCTGTTCATTACCAAAGGAAGTCAGGACTGGAACTCAGGCAGGTCAGGAAGCAGGAGCTGATGCAGAGGCCATGGAAGGATGTTCCTTACTGGCTTGTTTCCCTTGGCTTGCTCAGCCTGCTCTCTTATAGAACCCAAGAATACCAGCCCAGAGATGGTACTACCCACAAGGGGACCTTCCCCACTTGATCACTAATTGAGAAAATGCCCCACAGCTGGATATCATGGAGGCATTTCCCCATCTGAAGCTCTTATTCCTATGATAACTCTAGCCTGTGTCAAGTTGACACACAAAACCAGCCAGTACAATTGACCCCTTGTCAACTTGACACACCAACATATCACTATTAAGCCTCTGTCCTTACTTTCTTATTCATCCCCAAGATCTAAATAATATTAAAAGTCCCACCATCTTTACATATTAAAAGTTCAATCCCTTTAAAATGTCCAATATCTTAAAATTCAAAGTCTTTTAAAAATTCAGTCTCTTAACTGTGAGCTCCCCTAAAATAATTTCTTCAAGAGGGAAAAATAACAAGGCACAGTCACAATCAAAAGCAAAACTCAAACTCCAATGGTTCAAAGTCTGGAACCCAACTCACGATCTTCTGGGCTCCTCCAAGGGCTTGGGTCACTTCTCCAGCTCTGTCTTTTGTAGCACACACCTTGTCTTCTAGGCTCCAGCTGCCTGTACTCCACTGCTGCTGCTGTTCTTGGTGGTCATCGCATGGTACTGGCATCTCCAAAACACTGCTATCTTACGCTGTAACTAGGTTTCACCAATAGCCTCTCATAGGCTTTCTTCATGGGGCCAAGCCTCCACTCTTTTGCATGACCCCTTCAGTCCTGGGCCATCAATTGCAACTGAGGCTACACCTTCAACAATGGCCTTCTGCAGCCCCTCACAGGGCCGAGCCTCAGCTGCTCTTCATGACCCCTTCATGCCTTCAAAACCAGTACCATCTGGGTGACTTACACAGTACTAAGTCCTGATACAGCACGAGGTACAACCTTGGCTATCTGGTACACACCCTCTGTGCTCTCAGAAAACACTTCCCAGAAGATTTACCTCAGTGATGCTGGTCTCTTCTTAATCACCACTAATTTTTTAGCTCCAGCTAACCAGCATCAATAGTCCCAGTAACACAAAAGTTTGCTTTAGTGGTTCTGGTATCTTGTTAATCACAGCTGATTCTTCAGCCCCAGCTAAACAAAACCACAGAATCTGCATGGCCCTGATAAGAGTCTTTAATCTTCTCTCTGAAATTTCACAAACCAGGCCTCCATCTTCTGCACTGTTCTCAACATAATCTTCCAAGATCCTATACAACATCTCACAGAGGTCTCAACATTGAATGGACCATCTAGCCCAAAGTTCCAAAGTCCTTCCACAGTCCTCCCCCCAACACATGGTCAGGTTGTCACAGGAATATCCCACTACACTGGTACCAAATTGTCTTAGTCAGGGTTTCTATTCCTGCACAAACATCATGACCAAGAAGAAAGTTGGGAGGAAAGGGTTTATTGAGCTTACACTTCTTCACAGCTGTTCATTACCAAAGGAAATCAGGACTGGAACTCAAGCAGGTCAGGAATCAGGAGCTGATGCAGAGGCCATGGAGGGATGTTCCTTACTGGCTTGCTTCCCCTGGCTTGCTCAGCCTGCTTTCTTATAGAACCCAAGAATACCAGCCAGTGGAGAACAAAAGAGGTTGTCAGATCCCCTGGAGCTGGAGTTCACGTTTTAGTATATTTAAGAACTATTAGATATAATATATTATAATTATAATGGCTTACAGTTCACAGACTGAACCTGAGGCTTCAAGCATAATAAACATACACTGCTGTTATTTTGTCCTCTGCGGTATTTATTAAATTTTTTTCTAATACAAATCATGGAAGTTTTATTCATATAAATAAAAAGTTAATGAAAATCTCCCAAAGTCTTATCACTCAGAATCGATCAGTGTTTTCCTTTTGGTACATAAAAAAATTACAAATAAGAGTTTAGAATCAATCTAAAGTACCAAAATTATTTTTTAAAATCTATTCAGCTCTTCTCAAATTGAAATATACATGTGTTCAAGTAATCATCTATCTTTTGTGACATGCAATAGAGACAATACATACAAAAGCAAAATTACCTATCTTTTTGATGTTAATAATCACAAATTATGTATTGATCTCTTACAGTCTACCAAGCATTAAACATTAGTCAGATTTAGATGTGAAGTAACTGATACTTGCATGATTTTCACTGCACTGATTTGAAAACCATTCTTGCATAAGCTGTAATTTCTATTAAAATGTACTCTATCCTATAAAACTGTACTCTACATGCCTACTCTTATGTGCTTATGTACTGTCATTTTTTGGCCCATAATTGACATTTTAAAGTCAAAATAGAAGTGCATTATACTACAAAATTAGCATGTGAAAAAGTTCTAAGAGGACAAGCCAACAGCATCACAGTCTGAGAGGATGTGTTAGTGACCTGCATCCTTTCCAGACTCTGTGTCAACTAAAGATATGAAAATAAATAAGAAAGAAGGAAGGAAGAAATCATACATGATCAAGAACTTTTAAAAATATAATCCAATCAGGAAACTTCACCCTGTTTCCACACATGTGAAACCGAGTAGGTGATGGAGGTGAGGATAGCAGTTGTCATTTTCCACACAATGAACGTTGAAATACAGTTATAAAGAGACAGAAAAGTGGAAAGGCATCCCTGGGCAGGAGATGGGAGAAGATGAGGGAGGAAGATGGATATTGTTTGAAAATGTCATAATAAAATCTAATACTTGGCATGCTAATTTCCAGTCTTTAAAAGAAAGCAAAAAGACTGAAAGGAATCATAGCCCTGCTTTAAAAAGTATTGCTTTTCCACAGAACATGAATTCAGCATCAGCCTTTTTTACACCATAGTTGTATATCTCTGCATTTCAACAACTCTGCTAACATAAATTTGCTAGTATAGAGGTCGCATTTCTATTGTGTTATTACTTACAGTTTGTTTTTTTCAATTGTTTCTGAGTGGTGATGAAACTGTAAAAGTGGCGGTGTAACTGTTTATGGGTCCCCCAGTGGGTCCAGATGAGGGAAACTCCTCAGTATCTCAGAGGAGGGAACTCCTCAGTATCTCAGAGGAGGAGACTCCTCAGTATCTCAGGTGAGGGAACTCCTCAGTATCTCAGATGAGGGAAAACTCCTCAGTATCTCAGAGGAGGAGACTCCTCAGTATCTCAGGTGAGGGAACTCCTCAGTATCTCAGATGAGGGAACTCCTCAGTATCTCAGATGAGGAGACTCAGTATCTCAGATGAGGGAAACTCCTCAGTATCTCAGATGAGGGAACTCCTCAGTATCTCAGATAAGGGAAACTCCTCAGTATCTCAGATGAGGGAAACTCCTCAGTATCTCAGAGGAGGGAACTCCTCAGCATCTCAGATGAGGGAACTCCTCAGTATCTCAAATGAGGGAAACTCCTCAGTATCTCAGAGGAGGGAACTCCTCAATATCTCTGATGAGGAGATTCCTCAGTATCTCAGATGAGGTAACTCCTCAGCATCTCAGATGAGGGAACTCCTCAGTATCTCAGATGAGGAGATTCCTCAGTATCTCAGATGAGGTAACTCCTCAGCATCTCAGATGAGGGAACTCCTCAGTATCTCAGAGGAACTCATGCTGTTGCATTTGCTTTTTTTTCAACCCAGGTTTCAGTCAGTTATCTAAATGTTTTTTCCTCTGCTTAATAAAGGGTTTAAAAGGTGATGCTATACCTTCCTGGTTTTCTTATTTTAATACATTTCCATTGGTATGCTAACCCCCATAAAAGATACATAATTAACTTAACTCAGCATGTTTTGAGGCTTTTTCCAAGAACATAATATTGAATCTTAAATTTGGGTAGGTTTTTATATTCTTTTATTAATTTTTAAAGATACCATATGAAGTAATGGGTTTCCTTGTGGCATTTTTATGCAAATCTTGTTCTTAATGTTTTCTTACTTACCTTTGCCACCCTCTTAATTAATGCTCCACTTCCTTTCCCTAACAACCCCATTAAGGCATGGCAGCAAGAGACATGGCCCAAGCAGTATAGTTATAGGGAAGTAAGCCATGTTGGTTCCTAAGATAGACATTAAAGAGATTAACTTGGAGTGTAATACACCCGAGCCTTATGTTGTTGCTTGGATCAACCTTTGGAACCACTGATCCACTGTGAGGTTCATTGCTGTAGCGTAGAAACTCAGACGCTCCATCAGTTGATGCTCAAAGCTGTGCCTCTCCTGCAGGGTGACTAATAGTGAATTTTTGAAGTAGAAAGACAGATATAGGTCTCATTGTATAGGTCTCACTGCTCTGGTTGTCTCCTCCTGTCCAAAACCATTTGAGAGACCCTCCACAGCTAAAACATTGGCCACCCCAGAATGGACAAGTTAAGAGTTTTGGAAAGGTGGGTAGATCTGGCTAGCCCACAGACTGAAAAGTATGTTGTTATAAATTCAAATCTCTAATAAGTAATAATTGACCAGTACATTCTTCCATTTTATTGGTTGCTAGGTTTTTGTTCATGGATCTTTTATCATGGTTATTTTTAACCTTATTTTTTTACTTTATATCTTAGAGTTCTTATAAACAAGCTATTTGAGTCTTAGTTTCTTTGAACCAGTCTAACACTCTGTAAACTTTTTATATTTCATTGATTTGGTTAAAGTCTACCATCTTACTTTTTTCTTTATTTTTTTCTACTGTGATTTTAATTTAAATATTGTTTTCATGATTTAATTTTGTATTTTTTGTTTTCCTACTATGAATATTACTTCAGTGCATGTCTTAGATATTTTTAGAACACCTTTAAATTTCAATAGTTCTAGAACTTTCCAATAGTTTATATCTGGCCTCTTCCAGCCTTGTATGATTTCATCATACATTTTTCTTTTTTCTTTCCTTTTTTTTTTAAGAGAGAAATGGTTTATTTGGCAACAAGTAATAAAAAGAAATTCTTTAATTCTTCTCTCTTGTGGTAGTTGGACTGCTGTGGCCAGATGGACAGCGCCACATAGGAATCTCTCCCTCAGGCCAGATGTGCTGAACTGCAGACACCACAGTCACATGTCTTCTAGACAGAGGGCCAGCCTCTGCACCTTCTGGGCTCTCAGTGGCCACTGCAGTCTCCTTCTTGTCTTCAGGCTTCATGGCAGGAGAGAGAAGTACTTCCTAGATATTGTTGGTGAATCGATCGATGCCAGCCGGCTGTTGAGGGCAGCCCGTATTCCAGGGCAGTGCAGGAGTTCTCATCTATGAACATGGCCTCATCATCACCAGCAGCCTTGGCCTTGGCCTGTTCTTCACACAGCTGTCGCTGCCGCATGGGATCATTGAGCTCAGTGTAGGCGTTGCATACTTCATTCTTCATGACAAACAGCTCAGAGCACTCAGTCAGACCCTCTTTGGAGGGGTGCCATTTGGCCAAAGAACTCATGCTCTGTGGGTGATCATGAATGTAGGACTGATGCATGTCACTTCGAGGAACTCTCCAACAAGCTTATCAAGGAGTCTGGCTGTGGCCCATGGTTGGGGGCATTCGACAGTTTTGGCCACACAAATATCATCAAGAATTTTTCGAGTTTCTTCAGTTTCAAAGAGACGGGTTTCTGTCAGCTTCACACCTAGTTCTTCTACCATGCTAGTTCATTGAGAAGGGTGGGGTGAAGTCAATCCATAGGCTTGGCCTTCTGGCTTGTCTGGGTGGTAGGTGATCTTGTAACTGCCTGTCATGCTTTTTACCATCACTGACAGCAACTTCTCTGTGATTTCCATGAGGTTGTGATAGTCTACATAGGCCATGTAGAACGTACAGGGAGTGAACTCAGGACTGTGATTCAAATCAATCCCTTCATTCCAGAACTGGCACCCAATTTCATAAACCTGATCAATGCCACCAACCACCAGAATCTTATGGTAGAGTTCTGGAGCAATTCTCATATATAAGTTCATATCCAGCTCATTGTGATAGGTGAGGAAAGGCTTGGCCACAGCTACCCCAGGAGTGGTGTTCATCATGGGAGTTTCTATCTCTAGGAATCCCAGCTCATCCAAAAAACTTCTTATATCTGTGATGATCTTATAGCAGACGATAAATTTCTGCCTCACAGAGTAGTTCAGTATCAAGTCCAAGTATCTCTGACAATACCATGTTTCCTTGTCTTTGAGGCCAAAGTGAAGCTGAGGTAGCATGTGCAGGCAGGGGACAGCAGGGACAGAGCTGAGGGGTGGTGCTCAGCTTACCCTTCTTGCTTTTCCTGGGATTGCCCTCGACTCCACTATATCTCCCCAGTGTAGTTTGTTATTGATATATCAGGACAAATTCCTCCTCTGATCTATAATTCCTGGAGTTGGCCATGACTTGTAACTTGACACACACCCCCACACACTCCTCAAAGGTCATAGAAGACAAGCTTTCCCCCAGAGGCTCTCTTGGCATGAATGCAACCTGCCACTTTTAGGGTGACGTCAGTCAGGTGTTCCCCAGGCTGCAGGTGACTGTATTCTTGGATGAACTGAGTGAGTGAGATGTCCACATGGAACTTGTGTGGGTACAGGTCCTCCCCACTGACCTTCAGCTGCTGGACTGCTTGACTTCGGACCTTGTAGAATTGATTTGGGTCCAGAGTCTCCTCCTCAGCACCCACGCCATTGTCAGCAGTGTGCTTGGTAGCAGAAGCAGTCTGGTTTAGCTGTTTCTCACTGAGCTCTTTCTGCTTGGCCTCTTTCTCTGCCAGTTTCTTCTCAGCTTTCAGACGCCCCCTCAGCTCATTCGTGCTTAGGTTAGGCTGCAGTATGGCATCTTCTCCACTTAGCCCAACCCCCTTATCATACATTTTTCATCTACTGACATTATTGACACTATACTTGAGATTTTTTTAATTAATCCTCCTTAAAGAGATATGATTTGCATAGGCATTTCATATTTGCCTATACACTTGACCTTATATGAGCCCAGCTCTTCACTGCCTTGTATAGATCTAGATATACCTGGTACTGTCTTTAGTCTGCCTGATGGACTCTCTTTAGTATTTCTTAGATGTTCTTTAGTATTAATTAAGATGCCATAAATACTGACATGACTATATAAGTATTTATACAACTCTTGGTGAAGGATACTAGACACAATTTTTTTAAAAAAGATGGGAAGAGGTGCTTACAAATATCCAAGTCAACGATAAAGATTGTGAAAAGAACTCTAGTAGCACAGTAAATAATCCCAAGAAGTGAGAAATGGAAGTATATGAACTTCAAAGCTGCTTTGCAACAAGGACTGCAACTCTGGTGACAGGGTGAAAAAAACAACCTGTAGGGTGGGAATAGATCTTTGCCAATTGCTCCTCACACAGGGATTCACATCTAGAATGTATAAAGAACAGCAAAAACTAACCCTCCAAATTCACAATTATCCAGTCAGTAAATAGGCTGATGGCTGGAGAGATGGCTCAGTGGTGTGAACTCTTGCTAATCTTCCATAGGACCAGTCTAGTTCCCAAAACCCACCCCAGGTGGTTTGCAGCTGCCTCTAACTCCAGCTCCAGCAGATCTGATGCCTTCTCCTAGCCTCTGGTCTAGTAAAGTGCAGGTAGTAGGTGTTCCTCTAAGACCCATGACCTCACTATAGTGGCTGTGAATAGTTAGATATTAAAATGAATGACAGATCACTGGTATAATAGAGTTGCTATTGAAAGTGAACAGCTAGGAGAATGATAATCACAATGCAATGTCTATAGAGGGAGTTTTCAATGAGTACCCAAACTCTGCATTCTATCAAATTATATACATTTTCTCTACAAGTATCCTATATTGTGTAAAGGAGGGCACAGTTAGAATGTGTGTAACAGAACCCAAGTAGGTTTGGTAGCTTTGTGGGAGATAGAGATACTTGCACATCCAGGTTTACTACTGTCTTGTTCTCAAAGTATTTTCATACTTGTTTATGCCTAGAAGTCTTAGAAAGATACACACCAATGTATTTATGATAGTTATCTGTGAAAATAATTTTTTAATTTTTAAAATGTTTCTGTTCCCTGAATTTTACATAATTCCATAATCATTTGGAAATAAAACATTTTTAAAATGATGCATTATATATAATTGCCAAAAATACAGAGAAACTGAATCAAAACCAAGGATTCAGAAACAAATTTATCACAGTTTTTTTTCCTGTGAGGCTTAAATAAAATTTTACTTTTAAAAGTAAAATGCTAGGGCTGGGCAGTGGTGGCGCATGCCTGTAATCCCAGCACTCTGGGAGGCAGAGGCAGGCGGATTTCTGAGTTCAAGGCCAGCCTGGTCTACAGAGTGAGTTCCAGGACAACCAGGGCTATACAGAGAAACCCTGTCTTTAAAAAAACCAAAAGAGGAGCCGGGCCTGGTGGCGCATGCCTGTAATCCCAGCACTTGGGAGGCAGAGGCAGGCGGATTTTTGAGTTCGAGGCCAGCCTGGTCTACAGAGTGAGTTCCAGGACAGCCAGGACTACACAGAGAAACCCTGTCTCGAAAAACCAAAACAAAACAAAACAAAAAAACCAAAAGAGAGAGAGAGAGAGAGAGAGAGAGAGAGGGAGGGAGGGAGGGAGGGAGGGAGGGAGGGAGGGAGGGAGGAAGGAAGGAAGGAAGGAAGGAAGGAAGGAAGAGAAAGAAAGAAAGAGAAAGAAAGAAAGAAAGAAAGAAAGAAAGAAAGAAAGAAAGAAAGAACAAGTAAAATGCTGGCTCTACCTATACGGAACATATCTTAAAGTAAGAATAGCATTTTAAATTATATAAATTCAATCTGTTTGAGTCTGAAATTATATCTATATAAGATATCTGTTGTAACTATTAGTTTACACTGGAAATTGTGATCAGCATGATTTACAGAACTTTGTGAAAAAAAGTCTTTCATTCAAATTCACATATGCAATGATCATTAATACACATTGTATGGGACTTAAAAGATGACAGCAAATATCTGTTCATTCTATAGATTCTATAAAGATCAGATCAAAGAAACACATCTGTCTTGGTAAAACAGTGACTTTATTGGGGTCACTTAGAGGGTCATAGGTGAGTGGGGTGACTAACTGCAGTAAGTTCTACTCCAGCACCAAATAGCCCCCCACAGTGGGGAAGAATTCACAGAAGCTACAGGGCTGCAGCCTCCTGCAGACAGCTCTGCTGACTGTAGGGTCCCTCTCCCTCCCAATGTATCCCTTTATAGCCTTCAGGATCCTCCTGATCTATGTAGGTTGCATTCACTTACTGAGTCTAAACATCTCCAAGAAAGAATGCTTCAATTCTGAGAGGATAGCTACACACCAGAAGTGTTACTCCAATAACTTAAAATGCAAGGCAGAGTGGACAGCAGTGGAAATGGGGGAGGGATAGACATAGAAACTCAACATAAAAGAGGACAGAGCATTTCTCCTCTCAACCCAGTAATCCCAGAATTTTACATATACTGTCTAGAAGATACAGCACAGCAGATGCTTCGTAGCTCGGATTCTAACTGAGTACCTCTTGTCTGTCACACAGCAATCAACAAGCCTTTTTACTGGAGAATGTCCCATGCAATAATGCGAGCTGCGAAGACGTGCATCGGATGTTTAAAGTCTACTGGGACCTAGCAGGCCTAAATCTAATCAAAGACGCCATAGTGGCCACCTTTTTTGATATTTATGAAGATGTGAGTCCAGAGCTGTCCTGTATTAGAGTTTAACTGCGATGTTAAACTCTTGTCTCACGAAGCTTCGTGTTTTTCTTACCAGAAAGTGTAATGAGAATGAAAGTAGATGAAGTCATCAACAAAAACCTCTTAGTGTTAAATATAGGCATGGTCTAGCTACTGACAGTACTAGTTATCTCTATAGTTGAATATGAAAATGTTATCTGTTTTTGTTCTTGTTTGGAATAAAGTGCCACAGAAGTGTGCTTTGAGAGTAGAAATGTACATGCCAACCAAAAGCAGAGCCGACAGGTACCTGCACAGAATGGCAGAAGAGTGGGTTGGCTTACCCCTGTGAACTAGGACAAGGCATCTCAGCTGCCCTTTTCTATGGCTCCATTCCTGGTTGCCGGATAGCCTGGCGGAAGGCTCTGTCAGTACCTGGCATCTCCCTTAATAGAGAGAACTGCAGCACTGTGTAGAAGACAGAAGAGCCTGCTGAAGTATAAGTCAGCTTATCCACATCCATCCCTGCAGGGAGGTTCAGTATGGACGGAACGCCTGCCAGTAGCCCTCTCATTCTGTTGTTGTAGTTCTCTTTGGGTTTGAGAGGCTTGTACTCAATGATGGCTTATCAGTACCTGCATTTCCTTCTGCTCTTCCTACTGCCAAATCTCATTTCCTTTCATTTTTCATTAGCAGTTTTCAAGCATAAAAGTAATTGGTAGAAATATCACAAGAGAAAAATCAACAAAATTG
Source organism: Apodemus agrarius (assembly GCA_964023405.1). NCBI lineage: Eukaryota > Metazoa > Chordata > Mammalia > Rodentia > Muridae > Apodemus > Apodemus agrarius. The sequence continues at coordinate 48,852,410 of OZ030024.1, forward strand.
CCTACAAATCAATTTTTAATTTCTGTACATCAAAAAATATAACAAATGAGATTTTACATTATTTTTAAATATGGAAATAGAATGCTTCAAATAAGTGAAATACTTCACATCCTTAATGTAAAAGTCTTCATGGGAACTGATGCACCAGTTTCTGTGACTAAAAGAAAAGTAGAATATAGACAAAGTACAGGAAAACTATGCTGCTAAATTTATAAATGAAAATTGAGTAGAATCATGAATGTAAAAGACGGTCAGCTTTATGTGAATATATGGTTTTTCTTCAATTAAATGAACTGAATTTCTTCTTTATAAAAGGGACGGGAAAGGGTAGGGCCAGTACTGCAAAGGTAACTTACTGTGTTTGCAGAGTCTGAGAATTTCTGCACAGAGCAGTGAGCTGTCTCCGCCTGTAAAAAGCATGTGCAGCAAAAGCCTGGAAAGCTGAGGTGGAGCCCCAAAGCCACTGTGGAAAGAATCAGTTCCTGAAAGTTGTCCCTGACTTCACGTGACACCCCGCCCACCCACCCCACAGTGATGACTCTCAGAGTGAAAGCCGAAGGCTGGGCATGCTGATGCTGACGCTGACGCTTATGCGCCTTCAACCCCAGTGCTCTTGGGACTGAAGCAGGCGGATCTTTGTCAGTCTGAGGCTAACCCGTTCTATAAACTTGGGCGGCCAGTTTCAGGCCAGCCAAGGCTACATAATCAGCCCTTACCTCAAAAAAAAAAAAAAAAAAATCACATTTCATAGACATACGACCAGAAAGGACTAAACCAAAATGCTAACAATTATTTCCCAGGATTTTTTTCTTTTTGATTATTGTTTAAGTTGTATGCACACATTTTCAATAAGTTTATTTCAAACAACTTACTAAGGCATGTACTTAAATAGTAAACAGGTGTTAGTCAACTCTTTACAAGTAGTAAGTAAGCTAGCTGAGAAAATTAACTTAAAAGGACAGAGGGTTTCAGCCCACAGTCACTGGATCTGTTTCTTCTGGCCTGTGTAGCACAGTGCCTCGTGGCAGGAGCACATGGTGGAGGAGGCAGTCTACAATTAGAGACAGGAAAACACTAAAGTCACAGTACCTCTTCAGGGACATCAGGAACATATCACAAGCAGGCCCTACCTCCAAAAGTCCCACCACTTCCCACATGCTGCCAACCAGGTCTTTAATGTGTAAACCTCTGGGGTAACAATTATTCACACTATAGCACAAGTCACATGGTGCTCTTTTTCCCTCACTGAGTAGTTTTTCTTACAATGTTTGCTTTTTCAGGGGATCTTGGACATTATAGTCCTCAGTAAAGGATACACCAACAACGATGTTGCCATCCATACCCTCAAAAATAACTTTGAAGCAGATGCTTATTTTGTTAAAGTCATTGGTGAGTATTTTAGATGTCAACATTCATCGTCTTGCCCTCCTTCCTTTCCTCTCTCTCTTTCTACTCATTTCATGGTCTAAGTGCACACTCCTGGGTAATGCATTCATAGCCCTGCAGATCAGGAAATAAACTTGAGTAGCACATCATGCTGGCTGTGATAGGACCCGTTCAAACACACCAGCTGTCCCAGCTATCCCCTGACTCCCTTTCCCTCTGGTTTAGTATTCTGCCCAGGATATCAGTTGAATTTTTCACATTTTTCTAGACCTAGAACATTTTTTCTGTCATTTTCTATTTTTATCTTCATTGGTTTTAAAGAATTCTAATTTTATATTGTTAGATAATCCTATTTCCTCGCTATCTAACTCGGGTCACCCATTTTTGCCGCAGTGAGGAGTTGCAGAACAGAGGCTCTCCACTTGCAGGCCCTAAAGCCAGGAGACCCACAGAGCACACGCTCACCTGCTCACAGAGATGAACACTTTGGGAGATTTGGGGGAGGGGTGCATGCGTGTGCGTGTGCGTGTGCGTGTGCGTGTGCGTGTGCGTGTGTGTGTGTGTGTGTGTGTGTGTGTGTGTTGTCTGCATGGAAGTATGTGTGCCACATGCATGTCTGGTGCTACCAGAGATCAGAAGAGGGTGGATTGACTTGAACTAGGGTTACAGACTGTTATGAGCTGCCATGTTGATACTGGGAACAGAACCCTGGTCCTTTATAAGGACAAGCGCTTAGAACCACTGAGCTCCTGCCCTGAGATAACCAGTTTGTTGTTCTTATTTTTTATTTCTTTTCTGTTCTTAAGTGCATTGGTATCTTGCCTGCACCCATGTCTGTGTGAAGGTATCAGGTCCCCTGTAATTAAAGTTTCAGTCATGTGAGCTGCCATGTGGGTGTTGCATCTGAAAGAGCATCCTCCGGGAGAGGAGTCAGTGCTCTGAAAGCTACAAAGCCATTTCTCCAGCCCTGAGACAACCAGTTGTATCTCTCCTGAATTTACTGGTTTCTTCTTTCCTAGCCCTCCATACACACATTCTTATATTACTTGTGTAATTTTTGTGTCAAGTTTTTATCTGGTAGCATTAGAGTCCATTGATAACTCAACTTTTATCAAATGATCCTGTTTTTTATCATTCCGTCTACAGTTTTTTACATTTATTATATTGTGTGTGTGGCTGCCTGATGTATGTATGTGCACCAGATGCATGCAGGAACCCTCAGAGGTCAAAAGAGGCATGAGATTCCCCTGAATCTGGAGTTACAGACATTTGTGAGCCACCAAACCCAGGTCCTCTGCAAAAGAGCCAGAGCTCGTAACCGCCGAGCCGCTGCAGCCTGTCCTTCTGCACGCATAGGCTGGGCTTCAGATGGTCTTCCTGTGCAACCCGTGCTCTGAGCCTTGACTCCTGTATATAAAACCCAGTCATCTGTATGATAAAGCGACGGACTCCTGCCACTACTTCCATTTCTCACACAACATAAGACTGCCCAGTTTTTTCTCATCTCTCCATGTGCATCTTCTGTAGCAGTGAGAATTTGGGCTCTCGTTTCCATGATGTTTCTTTACTGCAACGGTTGCCTGCAGGGGCCTGTCCCATGGGCAGCTGTGCTCATAAAGGCCTTGTGTATTTTATTGTGTGTATGCCTGCATTCTCTGGAAAGACTTCAAATACTGCTGCTTTTAATTTTATTTCTACATGATTGTTTTTAGTATGTGGAAATAAATGTTGCACTGCAGCCCCATTGGACTTATTGATTCTCAAAAGATGTTTTTTTAAATAGTTATTTGGGGGACTTTTTCTTCACAGACAACCATTCACAGGGAGGAACAATTTTCTTTCTTCTTCTTTCTCTTATACCCATGCCTTTTATGTCTTTATTGTGGTACCTACAAAGAGAACAGTGTGCATCTTTGCCTACTTTCCATCATGGGTATCACCATGTGGGTATATGAGCTGTACAAGGCCTTCTCCTGCTGTCATATTTAAAACATCCACCACTCTTGTCCTCATTTACTGAGAATTTTGTCAGTTAGTGTTGAAAGATAGCTATTTTGTTCTTGCTATTTATAGTTGATCTCTGACCTCTACACATATACCATGTCATATATGCATCCATAAACACATGCATAAGTATACACAGATTTTAAATTTTTTAAATTAATTTTTAAAGATATGTAGGTATATAGTGAACAGAAATTTAATTTGCTCAGAAACTGAACTGGTTCCTATTTGAGATCATGAGTCAGTGGATGCATTAATAGACTTGAGGGCTGGGGTTGGGGATTGATCTTATTTTTAATTTAAGCTCATAACAGTAATAATAAGCTGATCTTTATCTTTTCACAGTTCTTAGTGGTCTATGTTCTAATGACTGTCCTCGTAAGATAACAGTAAGTAAATTTAATTCTTCATCACCAATACTTCTGTGAACCATTTTTAAGGGGCCTAGGGAGGTAGCTCGGGGGTTAAAAGCACTTACTACTCTTGCAGAGCGCCCATGTTTAGTTCTCAGCACCTATACAGAAGTTTACAACCGTCTGTGCTCCATTTCTAGGGATCTGACACCCTCTTGTGGATTGTTCAGGAACTGTATGCACATGGTGCACATACATACATGCAGGCAAACACTCATCCATATAAAATTGATAAGCTTAATAACATTCTCTTCACGATAAATATACACAAAGTAGTCATGATACATTATAATCAAAGTTATTAATAGTGTTTGGTAGTTTTAAAATCATCTGTCTTACTCAAGGAAATTGCTAGAATTTGGTACCTCTCCATAAGAAGTTATCACTATACAACTGAGAATGTAGTTTAATTAGCAGTCAGCTTTCTAACTATCACAGAACTTGAGTTTGATCTTCAGTACATAAAACCAGGCCTGGTGGTACATGTCTATAATCCCAGTACATAGAAGGTAAAGCCATGTGGCTCAGAAGTTCAAGATCATCTTCAGATGGATAGCAAGCTTGAGGCCAGCCTCTGATAAGGAAGATGGTATCTTTAAAAAAGACAAAACAGAAAACACTTTTGTATGAGGATCACTGTGGACCTGTGTACCAGAGGCTGTCCATGGAGATCTCTGTGAGGGTCCTGGCAGAAGGGGAGAGAGTGTGGGCAGGAAGGGGGAGTAGGTTCCACCGCTTCCGCTGCTGCAGCTGGCTCCGCCTCTGTCTCTGCCATGCCATCTTGTCTCAGTTGCTCCACATTGCCCTAGGCTGAGTCAGGCTGGGTTGGGCCTATGAGAGGCCAACTAGCCAGGGAGGGGTGCGGGGGAGCTTCAGGTGACATTGCAGGAGAGCAGACCTCTTCTCAAGTGTCACAGCTCTTATGACAGAAGCTCTCAGACTAGAGTAGTTCTCTCACACCTTTAATCCTTCTGGATAGGATTCTTATATACAGTTTTGGGGTGGGCCAGGGTCTGACAGCAGGTACTTCTCATTGGCTTGGTCTGAGAGCTTGGAGAAACTTTATTTGCATGTGGGAGGGCTTGGTGCTGCTCCTACTTTCTGATGGCCACACACCTCTCTGGGAGTTGTGGGGATGCTATGGGAGGTTGTAGCTGCAACAGGAGTCAGGCCCAAGGGGCGTGGCCAAACACCTGCTGTCCCTTTGCCAGGTCTCCAGGATTCTAAACCTGAGCTCAACCTGAGACCAGGCTACCTATCACAGCTCCCCGCCCCACAGATCACTACCTTTATGACACACTCTATTGCTTCACACTTAGTTTTTTTGATTTGATAAGAACATTAGAGCACAACCCTAAAGAAGAGTGTCACTCATCTTTGAGTGAGTAATAGCACAGAATCAAGCACATTCATGTGTGTGCAGAGAGGGGAGGCATATATGGACATCTGAGGACAACCTCCAGCATTTGTCTTCACCTTCCCATCTGCTCTGAGACCTGGTCTCTCTTGGGTGACATTCTGACACAAACTCCAATCTACCTGGACCACATGCTTCTAGGGATTCTCCTGGCTCTGCCTCCCATCTTGCCAAAGGAGTACTGGAATGAGAGAGGGAGAGCGAGAGCTTAGTGAGGTTGGGGGGAGGAAGGGAGAAGGAGGATAGGTACACAGAAGATAGATAGATAGATAGATAGATAGATAGATAGATAGATAGATAGATAGATAATAGATAGACAGACAGACAGTCACTGCGTCCAGCTATTACAGGAGTCTGACTCAGGTCTAAGGCTTGTAAGGCTTTCATACACTTAGCAATCTCCCCAGCCTCAAAAACAACATTAGCCACCATTTTACTATTTAAAAGAAAAAAACCTAAGCCTTAGAGAAGTTAAATGCTCCGAAGTCTTAGGGTCAGTGAAAAATTTTAACACAAACATAGATGTTTTGATTACAGTCACAAATATTTTTAATCGAGTTAAAGCACTACAATGCCAATACTTTTATGTATAGTTGAGAAACTTCCTATAGTTGAGACATCCTGACTGCTTGGGAACAATGACTCTGAAGTAGTGAGGGGAGCAGGGTTGGCAAGAAGAGAGAGGTTGGCTTACAGTGCATGGAGAGCCCTAAAGCTGAGTGGTTCTCCACACAGCCTCAACTGAGGCAGAGGAGCCGGGGCTTCTCTATGCCTGAGTTACTCAGATATTGCACTCAGACATGAGTCACATCTCCCTATAGCTGAGAAGAGCTGCCAGTTAGTATCTTGTGAACTAGCAGTGGCCAACACTTGGGACAATCCAGGAAGTGAGTATTTAGTCCTGAAATGCAGGCCCAAATGATGCATCACTACATCCTCTGCCAATACCAACAGGAAAAGCTGGAAAGTAATATCTCTAAATGTGATATTATATGAGATAGAACTAAAAGTCAATATTTTCAGTTGATTGTTATTATAAACAAATTTTGACATTTATGTTACTAAGAAATTGCAGCATATGTCTAATTCAGTGTATATATAGCATGCACACCTTTAGTCCCAGCACTTGGAAGGCAAGGGCAGGTGGATCTGAGTACAAGGGAAGCCTGGTCTACTTATTGAGTTTTAGGATAGCCAGGGCTATGTAGAGAGACCCTGTCTAAAAAAATCCAAAAAAGAGAGGAAGAAAAGACAAGGAAGGAAGGCAAGGATAAAATTGTTGCTGTGTTTGAGGTGAGGGCTGAGATTTTCTTAGTACTGACAGTCAAACTCAGAGCAGTTCAGTAACTCTCTTTGCATAACCTGCATCCCTCTCTAAAGCTCATATAGTTTAGTTCTAGGTGTAACTAGAACAGTAAAGACAAGTTTGTTTACAATATTTACCTTTATAAAGACATTAGATCTTTAAAATACTTTGTTGCCGGGCAGTGGTGGCGCACGCCTGTAATCCCAGCACTCTGGGAAGCAGAGGCAGGTGGATTTCTGAGTTCGAGGCCAGCATGGTCTACAGAGTGAGTTCCAGGACAGCCAGGGCTATACAGATAAACCCTGTCTTGGAAAAAAAAAAAACAAAATAAAAAAAAACAAAAACAAAATACTTTGTTAAAATTCTGAATTTTATAAATGCAACCATCAAGTAATATAATGTATTAGGAATTCTGCACTGGGGCCAGTGAGATAGCCTAGCATGTAAAAGCCAACCCTGATGACATTAGTTTGATCTCCAGGATCCACATGGTAAAAAAAGCAGAACCAACTCCTGTAGGTGTCCTCTAATCTCTACACATGCTCTGTTGTACCCAATACTTACACACACACACACACACACACACACACACACACACACACAAATAATAATAATAATAATAGTAATTGTAATTGTAATTTTAATAATTTTGTACTAACCAGGTTTAATTTGAACTAGTATCTACTTATGGAAATGTTCTCTTAAGTAGCTAACAATTACCTAAGTTATATAGTTATAAACAGAACTATATATAGCTACTGGTAGACTTCTGTGTTCTGGTAGATTCCCCCACTCCCACCCCAACACATACATATAAACCTGTAGAAGTAGATAGCAAAATGTAGACTTATTGAGCTATTTGTTTTTAGAAAAGACATGACAGTGATGTGAGGTTTTGGAGCTAGGAGGGAAGAAACAGGGTGGATTTGATCAAAATACTGTGTGTAAATGTATGAAGTTTCAAATGATAATTAAATATTCTTTGATTTTTTTTAACTAAATAAATTTTCCTGAAATTCAAACCAGTCACTTACTTCCCAAGAACAACCACTCTCTTCCTTCCTGCAGCCCTTTGGAGTGAATCAGCCTGGACCTTATATCATGTACACAACAGTAGATGCAAATGGATATCTGAAGAACGGCTCAGGTGAGACCGGGTGGGATGACCACAGCCTGTCAGTCGTTTTCCTTCCATATACGGATAGGAAAGCTGCTGTCAAAAAAGCATCGTATGCCACAATATGAATACAATTTTCTTTTATTGCACTTTTCTGTAGATATACATAAACAAATTTCAAGAGATTTCAGGACAAAAATATTAACATTTATTTCTTCATGTATTACTATTATGGTGAACCAAGCTCAATATCCTTATTTTCAGGTGAAATAGCAGAAATTGAGAGGTAATTTGAGTTATCTTAAAGATTAAAATGGTAAGTCATATAAATTAAGCTCGTGTTAGGAAAAGTAAAAGGTAGTAATCCAATTAATAGTACAGTCCAATCCTGTATTTCCAGCTGTGGCATGAGAAGCCTAAGATAGAGAGAAGTCTTTGACATGTCTAAGAAAGTACAGTTGGCTTGTACATTGCAGCAAATGCTATAACAAAATTGTGATAGGACAAAAAGGAAACTGACTAAAGGGTGTGTGCGTGTGACCAATGGCAGATTACAGTAGATCCAACTTCCTGCACAAGAATACATCCTAACATAATTTCTTTCTCAAAAATCCAAGAGTCTTGTCCATGAAGTAGTATAAACAGGCTTGCTGTAATAACCATAAAGAATGTGTTAGTGGACAATTTTGTAGTATATAATGGTCTTACAAATAAATGTACTACAATGAGTTTTTTTTTTTTTAAGCTTACTATAAACATTTAAGAATTCATCATGCTGGGCGTGGTGGCAGGCAGGGGGATCCCTGTGAGTTCCAGGCTGGCTTAGTCTGCTTATGAGCTCCAGGCATCCGCCAGGCCCATGCAGAGAAGCGCTGGCTCAAAAAAAAAAAAAAAAAGGAGGAAAAAAAGAATTTAATACATAAGCATTCTGTAAAGAAAAATATTCTAAAACTTTTAAGGAAAATTCTAACAAGAATATTATACTCAAATATTTTGATATATCACTACAAGAAAGAAATCATTTAAATCTTAATTTTTATACATACTATATTTTATTGTCTGTTAATTCTTTAAGTTCTTTCTTTTTGTGTGTGGTTTTTTTGAGACAGGGTTTCTCTGTGTAGTCTTGGCTGTCCTGGAGCTCACTTTGTAGACCAGGCTTGCCTAGAACTCAGAAATCCGCCTGCCTCTGCCTCCCAAGTGCTGGGATTACAGGCGTGCGCCACCACCGCCCGGCAAGTTCTTTCTTAAGATGCAAATAGTTTCACTGCTAAGTGAAATGTTCTAAAATTCATTTAACAATGCTGGCTAAAATATTAAAATAAAAATAAAAAATAATGCTGGTAGGTCAGGCGGTGGTGGCGCACGCCTGTAATCCCAGCACTTGGGAGGCAGAGGCAAGCGGATTTCTGAGTTCGAGGCCAGCCTGGTCTACAGAGTGAGTTCCAGGACTGCCAGGGCTACCTCAGGCATACTAGTATGCTCCAAACCCAAAACTTATCTCCATGGGTGAATTATCAGTGAAACTCTAATCTACTCTTTAGCAACTTAAATGCACTTCTGCTTCAAAAAATATTCATCTCATACCATCAGAAGGTTATTGTCTCAGAATTGTGTTATAAACTTTAAAATGAGAAATCTTCTACTTACCACAGCTATGTACCAATATCTTAAAGTCCTATTTTAGCCTACATTTTCTTAAAAATCATCTTCTATTTAAGTGTTTACATACCTGTTCACAGAGGCTCTGGTTTCTCCTGGGCTCTGTGTTACGGAGCTGCCGTAGCTGGCCGGCCCTCTCCTGTGTCTGCTTCTTCAGTCACTAAAACGGTACAGCAGTGGACATCTAACGGGGTGGGGAGGAGGCACGTATGGTAATGAACTAAACATAGAAGGAAAGCTAAGCACATAAGAACGCAGTGTCCATCCGTAGAAATGCACTAGCAGGTCACAAGTGCAGCGCATGAGCACAATTCGAGCTGTTCCCGGCATCAGGAGGAAGTATGTAAGCACTGGCAGCACATGCACTGTCATATGAGAACGTCCTGGGAGTGCTGCCTACAAAGTGCCATGGATCGTGCAAACCAGTTACAAGTCGCTGCGTGGCACTGTCACCGAGGATGTCCTCACAGATACACATGCGCACTGAGCACCCTCCCGCTGTGCTCCCCATCACTCTCATATGGTCCCCCTAGCAGGACTGCTTCTGCTGTCCCTAAAGTGAGAGGAAAGGTGGGATGTTTGTCTTACTTCCTGTGATAAGATTATCTTCACTTATTTCTACTTGGCTGCAAGTTAACTCCATGTCTGGAAGAAATGTCATTGTATATAAATAGCATATTTTCTTTTTATCTGTTGTTGGGCATCTTGGTTGGTTCCATACTTTAGCTCTTGGGTAAAGATCTGTAGTGAACATTTATACGCAGTAAGCATCTCTGTGATGTATTGACTTAGAGTTCGCTGTATAATAAATGCACAGGAGTGCTAGACACCAGCTATATTATAGTTTTCGTTTTTTGAGGAACCTCCATACTGACTTCCACAGTGACTGGACTAGTTACATTTCCACCAACAGACTAAATGTTCTCTTTTGTCCAAATCGTCAGCAGAGCATCTGTTGTTTCCCTCTTCAGTTATGACATGATTTGCTGGGTGTAGTAGTCTGAGTTTGCAGTCGTTGTCTTCTAGAGCTTGGAATATAGAATTCCAAGCCCTCCTGACTTTTAGAGTTTGTTCTGTAAAATATGGTGTTACTCCAATGAGATTGTCTTTATATTATGTAATTTACTTCATTTGCCTGTTTCTCTTGCAGCTTTTGGTACATATCCTTTGTTTTGTATACTTAGTATTTTAGCTATGATGTGAGTAGGTTTTACTCTGGTGTTCTTTGTTATTCTGAATTCCTCCTGTACTTGAAAGGATACCCTATCCCTAGATGTGGAAGATCTGCTATCATTTTATTGAAAAACAGTTTCTCCCATCCAAGTATGGCAATGGTTGAAGGGAAGGATGACCATTACTTGATGTTTTCCACGCCATTAGCATGACATTGTCTTTGTATGCCTATGAGTCGAATATTTGACCTTTTATAGTTTCCCACAGCTCTTTAATTGTTGCTACTATGTATCCAACCCAGTTCCCTGGTAAAAGAAAGCTCAACTCAGCCGTTAACAAAACAAGCTACAAGCCTAGACTGGGCAGGCCTCCCACTCCACTACTCTGTTTCAATCTATTTTATCCCATACAACTTGCAGTTTCTCTAGGCCCCGAGCTTCTCTCCCTGCCGCCTCTCCGGTTCTCTTTAACCGTTTCTCTTCATTTCTTCCCCTTTCTTCTCTTCGTTTCTTCTCCCTCTCGTTGCTCCTCCTCCTCCTGTTTTATACCCCGTAGCTCCTCCCCTAGACTCTGCTCCTCCCACTTTCCTCCTGCCCAATCATTGGCTCAAGCCTTTATTTGAAAAGTCAAGGTGGGGAGACGGTTCACAAGGCAACTCCTCATCAGCAGCCCCCCTGAGGAGTGGAATTAACATCAAAGTACAGCCCAGGGCTATCCACAACTATCTCATAGTTTCGCATCTTTGCTACTGTGTAAATGTCCCTTCTACCATGAAGTTCTTGCCCATTTACAATTCACATCTTGACTCTGAGAACTCCTTTTCTGTCTCTATAATGCCTGTAACACTCCTAAGTAGTCCTTTGTAAAGACAGGCCACAGATGTTGATTCGACAAGTGGGACGTTTTTATAAGCCTCTCATACCTCTGGTCTGGTCATGAATACTGTACCACTCCTAGGAAGGCATTCAGGATGCCAGGAGTGCCACTTAAAACCCATCTATATTGCCTCACAGACTCTAACTTCAGCCAGGTTTCCACCTTGCTGAATATTGGTGTGCAGTGCTAACTCAAGAGTTTCTCCTGCATAGCCTAGAGGCAGGATGGCTCCCCAGTTGCATCAGTCCCTCCTGAATGGATACTAAATTTTTTCCCTTGGTCTGTTTTGTAATTTCCTGTTTTACTTTGCTATTAAAGTAGAGGTTTAGGGGCATTGCTCACCTTTTTATGGATGTTTTCCAACTTTCCCCAATGTATTCCCTGAAGACTCTAGCAAACCATGCCTGCTTGTTATCTGCCATTTTCTGAAACAATCCTTCAGACTTACTGACTGTAAAATATTTACAGTCAATATAGAGTCTCTACTGAAAACAACCATCACATAATAGCTTTGGGACTGGGAGGTAAGAAGAGGAATATTACCTATTCTAGAATCTCTGCTAGAAATACATTACTGTGTATACTCTGTGGTAATAATTTCTCTACTATGTAAGTATGTTTAGTGTGAAAAAAAATCTGATTACATCTCACACTGCTCAGTAAAACTGCTGGCATATTCCTTTTTGTTGTTGTAGTTCAAGCTTTGCCTATTGTGAACATACCATGCAATGAAACTATGTGCTACAAGCACAGGTTGAAACTCACAGACATAATAATGTACAGAAAGAACTACCTGAAAAATAGGAAGCACTCAGTACATAGGGATGGGATTATTCTTTACTGTAGTTAGCTGAGGTAACATAATATAAAGAATCATTTCCTATAAACTGAACTTAAAAAGTAGAATAGGGTAATATAGTACAACAAAAAAATAATCCTCCATCAACTTCATTTTTAACCTTTTTCTTAAGTTCATTAGAAGCAGAGTATTGTAGTTACATGAAGGAATCAAATTTAAAAACACATAAAATCGGGGAAGTTACTAATTGAATTGTATTGCTCATCATCTGACTCATGGGCATCTGAGTTCTGAATTTGGCTCTATCCTGACGCACATTCTGTATTTTACTACTTTATTCATTGTGCATTGTGCATATAAACTTCACAGTAAACATACAGATCAATGCAAACAATGGAATCAGAGACAAAACAAAACTAAACTCCACAGTACAGACTTGTTCGCTGTGCCTACATAGCATAATGCGCTCCCTTCCTAGCCCATATACCAAATCATGGATCCTGTATTTTCTCATGCGCTACAACCTCTGGCCTAGTCCACTATAAACATTCCCATTTAATCTCCAATATCAGAGATTACCATTCAGATTGTTGAACTGTCCTAGAAACTTGCTGTAGAAATTAATCTTTCTAATGCAAAACTCAGTTCATATTCAAGTGCTTTTCACCTCACTGAGAATTGAACCCTGAATTCCTTACCCTTTGTATTTCTCTGTTCTCTTTCTTTATGCATGTCACACATATTCAGCTTGATTTCTGACATATCTAGTCCATCTCCATGATCCAGGCCCTTTGCATCTTTCGAGTCTCAACCATGTTTCCATCCTTGAACCTCAACACTTTTAAGCCTGAAAATAATAGCTAGGCTCACTCCCCAAGCTGGAAATCTGGAAATAAACTCACCAATCAATCTTTATCTTGAACTTTGCTACGGTATCTGCCATAGGGTAGAGAGAGACCTTAGCAGTTCTATCTTACCTCCCATGAGGCTAGAGACTCACTAAGGACTGGCTCTAAATTTTAATTTGGTTTTTATCCATTCAAAAACACTCCAGGATTTGTTGAATGCATTCTTAATGGCTTTTCAGTTAATATGCTTTGCTGTCAGTGTTGGAAATGTGTATGTGGTGATTTGAACAAGAATGATCCCATAGGCTCATAATTTGATGCTTAGTAATCAGGAAGTAGCACTATCTGAAAGGATTCTGTGGTATGGAGTAGGTATAGCCTTGTTGAAGGAAGTGTTTCATTTAGACTGGGCTGAGAGGTTTGAAGAGCCCAAGCCATCCCCGGGGGGGGCTGTCTCTTCCTGGTGTCTGTGGATCCTGGGGTAGAACTCTCACTTCCTTCTCCAGCACAGTGTATACCCACATGCCAGTGTGCTTCCTGTCATGCTGCTAAGAAACTAAACCTCTGAAACTACAAAGCTTCTGTAAGGCAAAGGACACTATCAATAGGACAAAACTGATTAAACTCGTCAGAGATGCTGCTCCCAGCCAGCAAGATGGTGACTGCAAATGTTCACTAGGATGTGGGAACTTTGAACCTTGCATGAGTATGAAATGGGACAGGTATACACTACATTGAATTGATACATCAAAACTTAACTGTACATATTATTGGGTACGATGTGACATTTCAGTACATGTATATAATGTATAATGATGATACTGGAATAACTGACATAAATACCGCAAACATCTATAATGTCTTCATGTTGGTGTTGGGATAGGCAGATTGGTAGAAAAGACAGAAGGCAGAGCAGAGATGCTGCTTTCAGCTGGAAGTAAGTGCAGCGTTGCTGACAAGAGGACCAGCCTTGGGTATTGAGTTTTCCAGTGATTAGAATGTCCTAAAATTCCATTGTACTCACTGAGGTGGCCTCTTAGGATAGTCTCAAAACCATTTCACTATATAAGTGGATCTGGGAATTCTATCTCAAATATTTTTTGTAAATCATTAATATTAATTAACTGAATGTTCACCTCATATTTTACACCTGGATTTAACATTTTAGGACTTTAAGACTTGATGAATGCAGTATTTCCAAAGGTGTTTTTGGTTTTTGTTTGTTTGTCTTCATGAATCTAGCTGGACAGCTCAGCCAGTCAGCACACTTAGCGCTTCAGCTACCTTACAATGTACTTGGTTTAGGCCGAAGTGCCAATTTCCTAGATCATCTGTTTGTGGGTATTCCCCGTCCATCTGGAGAGAAGGCAAGTAAACATTTAGTTTGTTTATAATATGTTTTAATACCACTTAAACATTTAAATATAATAATTTGAATATAATTGAATTTGAATTCAGATTTTAATAAAGTAGCCTTTAAATAATTTAAATAATTGAATAATTCAAGAAATGATTCATAGTGACCTGTCTGCGCTTATTTTAGAGTGTACCATGATTTGAGATTATAGTTTTCCATTTCTTCATGACTTCTCATCCTTTTAACCTGCTATCTCTTAATACTTTTATCACTTATAGCATAAGTAGTATCTGTTAATATAAAAAGTAGCATTATTATACTTACCCAAACTCCTGACTTGAATTTTAGCTCCAATCAGCATTTACACATATCACTTTGAATAATGCCTGCTAAAACTGTCCAGTAAGTATTTGTTGAATGAATGGATTTATAATAAGCAAATATAATACTCCTTTCCTCAGATTTCAAATTCTCAAAATACTTGAGGGTTTGTTAATTTTCCATATTTAAACAAATAATTGGGGGTTTTATATGTATTGTCTGTTAAGTGTTCTTAAATTCTCTTTCAGTCTATAAGAAAACAAGAGTGGACAGCAATCATTCCAAATTCCCAGCTGATTGTCATTCCATATCCACACAATGTCCCTCGAAGGTAATATACTCCCTTGATTGAACTCAGCTTGGCAGATACCCAGTGGCATGTTTCGATAAAATTTCCTATTTCTTGCCTACCCTGAGTGCCCAACACTTAATTGCCTAGTCAATTTTAAATTATTAAACACATCTACCTGATGTTTCCTAAGGAATAAATTAATTCCTATCAGGACAAAAGGCAGTTTAATTAGTAATTTGTACATATTGTATATGTTTAATTGTCATTAGTTGTAAATCATATTGTTTTGCAGTGCTGGGAACTGAGCCCATCGCCTTGTGCATGTCAAGCAAGCATTCCCGCAGTGAGCTCCAGCCTTGCCTATCAAAACCTCACATGGGCTGTGCTCATTCGGTAGTACTTTAGAACCAGTGCATGCCGTGTCATGACCTGACTCTGTCCACATGTCTCTATCTTTATTCCATAAAGTCACATTAAAACCTGTTATTGTGAGAAATTCTACCCCATAAACTAATAGATGTCGTAAACCAGGTTTACCTACACTGC
This sequence comes from Apodemus agrarius, assembly GCA_964023405.1. Classification (NCBI taxonomy): domain Eukaryota; kingdom Metazoa; phylum Chordata; class Mammalia; order Rodentia; family Muridae; genus Apodemus; species Apodemus agrarius. Next base: position 48,867,927 of record OZ030024.1, read on the forward strand.
TAGACAACTAACTGGCCAACATATCACCGTATATTTAAGATAGCATTATTAAAAACCGTTCCTTGCCTGACGAAGGGTCGAATTGGGTTGAGGCTTTGCTTTGCTTGTGTGGTAGTCTCACCAAAGTGTCCAGGCTGCAGCAAGTCTCTCCTTCAGCCTCCTGAGTGCCTGGAACTACCATGCCCGGCCCTGATTTATTTGTTTGATTGCTTGGTTAGTTGGTTGGTTGGTTGGTTGGTGGTTGGTTGGTTGGTTGGTTGGTGGTTGGTTGGTTGGTTGGTTGGTTGATTTGGTTTGGTTTTTAATGATGCAGTGTTATATGTTTGTGGTGCCTTTTTCCAAATTAAGTTGGCAACAAACTAAAATCTGAATGAGTTACAGAGAAACTACAGAACGGAAAGTGTAGCACTGACGGAGTGCACGGTGCTGACTCTCTACATTTACCACCATGGACAGAGAAGAGTATACACTAGGGAGGAGGAGAAAGGAAACAAGCAGGATGGGGATTTATATTTATATATATACTTATTTAAAAGAAGATGTCCGTATGTATATGAATGTACATGAAATCTCGTGAGTAGGCAGCTGATGATTGATGTATTTTCTTTTAACCAAAATGACATATCTTGAGCTTTGAAAAAAGATCTATTTTAAAAATAGAACTAAAAAAATACAAGGGAAAAAAATAAAAACAGTTTTATGGGCTAAAGAGATGGATCTATGATAAAGAGCAATTGCTGCTCTCACACAGAACCTGAGTTCATTTCTCAGCTCCCACATCAGGTAGCCCACAACTACCTGTAATTCCAGCTCCAGGGAATCTGAGTTCCTCTTCTGAGCTCCATAGGCACCCATATGTACCAGTATGTGCATGACACCCCCCCACACACACACACACAAAGACAGACACAAGGGGGGGGTCGGGAGAGAGAGTGAAAAGACAAATAAAAATTTCTAATGGTTTATTAAGAACTGGTTTTATTCTAAGCACAGTGGCTCACACCTATAACCTCAGTACCCAGGAGGCTGAGGCAGGGTGACAGCAACCTCACGGACACATCAGGCTGTACCTCAAAAAAAAAAAAAAAAAAAAAAGTAGTTTTCTATTGTAAGGTACTTAACAACACTCATCTTAAGGTTTATTCTTCTGAATTTCTGAAAAGTTCTGCCATAGCTTTGTTCCATAGAATATTTTTCATGTTTCTTTTGCTCTTCACAAAGAAATGTCCTTTTTCAAATGTATGTATATAATAAAAACCCCAATTGATTTTTGTTTGAGGTATATTCTGAGATTTAGTGACTAAAGACTTAACTTATGGATCAATAAATTTTAAATGTGTCAAAATCAATAGCTACCTGCTGTTCATTAGAATGTTCTTGCCCTTATTAATCTTTTAAAATGTGAACACAGTCATTTCCTGTTTCCAGGTAGAACACAAAGCTCTGTGAGCCTAACTGCCCACAGAAAACTCCAAATTTAGGCTTTGCAATATTTATAGGTGCTGCACTGTGTGTAGTATTTTAAGAGAAAAGACCTAATTATGCTAGTAACATTGTCTATACATTAACAGAGAGGCTAAGTGACTTTATAAGTCTCATCATAAAAGTTATTGTCGTAATTTAAAACATCCACCATAACACAGAAATTGCGCAAGTTTTACACGGCTATCAAAAAATACCCACTCAGACATATGATTCCTTTACATGTACTGCATGTATTGGTAGGGTCACATGGGCTTAGTGTAATGATGTGACTTACAGAGCCTTTAGACTTGAAAGTCTCAAAGTCAGCAGATCATCTTTTTTTCAAAAGCCATCTTTGATTGTCTAAAGCACTAAGTTTATTTAATTCCAAAGATCAAACTCAAATATAAATGCATATTAAATATTAACAATTACTTCAGAGAGATGTAAGTAGCCTTCACTTGTAAAGTATTAGCCGTGCACACATGAGGCCTTGGGTTTAATACCAAATCCATACATAAAAAGGAAAATTTTAGTTCAGTTTTTAAAAAAAACGTGAGCACTTTATAATCATCAATATTCTTCAACTTATCTAAATTAATTGCTTTTGTTAGATGAGTGAATGATTTAACAAATGAAATTTTATAAGCTGTTTTGCTCTCTTTGCTCAATCTAATCTTGTTATCATGTTAAAATTTACAGTTTTAATTGTTCTTTTCATCTACAGCTGGAGTGCCAAATTGTACCTGACACCAAGCAACATTGTCCTGCTAACTGCGGTAGCCCTCATTGGTGTCTGCATTTTCATCCTGGCAATAATTGCCATTCTACATTGGCAGGAAAAGGTTTGTTTTTCAATATAAATTTTAGTTCGTTTATTATGGTAGTGTTTTGCTCTTCAAAACTGAAAAACTGGGATATAGCTCATTGTCCAAGGGTATAGGTTCATTCCCTAGCTCCACACAAAGAAGAAAAGAAAGTGGTATCGAATACTTGGCCAGCAGCCTCTAGCCATGCCCTCCAAAAGGCTTCTCTCTCTCAAAGGACAGTTTTCCTTTCTTTGGACTGTCATGCCTACCAGAATCATATTTTACTAACTAAACTTACTATTTTATCCTGGCTGCTCTTTTGACTTATGAAAAGGACATGTTGATTATTCTGATAAATATTTGCAGATTTGTCACTCAGAAGAAATATTACCAAAAATAATAACCAAAAATTATATATTGAATTAACTTCAAGATTGTTGAGTGGCTGTACACTTCGCCTAAAAGCAACATATTCTAAGATATTCTATCTCTTGACCTGTAAAGGGAAACTAAGTTGCGTGTTTTCTCACCGGGTCTGATACGGCAGAACCGTAGGATTCCAACAGCTGTGCTGCAGGGGCTAAGCCTGACTGCTGAGCCGCGCACACACTATCACTTGTGACTGTCCCCTATAGACACCGACCTCTCACCTCTGCTGGCTGCTGCTCTTCTCCATTCTCCCCATGCAAGTTTTCTACATCATCTGTCAAAGACCCTCTCCTTCTACATTTCCCTGCAAATTTCATCTAAAATCAACTATTATTATTTCAAACTGTTTTCTCTTCACCTCTCTCAATGGTTTTTTCTCGCTTTTCCAGTTGCTACCGTGATCTCTACCAAAATTGTTCAAAGCCAATATTCTAAAGCTCCCTCTCTCTTCTTTCATATTCACCTTCAGTCCTACTCAGCCACCTTATTGATTCTTACCTTGCTGAGAATCTCTGTAGCTGACCCCACATCTGCCTCTCTACTGCCTCTTCACCTCAGTCCTTAGACCCTGGGTGGTCTTCTGACTTCAGCGTCTCCCCTCTCCATAGCACTAGACCCATTACAGTCTTGGAGTGTTACCTCGTGTCACTCTGGATCTCTGGCTCCCTCAGGTGACAAGCCACTGTCTAAATGCATGCGTGTTCCTTACCCAGGCCCTCATACCCCTTCCGTATCTTATCACTCCACGATATGCCTGCTGTCTTCATGAGACATTTCCTTTCATATGTCCCACCTCCTTCCACACTCACCAGGCTTCCTGACAAGGAGTTGACGGGTTGCCAAGAGGAGATAAGAAGTCAACAAGGAGAGAATGAGTTGGGTGTGGTGGTCAGGGAATCTGGCAGCTGATTGACTAGCAATATGGTTGCTTCTTTCTTTATACAGGATTCACAGTACAAAAACAAACTAATGATTATCCAAGAAGTATACATTACATCATTTTGTCTCCCGACATCTGTTTGATTTTTTTATTACATGTCCAGGTTTACAAGTTCAGTCACAATTAGAAAGTACAAATAGAACAGATTTCATTTTTATCATCATTCCTATAACTCCAGTTCAAAGGATCTAAAGAATGTCTCTGCCAATGCAAATATGACAGCCTACTTTTAAGCTGGCAGTATTTGCAGTTTTAAAGTGCTCCAGACAAATAGGAACTATCTGAACCAGACTTTCTTTGAATAGCAAATACCTAACTCCTTTTATTTCTATCCTTTTATCATCTACACTATTAAGTAGGAGAAATTATTTTAGTAACTTTATCTTAGGCACTGAATTTTGATTCTTCAAGGGTATACTGTGTTTGATCCCCTATCTTTAAACTACATTTCACAGAGCTTTAAGTGTAAAGACCTTGAAATCTGTTGCCAATTCTCTTGGCTAGTTGGAGTTGTCAGCTGTCTCTAATTTTACCCTGTTTCAGTTATACTGTTTGAGTTCACTTAGGGGCAGAGGATACCCCAAGATCCCTGGAGTCATAGCCTCACAAAGAAATGTTTAGTGTCTTTGTGCTTATCTGTGCATATTGCAATCTCCAGGACTTAAGGAAGACTTCCAATAAGGCCAGATAAAGTTGTTTACCTAAAAGCAGAAGAGATAGTAAGTTTAGGACATTACGAAAGACCAGACATAATTGTTATCTGAAAAAGACATAAAATGAATCATAATGCAGATACTCCCCAAGAATGTAGCATGAGAGACCAAAACCTAAAGGTGAGAGCCAGGAGGAGACAGGAGGACAGAGAGTGAGAGAGACAGGAGGACAGAGAGAGATAGAAGGACAGAGAGAGACAGGAGGAGAGAGAGAGAGAGAGAGAGAGAGAGAGAGAGAGAGAGAGAACAGAGAGAGAGAGAGAGAGAGAACAGAGAGAGAGAACAGAGTGAGAGACAGGAGGACAGAGAGAGACAGGAGGACAGAGAGATAGGAGGAGAGAGAGAGGACAGAGTGAGAGACAGAGAGAGACAGGACAGAGAGAGTGAGAGACAGGAGGACAGAGAGAAAGACAAGAGGACAGAGAGAGACAGGAGAACAGAGAGAGACAGGAGGACAGAGAGAGGAGAACAGAGAGAGAGACAGAAGGACAGAGAGAGACAGGAGGACAGAGAGTGAGAGGAGGACAGAGAGAGACTAGAGGACAGAGGGAGAGACAGGAGGACAGAGAGAGAGACAAGAGGACAGAGAGAGATAGAAGGACAGAGAGAGAGACAGGACAGAGAGACAGGAGGACAGAGACAGAAGGACAGAGAGAGAAAGACAGAAGGAGAGAGAGAGAGAGAGAGAGAGAGAGAGAGAGAGAGAGAAGAGAACAAAGAGAGAGACAGGTCAGAGAGAGAGAGACAGGAGGACAAAGAGGGAGACAGGAGGACAGAGAAAGAAACAGGAGGACAGAGAGAGACAGGAGGACAGAGAGAGAGAGACAGGAGGACAGAAAGACAAGAGGACAGAGAGAGACAGGAAGGCAGACAGAGAGACAGGAGGACAGAGAGAAAGGAGGAGAGAGATAGAGAGAGACAGAGAGAGAGACAGAGAGAGAGACAGAGAGAGACAGGAGGACAGAGAGTGAGAGACAGGAGGACAGAGAGAGACAGAAGGACAGAGAGAGAGACAGGAAGACAGAAAGACAAGAGGACAGAGAGAGACAGGAGGGCAGAGAGAGAGACAGGAGGACAGAGAGAAAGGAGGACAGAGAGAGAGAAGGGGAGAGACAGAGAGAGAGAGACAGGAGGACAGAGAGAAAGACAGGAGGACAGAGTACAGCTATGACACTTCATGACATCCACTGTTTCTAGTGGATATGGTTGGGCCACTTCTTCATGCTAAAACTCCCGGCTTGTAATAAATGCCTCTTCCCATTTTCATAAATAATATTTCCAAAGCTTGCCCTTTTTCTCACTCAAATCCAAAAGCAATCTCTCAAAAGTAGCATAATTAGTCAATCCTGATGTAGGTTTTAGTTTTTTATCCATTCTAGGTTTTAAAGTTCTTAAAAAAAAATAGAAAAGTAATTTTTTAAAATCCCTCTATTTTACTAGAAGAAACAGTCATTAAATATATCCTAAATCAAAAGGTTAACTAGAAGCCGGGAAGTGATGGCGCACGCCTTTAATCCCAGCACTTGGGAGGCAGAAGCAGTCAGATTTCTGAGCTCAAGGCCAGCCTAGTCTACAGAGGGAGATCCAGGATAGCCAGGGATATACAGAGAAACCCTGTCTCAGGACAAAAAAAAAAAAAGGTTGACTAGAAAATAATCATCCTAATATAATTAGACTGCTTTGTTGACATCAGTGTTGATAGAGATTCTGTTCTTCTAGCATCTAATGTTTACTCGCACTTTCAAGTAGGTTATAAATAATAATAATAATGTAAGTGTGTACAAAACATTTCTTCTTGATTGTTAAATTCAATTAGTATATCCTTAATTTTAAAATAGCTACTAGATCTATAAACATACTTTATAACATTATCACACTATAAATATTATCGTGTTATGTACTGAACTGGTGTTAGACTCTTACTCTTTTCTTAGCACTTACACTACTCTGAAATTGTCTTTCAGAAAGCCGATGATAGAGAAAAACGGCAAGAAGCACATCGGTTCCATTTTGATGCCATGTGACTTTGCTTTAGTACATCCTGGAAATCACTTGATTAGTGAACACTAAATTTTGACTCCTGATAAAAAAAAAAGAAAATAATGGATTTGAGATATTTATAAATTATGCCTTCCTTGTCAATTATTGGAAAATACTGAAATAAATATGGCCTGAATATCTCATAAGGTCTGTTTTAAGCACTTTGTATAGAATAATTTAGGTTCTTTGTTCAGCAGTACTGAATATTTTTGTTCCTTTGTGGAATGTGTTGCATGCACTTGGTGTATTTGTGTTTACAATGTTATCAGCATGGGGATGGCGGGAGGACGTGTACATAGCAGCTGTTTAAATGACCTGGGCCTGGACACTGTCCTGCCTAAACTGATAGTGCTTTTTATCTTTAAAGTGCATACTTTCACAAATATGTGGCAAATAAAGTTATTCAACTAACATTCCTCGCTGCACATCAGAGCTGTCATGAATGGCACAGAATGAGACTGATTGGCCAGGCTTTGGAATCACAGTAGGACAGATTGCCTTAGATGCCTGGTTCTACAACTTACAATTATCTGCTGCTTAGCCTCTCTGTAAGCCTCAGTTTTGTTGCTATGATGAGGCTAATATGCCTGTTCCCTTGAGTTATGAACATACGCTGTATGATACACATGGTGTGCTCAGCTCAGTGCCTAAGCATACACAAAGTGCTCACTGAGCAGCAGCCGCCATGATTGCTACTGTAGACGATGTTATTCTCCTACTGTAGAGAGTGGATCGTTACTGTAGACATAAGGACATACTCTGGAAAACCTAAGTTATTGGTGGTACATATACTGTAGACATAAGGACATACTCTTTGGAAAACCTAAGTTATTGGTGGTACATATCTTGTAGAATTAATTTGTTTGACTAGCTATCATACTGTCCAAGAGTAAGTGTATCCTAAAAACTGGTCTTTGAATACTAAGCCTTGTACAGTAATGTAAGTCACTTGATCTCTGAAAGAAAGCTGATAGAGGCGAACTCTGGAGGTGACAATGTGCCATCACAGTTCTATCCTCAAAAGACGGGAAAAGTCTGTCTCATTTCTACAGATCTCAGGTTTCATATTATGAACTTTATATTGCCAAATTTTACTTTAAAAAATAGTTAAATCTAGAGTTCAGGAGAGGTGATAAAATTATTATCAAAGCTAACAATATTCTGATTATTAAGACATGCTTGACTGTAAAATATAAAAATTCCTCTGCAACAGTTTTATTTGTGTTACTTTCCTCACCACGATTCACTGAAGGGCATATGCTTATTTTTATTTCTATCTAAGCATGTTACTCTTTCTTCTTAATAAATACTCCTTACTGGATGAAAACAGTGTGGCAAGCAACTGAATAATTACTTTGGAGCTTTAGAAGACGACAAGTGTAAATCCTGTGGATGAGGACTGAGATGGCAGGGCCAGCCTCTTCCCTCTGAGTCACGGACAGGACTCAGGTTCACCAAATGGACCAACCTTGACCTTTTACAAAGACAACTACACCTCATATCTAGCAGTTGGTAAAACGTGAATTCTAAAATTTGGAGTCAGAATCTATAATGAACAGTGTCTGTCACAGATGAAAGATTAGTGACAATTAAAATATATTTGCTGACAATATTTCTGTCACTCATATTACCAAACTCAATTTTTATATCATTTACTGGGTATAGCAGGATTTTTTTTAAAGTGTCACTAATACTGAGCTTCAACAGAGGATTTTGTGTTAATTTTACATGGTATGCTGGAGGGAGCAAATATAACTAGCATCAGAGCCCACACTAATTTTAACTTTTAATTAGTCATGTCTTGTCCAGCTTTGGTTTCTTCATCAGCCAAACAAGGATAATAAGAAATGCCTGTTGTTGGAGAAAGGTCACAGTCCACCATGTCTGGATAGTTCTCCCAGCTTGGCGCTGAATGGAGGATTCCCCTTTCTCAGGGGGCTTCCGTTTCTCTGCATGGCCTCGGTCGGAGAATGTCTCTGAGCACAGATGCCTGACACTGTTTGGAGGATGACCCTGTGCAGTGCTCTCTGCAAGTGCTGCATGACTCAGCTTACACGTCTGCTCTAGCTTATTGCCCACATGATAATTAGGTACTCTGTTATGACCAATCCGCCTTCTCCACCCATACCCCTTAGAGCCTGTATATACCCCACCGCTCAAGCAATAAAGTAGAACTGTCTCACTGAAGCTGTCTCGAAAGTCCTTCTAATGGTTGAAACTCCGCCACCACTTCTCCCCCTGCCCTCTTGGGCTGGTAGCCAACGATTCCTCAGGAGAAGGGAAACCCACAGCTGGTACCTGAAAGGGACCCCTGGCATATGTAGAGTTTGAGAGTATCCCCCTAGAGGGTAGTGACGTTTTCACCCAACCATCCCTCCTGAGGATTGGTCGTCTCCTTTCCTTTCTTTGTTTTACTTTCAGTTTGCACCTTTGCATAGAGTCCAGATAGTTTGTGGAACTGAAGCCTCTCCGTCAAGGCAACTCCCCAAGATTGGCCAAAGGTCCCCCTACCCTTTTTTCAGGCCCCAACAGCACAAATGGATATAGGCAATAACCTTCCCATCACTCAAAAAAAAAAAAAAAAAAAAAAAAAAAAAACTGGTCACACAGCAACCAGTTAGAGAAGCTAGTCTCTTAGATCCAGGGGCAGGCTTGTGATCATTAGAGCAAATTCAATACCCGAGTTGCAAAACTGCCTCAGAACATTGACCACTGTCAACACTTCCACTATTTTCTATAATGGAGAACTCAACATCGCATTATAGGGACTTCCAAATTCATTCCCTTAGGGCCTTACTCTTAATCAAGAGGACTTAAACTCTCCCAAAAGGAGAGGCTAGAATTCTGGAATGAGGTACTTCAATTTGCACCATGGGTCCTGAAAGGCAGATTTATCTGGACCCGTGTTGCCTACCTGGTTCATATAAAGGAAGTCCAGGAAGGCTATCTTTTGCCCCTCTCTCTCCTCCCCATGATAGCTATCACCAAGAAATGCATAGGGAAAATACCCAAGCCTAAGGATAACCCATTCGAGGAAAAAGTACAGGAGGAAAAAGGGGAAGACTCAAATGAGGAAGAAGACCCTGAGAACTGTCCAGTGGCTGATTTAGCTGCTCTAGAAAAGCAAATGATCTAATTAGGCAGAAATTACTATCTAACCTACAACACGTCTCTCCCGTTTTCTCCTCTTTACTCCCCTCCTCCACCCTTATAAGCCCTTATTAGAGGACAAAGGCCCTTCCTCACCCTCAGGGCCACTATCTCTGAAGCAGCACCCCCCAACACACACACACACACACACACACACACACACACACAGCCATTAAGCAGCTCTAATCTCAGAGACACTGGAAACAATTACCATTGGCCTATAGCAGTCTACGAAGCCAAGCCCATGAGGCCAAAGGGAGTGGAGACAACAGACAAGCACTCTGAGTACATACAGTAAAAAAGACACATGACTCAGCACACACGTCCCACTGTAGCTTCCCACGCATATGATAATTGGGCACTTGGTTATGACCAGTCAGCCCTCTCCACCCATACCCCACAGAGCCCTTATATACCCTACTCCTGGAATAAAGTAGACCTGTCTCACTGAAGCTGTCTTCAGAAGTCCTTCTGTCACACTCACGGCCATCCAAACCCTACTCACCGAGTCTCTTTCCTCCACCTTCATGTCCCTTGAGAACGAGACCCACAACCTGCCATGGAGAACGTTTTTTAGAGCTCGAGTAGCAGTGTGTATACAGAAGGCACTAGGAACATGTCGCTTCTTCCCTTCTGGCTCCTGGTACAGTAACCAGTCATCACTTCCTGCTGTTCTCTCTGTACTGATTCTATTTCAGTGGTCCACATCTGAGGAATGACAACTGATTAAGATTTACAACCAAGGGACTGGTGAGATGGCTCAGCGGTTACGAGCACTGACTGCTCTTCTGGAGGTCATGAGTTCAAATCCCAGCAACCACATAGTGGCTCACAACCATCCGTAATGAGAAACAAAGAAAAAGGACCTATGGGCTGGGAGCAAGCAGGGCCAGAGCAAGAGGGAGAAAGGAACGAGGGAAAAAATAAACACACACACACACACACACACACACACACACAAATTTTACAATCATGGCGGATGGATGACTCAGTAGTTAAGAGCACTGGCTGCTCTTCCAGAAACCCAGGTTCAATTCCATGTGAACCTGGGTACCCACGTGGTGGCTCACAACCAGTTACAGGGGATCCTACATCCTGTTCTGACCTTCACAAATGTGCATAGATATACATGTGAGCAAAACATTCATACACATAAGAGACTTAAAATACTGTAAACGCATTGCCAAAGCACTGTTGATTTGGATTAGCCCCTCCCATTTCCTCTCATTCTCACAAATACCTAAAATATTACTTCAGTGGAAATACAAAAGTTAAATTTTGTTCCAGAGGCATTGGTGATAAAAACAGTCCTTGTAAATGACTTGCACCCTGGCTGTCCACCTTCCTGGTTATTTTTAGACTTGAAAAATAAATAATAGTCAAAGAGATGCTCTTGATCAACAACTACTCCAAAAGGTAAGCAATGAAGCTGAGACAGACTGGAAATGGAGATATGTTGTGCTCTGAACAAGCACTCCAAGATAAGATGGCCTCCTCTCTTGACAACAAGGGCAGAGACTGGACTTTATACCCAAAGAAATCCATTAGATCAGGCAGAGGTAGGCAGATTTCTGAGTTCGAGGCCAGCCTGGTCTACAGAGTGAGTTCCAGGTCAGCCAGGGCTATGCAGAGAAACCCTGTCTTGAAAAACAAAACAAAACAAAAGAACAAAAAAAACAAAAAACAAAAAAACACGCTCTTCTGGAGGTCCTGAGTTCAAATCCCAGCAACCACATGGTGCCTCACAACCATCCATAATGAGATCTGATGCCCTCTTCTGAGGTGTCTGAAGACAGCTACAGTGTACTTACATATAATAAATAAATAAATCTTTAAAAAATAGCAAAGAAAAAGGAGCAAAGAAACAATATAGTACATTGTAAATTGAAAAAGATAGCACAATAAAAAGTGTACATTTTTTAAAAATGTTTTAAATGGATAATTTTATACCCGTGATTTTAGAAGTTTATACAAAATTGATTGATTGATCGATTGATTCTTAGGAAAATATTGCCAAAATGGACTCCAAAAGAAAAATATGGAATATTCCTTCTAGTTGATTCTGTGATATATAGCAATAGTAACACATTTATAGGGAAAAGTAAGTAAAAAGAATAATGAAATGTACAAGACAGGAGACTAGAAGAGGAAGACCAGCAAAAACCAGGCTGCTGGACTGAGGGAGGGCAGTTGGGGTGAGACAGTGCTGAATAAGGGCAAAGTAAAATCACAAATAGCCGGACAGTGGTGGTGCACGCCTTTAATCCCAGCACTTGGGAGGCAGAGGCAGGCGGATTTCTGAGTTCGAGGCCAGCCTGGTCTACAGAGTGAGTTCCAGGACAGCCAGGGCTATACAGAGAAACCCTGTCTCAAAAAACAAACAAACAAACAAATAAATAAATCACACACACATAAAGATTCCATAATGAAACCCAGTATTTTGCTACCTTGAAAATAAAATTTTTAAAACACAGGACTTATTTTGATGTCGGAAAGTATCTATCAACAGCATTCTGCTCTCAGCCTCATCTAAAGAGATCACCCATCCAAGATTACTGATCACTTCCTGATTGTTCACCGGGCAGGACTGGAGGCTCACTAAGAGGCTACTGGCAGTACATGGTCGCTGCGGAAGACATTCTCTTCAGGACTTAGCCACTATTATCTTCTGTAAACAATCCTCGCCATGCTGGTATATGCAACCCTAAATTAAAGTGTGTCACCCAAATAAGGACAAAACCGTGAAAATGGAAGGGTCCCTAATGGGAAGAGGAAAGAGATCAGTAAAACTGTCAAAATCCTGAGTGTGCATAAACTAAATATATAAAGTAAAAACGGGCAGAACTAGAAGGAAAAAAGATGAATATACCATACCATTTAAATCAAAAGCATCAACATTTCTCTGTAGTAACTGATTGAAATGTGAAAGCTAGCCGGGCGGTGGTGGTGTACCCCTTTAATCCCAGCACTTGGGAGGCAGAGGCAGGCGGATTTCTGAGTTCGAGGCCAGCCTGGTCTGGTCTGCAGAGTGAGTTCCAGGACAACCGGGACTGCACAGAGAAACCCTGTCTCGAAAAACCAAAAAAAAAAAAAAAAAAAAAAAAAAAAAAAAAAAAAGGGAAGGAAGGAAGGAAGGAAGGAAGGAAGGAAGGAAGAAAGGAAGGAAGAAAAGTAGAAAGAAAGGAAGGAAGAAATGTGAAAGCTGTGTGGTGGGGATGGCTCCATGGGCTTCCCACCCAAGCCGGGAACCAGAGAGCCCCCCAAGATAGCTGACTCCACAAAGTTGTCCTCTGGTTTCCACATGTGCCCGTGGCACATGAACCATCATACACACATAACACATGCACACAATAATAATTGTTTTTAAAAGTCAACCTAAACTAATAGATATTTATATCATATTCTACAATAGACAAGAAATGTGATTAAAACAAAAATCAATGAAATACAAAGTCAACTCATTCTTGAAAAGTCAATAACTTGGAAAATATTATGGGCAAGCTACTCAGGAAAAAACAGGTGAATTGCCATAACAATGAGGAAAAAGAAGACATCAGTGCTAGTCCTATAGACAGTAAAGAGTAAGGAAGGGGTCCCTGCAACAAATCTATGCCCAGGCATCAATATTTTAAATTAACAAATTTGTTCTTTGAAGAATAACAAATTATTAAGTCATCCAAAAGAAATCAATACTTTCTAATTGTGGTTTTAGGTTTAAAAGAAAGAAAACATTACAAAGCAAACTAAGGGAGAATTATCTCATTGGTAAACATTTAAGGAAGAAACACTATTTTATACATTCCTTTGGGAGAAATAAGAAATATTGAAAACTCCTTATATGAGGCCAGTAACTCCCAATATGGAAACTAATTACAGGTATTACAAAAAAATAAAATTTCAGGTTATTATCCCTCATCACACAGACACAAACAAAAATATTTCAATAAATAATAGAAAACTATCCAGAAATAGATTAAAAGATGGGTCATAGCCAAGGTCTCATCCTACAAATGCAGGAGTAATCCAGTATTTGAAAAACAAACGCAGTTGATTCATCACATAAATAAAAATTTTAAAAATCCTTTCAATGAATAAAATCATTCCTAATTTTTATAATAATCCAAAATTTTTCCTTTGAATAAAAACATGCATTCAAAAATCTCTGGCTAAAACTGTATGTAAGAAACAATGATCTCCTCTCACTAAGCTTAGGAACAAAGTAAGGATGTCTCTTCATTATTTTTAAAATAATATTACAAGTCTTGACCAGTGTTAGTAAGCTGGGGGAGGGGGGATTCACACAAGTTATGATGTAATTATATTCCATTGTAAAAATGTCATGGTTGGTATATAGTTCAGTAGTAGGGCATTTGCCTAGCATGTGTAAGGCCTTCAGTTTGATCTTAGATGTGCACAAGCACAGACACATCATATATACATGGAGAAAGGGGAAAGGAGTGGGTAGAGTTCTTGGAAACTGCACTGGTTGGTTTTGTGTCAAATTGACACAAGTTAGGGTAACAAGAAAGAAAGAAGCCTCAGTTGAGGAATGCCTCCATGAGATCCAGATAGAAGGCATTTTCTCTTTTTTTTTCTTTTTCTTTTTTTTCATTCGATATATTCTTTATTTACATTTCAAATGATTTCCCCTTTCCTGGATCTCCCCTCCCTCAAAGTCCCATAAGCCCTCTTCACTCCCCCTGCTCCCCAATCACCCCCTTCCCGCCTCCCTGTCCTGATATTCCCCTACACTGCTGCATGGAGCCTTTCCAGGACCAGGGGCCACTCCTTCCTTCTTCTTGGGCATCATTTGATATGTTAATTGTTTCTTGGGTATTCCGAGCTTCTGGGCTAATATCCACTTATCAGTGAGTGCATACCATGAGTGTTCTTTTGTGACTGGGTCGCCTCACTCAGGATGACATTCTCCAGTTCCACCCACTTGCCTAAGAATTTCATGAATTCATTGTTGTTAATAGCTGAGTAGTATTCCATAGTGTAAATTACTGATTACTAGGGTAGGGACCAGACCATTATGAGTGGTACCATCCCTGGGCTGGTAGTCATGGGTTCTGTGAGAAGGTAAGCAAAGAAAGTCATGAGGAGAAAGCCAGTAAGCAGTACTCCTCTATGGCCTCTGCATCCGCTCCTGCCTCCAAATTCCAGCCGTGTTTGAGTTCCTGTCCTGACTTCCTTCAGTGATGAACAGTCTGGTGGGAATGTAAGCTGAATGAGCCCTGTCCTCCCAACTTGCTTCTGGGTTATGGTGTTTCATCATAGCAACAGTAATATTAACTACAACAGGGATAATATCAAATACATCATCCACAAAAGAAAAAAACAACAAATTTAATTTATCAAAATTAAAAATGTTTGTTTTGCTAAAGATCCTTTCAAGAGAGTGACTAGACAACATAAATAGGCAAATAAAATATTCACAAATTATAATCCTAATGGTTGACTAGTATCCAAAATGTAGAATATTCAAATCTCAAAATGAAAAATTCAAATCTCAACAATACAAAAGCAGCTCAATTTAAGAACGAGAAAGCATCATCACCTTAAGACGCCCATGCCCACCATCCTTACCTTTCCTGACCCTTTACAGGAAACCCTATATACTTTATATCAATGCCCTTTCTTGGAGGCCCAACAACTCAGAGTGCTTCACAAACATTAGGACGGTTTTTGGATGCTGCATGCATATAAAACTGAGCTCCATACACTAAAGCTTTGACTCAAAGAGAAGACCTGCCTCAAAGGAACAGGCAGAGTGACAGAGGAAGACGGTCCACATTCTCCTCTGACATACTGACATGCGTGCACGCGCGCACGCGTGCACACACACACACACACACCACAAATACATAAATACAACATTGACAAAAACTAAAACTTTTTGAAATACAAACTTTGCAAAGACGAGAGGGCTAGGGACATGGCATTGATTTCCAGTTCCAAGCACCCACACAAAAAGGGCACAAATAGGACCAGCAGGACGGCTGAGCAGGCAAAGGTGAGCACCCAGGCTGGCACCTGAGTGTGATCTCCAGAACCCTCACGAGCAAAGGGGATCACCCCTCCATTCAAACTGTTCTCTGATCGACACATGTGACATTTGCACACAAGCACACATGGACACAAATGGATATTTTAAAATTTGGAGTGGAGGGCTGGAGAGAGAGATGGCTGCAGTTAAGAGTACTGGCTTCTCTTCCAGAGGACCAGCACTTAATTCCCAGAGCCCACATGGCAGACTCCAGTCCAGGGGATCTTATGCCCTTTTCTGGCCATGGGCTCTGAACACACATGTTGCCCAGGCATACATGTAGGCAAAATACTTATAAAATAACAAAGAAATTATAAAAATACTTTTTATAATGTGGCCAGGCATGGTTGCACATGCCTGGAACCCCAGAAGGGAAGGGCAGAGACTGAAAGATCTCAGAAGCTCCCAGGCCAGGCAGCCCAGACTAGTCTGTACTACTCCGTGCAGCAGTGATGATTAGTTAGGATCAGCTGGGAAGAGGTAACATCAGCTGAGAAAATACTTCCATCAGACTGGCCCGTACGCAAGTCTATGGGGCATTTTCTTTCTTTCTTTCTTACTTTCTTTCTTACTTTCTTTCTTTCTTTCTTTTTTTTTTTGTTTTTTTTTTTTTTGTTTTTGTTTTTGTTTTTCAAGACAGGGTTTCTCTATGTAGCCCAGGCTGTCCTAGAACTCACTCTGTAGACCAGGCTGGCATCGAACTCAGAAATCCTCCTGCCTCTGCCTCCCAAGTGCTGGGATTACAGGTGTGCGCCACCGCCGCCCGGCGGGCATTTTCTTAATAAAAGACTTGGACGGGCAGAGCCCACAGTGGTGGCGTGCCACCTCTGGGCAGGTAGTCCATACTGAGATGACATGGGAACTAGAAAGCTAGCTGCATTCCTCCTTGGCCTCTGCATCCTCCATGGTCTCTGTATCAGCCTTGCATTCCTGAGCTGACTTCCCTGGATGATGGACTGCAAGCTGTAAGAATATAGAAACCCTTCCCTCCTCAAGCTGCTTTTGATCATTGGTGTTTATCACAGCAATAAAAATCCTAAGATAGTAACCCACCAGGACAGCCTTTGGCTTTTCAATCCTCTCTACATAAGCCTCTCGCTAAGAATTCATGCTAAGAATACAGGCATGTTAGAAAAAAAATCAAACACATATAAAAGTAATACTAATCAAGGATCTAGGAATGAATATAACACTATGCACCTTATCTCTGTGGAGTAACTAAAACTTTGATAGATACTAATAAAAATCTTAAATAAATCCACACCCTATTTTTAAGAATCAAAATTAGAGTTACCAACTGCTTCCAACTCTATTCAGTATTCCACATGGGGTTGTAGCTACAGTCATTATTGTTGTTACTCCTAAAACTTTCTGTGGTTTGTTTGTTGTGTTTAGTTCTGTTCTGTTTTGTTTTGTTTTAGAGATAGGGTCTCTGTGTAGACCAGGCTGGTCTTGAACTCTAATATTCACTACCTGACTCTACCTCCCAAGAGCTGGGATTAAAGGTGTGTACTACCATGCTGGGACCTGCTATTTCTATAATGTATTCAGAAATACAAAGGACCAAAATATAACGAAGATAACGCTGAAAAAGAACAAGGACTTGTCCTACCATATATCAAATTACAGTGATTATTAACATGTGGATCTGGTGTTGTGAGTCTGGATCACTCAAAGATTCACCATAACCACAAATAAATTTCAATAAAAGAGGCTTTTTATTTAGGTACTGGTGTCCTCTGTGAAACTACACTTAAGAGCAGTCCAAAATAGACTCTAGCCATATCAGCCTGAGACTTATAAAGGCAAAAACCACAAGATTGCATGTCTTCTATGTGTAGACAGAATCTAATTTTAATGTCTCACAGTTGTCCTCATCATCTTTTTTTTAAAGATTTATTTAATTTTTTTTTGTATATGAGTACATTGTAGCTGTCTTCAGACACACCAATAGAGGGCATCAGATCCCATTACAGATGGCTGTGAGCCACCATTGTGGTTGCTGGGAATTGAACTCAGGACCTCTGAAAGAGCATTCAGTGCTCTTATCCATCTCTTAACTATCTCTCCAACCTCCTCGTCATCTTTTAAACAGAGTAAACAAGTTTGATTACAAAAGCAAAAATAACAGTTTTATCATCTACTCTCTTGCATAAACAACAAATCTTACAAGATTGATCAATTTCAAAATAGTCTTCAATATCTAAAAGAAAAAAACTGAGTTGCTAAGGTATATCCTACATAGGTTAGGGGTTTGCATGTTAAACATTTTGGGGTTTTGCTTTTTTATCTCTCAAGAACACCAACTCTAAACGTTAAAAGTAATAATGTTAACCATCACAGTGCTAAACAGAATAAGAAATTTTAACAGTAATGATGCAAATCACGTGAAGACTAAAAATTGATAATACCCCTAACTCTCAGAAAAATAAACCCCAAGAGTGCTGAAAGTAAGTGTAAATTCATAAGCATTTAGATCTTTGGGGGTTGGGGTGTGGGAGGGTTTTGTTTTGAATTGGCTTAGTTTTTTTAAACAGTAGCCAGGCTGGCTTTGAACTCTTGATCTACTTGTTGGTATTACCACTCTCAGCTAAGCATTTGCTGCCTAATACAAGCAACTTAATGATCCTGGAGAATCTGGGTTCCAAGTCAAAAAAGGCAATGATCAGCCAGATACAGCGTGAGGCTGTGGCAGGAA
This sequence comes from Apodemus agrarius, assembly GCA_964023405.1. Taxonomy (NCBI): domain Eukaryota; kingdom Metazoa; phylum Chordata; class Mammalia; order Rodentia; family Muridae; genus Apodemus; species Apodemus agrarius. The sequence goes on from OZ030024.1 coordinate 48,886,219, forward strand.
GAGGCAAAGCTTGAGGCCCATCTGAGATATACATAGCAAAGCCACTAGCTCAGAGCAGTAGCAACCAAAACAAGAAAAAGCACTGATCAGTAAGGCATCTGTCTTAGTTAGGTTTTTATTGCTGTGAAGAAACACCATGACCAAGTCAACTCTTACGAAAGAAAACGTTTAATTGGGGCTGGCTTACAGTTTCAGAGGTTCAGCCCAATATCATCATGGCAGGAAGCATGGCAGTCTGCAGGCAGACACAGAGTTGAGAGCTCTACATCTTGATCTACGGCAGCCAGGAGGAGACTGTCCTCCACAGGCAGCCAGTTCTCTTTCCACACTGGGTAGAACTTGAGCATAGAGACCTCAGAGGCCAGCCCCACAGTGACATACTTCCTCGAACAAGGCCACACTTATTCTAATAAGGCCACACTTCCTAATAGTGCCATGTCCCACGAGCCAAGCATATTCAAACCACCACAGCTTTGTATAACACATTGGAATGCTCTAATATCAATAACCGTCATTTATCACAAGCACTCTATAAAAAAGATGAAGACACAAAAATTAAAAAAAAATATATTTTCAGTGCATCAGCTGGCTGGTAGCCAAGATATAGAAATTACACTAGAATGGTTTTTAAAGAAATATATAGAAAGATTAAAAAAATCTTAAGCCGGGCAGTGGTGGCGCACGCCTGTAATCCCAGCACTTGGGAGGCAGAGGCAGGCGGATTTCTGAGTTCGAGGCCAGCCTGGTCTACAGAGTGAGTTCCAGGACAGCCAGGGCTACACAGAGAAACCCTGTCTCGAAAAACCAAAAAAAAAAAAAAATCTTGAGCAAAAGATGGACTGTCTTAGAGCTGAGAGCAGTCAGATGCTGGTGTAAATGGAGAGCGAGGAGTCTTACACTCTGAGAGCTTGGTCAGTCACAGAACCACTCTGTCAACAAAAGATGCTTTTTACCTTTGTAAAAAGTTTTTTTTTTTTTTTGTAAATTCACATTGCTGTCTTCCTCTAGAGAGATGAACCCTGCAGTTCGTGGCATTGAACCCAACTATTCCAGGAAAATGGAATATCATAATATTTTCTCAAAGCTCTCCCTTTAGATAAATATATCTAGAAATGAGCTTCACTACAAATCCTACGTTATACATTTTACAGCACAAAATAGTTTCAGAAATTTGGTTTAGTAACTTTATGCACTGTCTATATATGCAAAATGAGTTGTAGAATTCACTAACGTGTAGTTATCATATTATTATTAAATAATATACACTTTTCCACAAGTACAGATTTTTCATTCACAGTTCATCAAGTCCTTAAACTGAATTTCCAAAAAAAAAATCAATATTGCCTAACAAATCTTGGAGCTGCAGAGATGGTTCAGATAGTTTAGTAGTTAGTAGGAGTTTTCTCAGAGAACCGAGGTTTGTTTCCGAACATACCCTTATTGGCTCACGAGTCTCCATACTCCAGTTCCAGATGATCCAACGCCCTCTTCTGGCTTCCCAGGGTACCAGGCACACATGTGGTACGTGTATTTACATGCACACAAAATAAATGTATCTTTTTTCAAAGGTATGTTTTAAGGCTTGAATATAGTGCTGTGATGCACTGCTCTCCTGGCATGCACGTGCCCCTGGGTTAGAGCCTCACTATAGAAATCGGCAGGGGCCAAAGAAGAGAGCTGCAAGTTTGAGGCTAGCCTGGGCTACAGAGTGAGTTCTAGATACATCCAAGACAACAAAAAACTCTATCTCAAAAAAAAAATTGTTTTATTTTAATGCTGTAGTTAGATCTATAGTGGTAGATAGAAACCTTGCCTGACATCTTCAGAGCCCTGAATTTAATTGTCAGAACCACAAAAGAAGGAAAAAAGGAGGGGAGGGGAGGGAAACGGAGGGAGGGGAGGAGAGGAGAGGATTTTATATTAGCTAATAGTTGCTTTAAATAGGAAGTAAACAGACATTTTGCGATGGGGTTTTAACTTTAAAGAGAAGGATACCATGGAGTTAGCAACTTTATTATATGACTATAACTGGAGTATTTCTTAGTCTTTCATAAGGTGAAAGTAAGCGGTGGCCAGGAATCGTCCTGATACTTTGAAATTTCCCTGAAAAAGTAACAGAAAAAATTACTATTACGAAAGGAAATATTTCTTAAAAGCTTTTTCTAATTTGCAATTTTATTAGGCAAAAATTTGGAAACATGTTTCACTGATAGTTTTATCAAAAGAACCACTTTTATTTCCCCGGCTGTTCTTTGGCACCATTAACAGATTCATGTACCTTATGATCTGAAGTGTATGCCACCTACTTGTAAGTTTGTATGTTAGAACCCTAATATCTCCTATGGCTATATATGAGGACAGGGACTCTAAAGAGCTACTTATTATTAAATAAGATCATATTATTTGTCCCTTAACTAATCAACTGGTGTCCTTATAAGCGGGGGGGAAGAGACAGGAGGAATATAGAATAAAACGTGGTGCGGAGGGTCCTGGAGGCTGGAGCAAACCCACGACAAAAGCCAAGGCTGTTAGCGCCTTTCTCTCAGTCTTCCAGCCTTCCGGACACCCATGGCGTGGGATCCTAGCTAAGCAAAACATTTTAAAACATTTGTAGTTCTCCCCCTTTCTTCCCTAACCTCCCTGGTCCACAGCTGCAGAACAGCTGAAACCTTCTCTCAGTGAGACCCTACATAATTTCGGTTTTCACTAAACTACATCATCACTCTAGCCAGACTTGCACACTCCCGCAGGGCAGTTTGAGATACATATATTAGTAATACAAACAGACTTTCTGCATATCAGAGTTTGGTAAGTTAATCCCTTTGTCTGCCTTAGCTGTGTTTCGGTATTAGCCAGCTTAGGCGGCCACACAATACCGTAGACTAAGTGGCTTAAACAGTGGCTGGCATTTTCCCCCAGAGTTGGAGGCAGGAGTCCCATATCAAGGCACCGGCCAATTCGGCTTATGAGGATTCTCTTTCTGTCTTGTCCTCACATGGCCTTTCCTTGGTGACAGTGTGATGAGAACAAGCTTTCTTCCCTCTTTCAGGGACACTCTTTTCACCAGTTCAGAGTCCTGAACCTCGGTCAACCCTCGGTATTTATTGAGTTCCCCATCACAAAATACATTCACACTTCAGGTTAGGGTTTTAACTTACGAGTTTTAAGAAGCACAAGCATTCCTTCACTAACCATCTGTAGCCATAGCAACCACCTTTACAGACTACCTGCTAAACTGTTAGAGCTCCCAAACTACACACAAAGAAATACCAAAATCCACAAAGTATCCAAGTGTTCAGGTAAAGTACTGCTGCTTTCATTTCAATCCTCCTGCCTCATCCGCCCACGTGCTGGGTTTATAGGCATGTTCCAACATGCTTATTAATTTTTAATGATTCATTAGTAAGTCAGTCATAACATTAGGAAGTCAACCACATATCCCTCTTTTGTTTGGGTTGAGTTTTTTTGTTGATGTTGATGTTACTGTTAGTATTCTTTGATTTGTTTGTTTGTTTGTTTGTTTGTTTGTTTTGCAAGGTCTTTGTAGCCTCGGCAGGGCTGAAACTCACTATGTAGACCAGGTTGCCCTGAACTCACAGAAATCCACCTGCCTCTGCTGGGATTAAAGGTGTGTTCCATCAAGTACTAGACAGCACTATTAAAATGTTACGTGTGACTTGGTGAGAGAAAACCAGATCTGAACTTCAGGAATAATCCTGTGAGAATCTGCAGAGTCTGAGTATGTGCCTAAGACCGGCAGTGATACCACAAAAACAAGAGTCCTCGGGGACTGTGGGAGCAGACAGACTGGCTGCGACGGGGTGTTCTTCTCAGAAAAGAGAAATTCCGTGCAGGGAAGGCAAAGTGCTCTCCTTTTGACTTAGCTAGCGTGTGGCAACAAGGTAGTGTCCACTATGATCTGAGTTTTACTAGATTCCTTGAAAATTTTACTACACTATATCTAAAAGACAAGTGTCTTGAGGCAGAGAGAGGAGGGCATTCTCAACTCAAGTCTACTCCCAAGCCATTAGATTCTTTCGAGATTCTATCAACATGCTATCAGTATAACCTACAAAGCCAAGTTTCTCTAATCAATCCCTCTTTACCCCCTCAACTCAGCCACCAGATTAATCTTCACAGAATTTCATGACTCCACTATAATAAAGAAATGATTGCCCTGGCCTTGGAAATCAGACTACAACCTCCATGCCTAACATTCAAGCAAGTCCAGGCAACCCTCCGAATCCTGACAATTCAGCATCCAAGGGTTCAACCAGTACTGGAACAAGCAACCTTCTCGATGTCTCTGTATGGAATACGTGCAGATTTTCCTCCTACCATTAATCCTTAACCAAATACTGTATAATTACTATTTACACGTCGTTTACATTGTGCTCAGTATTGTAATTAATCTAGAGGTGACTGAAAGCCTGAAGGAGGATATGCATAGCTTACATGCTCACAATTTCCTCTAAGAACTTGACGTGTGCCAAGTGGGGTAAGAGACAGACATCCTAAAACCAATGGAGAGATGAATGCATCGCCACATTCAAAGTCCACATTCTCTTTAATCTTTAGTTTCTGATAACACTTGTCCCAGATTCAGTGCTCACACATGCTTCTTCCTGGATACTTGACTTGTCTACAGCCCTCCTCCTCACTTGCCATCCAAACATTTCCCATCGTCCTTCTCCCCCCGCCCCTTTTTCATGGGGCGATCGTTCTCTGACGACATCATACAGGCTGGTTTTGTTTTCCTCAGCCAACAACTATGTGTTGTTGATCCAGAACTCAAAGGGCTTCCCAATTTCTTTATCCACTATTGCCCAGGACTTAGATTAAATTATTAATTGCTGTACCCATGTATCATTATTTTATTTGTGGAAAAGGTTCTAAAATGTCTGATTCATTGGTTCTTGGGTGCAATTTTAATTTAACTGCAGGTGATCACCTTAGAAACCCCAAATCACACATCTTTCATAACCACTGAAGCACACAGCAAAGGACTAAACAACTTTATGCTAATTGGTGTTAATTCTTTTTATTTATAAACTTGTGAATTACTTATACTTCGGTGCCTTTCTTAGAGTGATCCAAGAAAAGAAAGAATGTGACACCCTTGGAATATTTTGTTCAGCTGGACATTCTAACTTAGGTATAATTTGCTAGATAAACATTTATATATCAGATCAATTACGGTAAGGCTTTAATATTGGCAGCCCCCCCACACACACACACATCAGTCATTGTTATATGCACATAACTCAAGCCAATAAATTTACGATGTGCGAAATACTGACTGCAGCCTGCCTGCATTCAAGTCGTTTCTATTTAAAAAAAAAAAAAAAAAAAAAATGGAGCAGCTCTCCCAGCAAGGCAATTTCAACGCGCAAGAGCTGGAGGAAAAAACGGGATAAAGCACAAACTACACAAGACACGTGGAATGCTTTCCGGTGGTGCTCAGCAGTCCGTCTGTCTGTGGTTAGAGTTGGCCGCGGGGAGACCCACCCTCTGGATTCAGTCGCGCCTCCTGTCTTTGCAGCTAGGACAAAGTTTCACTTCTCTGGCTGGCGTGGAGCTTCAGCCCACAGTGGCGAGGACTAGAAGTGAGGTTTCCTCCAGCAGCGCTGTGCCTGGCAATCGTTGGGGAAGGCTCAGTTAAGTGCGCCAACCCTGACTGCTGGCCGGGTGAACTCACCCGGGCAGGTCCTGGGCCCCCGCCGGGGTCTCCCCTCCACCGAGATCAGCAGGGCTGAGCAGACGTTTTCAAGCACCTGAGCTTGAGGTCCTCCGAGAGGGGCTGGGAAAACGGGACCCGGGGCCCCCGAGGCTTCGAGAAGACACCGGCGGGGCGGGGTGGGCCGCGCGCGAGGCCCGCGAGGCGAGTGGCGGGCGGGGCACGCGGGCGGGCGGGGCTGCGCGTGCGCCATGGGCCCGCGGCCGGCACGCGGCGCTGCGCTCGCTGCTTAAATGAGCCGGGGCTCCCGGCGCGCGCCACTTCAAGGGAGCCCGCCGCGGGAGCGGCCACTGCCGGCTTTCCTCAGCGCGCCGGGAGGCGGCGGCCGTCGGGGACCCGGCACGGCGGGCTGAGGCGCTGCGCCCGCTGCAAGGAAGCGGCGGCGGCCGGCGATGGGGACCGAGCGAAGCTACCGCGCCGGGCCGTGACCGCCGCGCCGTCGCCGCCGCCTCGGGAGCTCTCGGAGCGCCGACGCTGAGGAACATGGCCCTGGAGCAGCTCTGCGCGGTCCTCAAAGGTAAGCGCGGGTGCGGGCAGCGCCCCCTTGCGGGCCAGGCCGCGCTCCGCCGCCGCCTTCGCGCCCTTTGTCTGCTCCAGGCCGCCCGCCGCCGCTGCGAGCTCGCTCTAGGGGGGAACGGAGGCCGGGGGATGCCGGCGGCTCCGCGCCTCGCAAAGTGTGCGAAGCGAAGGCCTGTGGCCCCGGGTTGCCAGCGCGGAAAGTGATTGCACAGAGACCGCGAAAGCCCCAACTCCGACGCGCCGCAGCGGCTTCCGAGAAGCACCCCGATGCCCGCGCCTCCCGCGGGTCCCACCTGCTGCGGCCGGGAGGCTGCGGCACCACTGCGGGATCGGGGCTCCGCGGCAGCCCCGCACGCGCCCACGCGCGCCCCGCTCCTTCTCCCCGGGATCGCCGAGTCCTGCTGCCTTGTGAGTCCTGTGCGGAGGATGCCCCGGTCGGCAGCGGCCGGCGAGCCCACAGCACCGAGCTCCTAAAGCCGCTCGGGGGCTGCCTCTCCGGGGAAATGCTGTTTCAGATAAATATTTTTAGATGGTTTACATTGAGAGGCAAAGTTTATTCCAGAACTCATCCTGGATTGATCCGTTCATAAATCTCAGGAAAAAGCACCGCCATTCAGTAAATGATTTCCTTTTCCCCTAACTGACTTAATTGCAAATGAATAATATCTGAATGGGTTTTTTAAAATCCTCTTATATTGAGAGAGAAGGTAAGACAGTGTTAATACTGGCACTTAGAGTTTTAGCACTGAATATTAATATTTGCACAATTACACATTTTGGTGTTTTCCTGGTACGTGTTAACACCTTATTTTCAAATTTGTTTTGTTAGAAAGTTTAGTAGAACTTTTCGTTGTTTTGAACTAACAACGTTTTAGATAAACTTCATAATTGGACAGATATTCCTAAATTACTAATTGACACTACAGCCATTTAATTTAAATATTTACATACTAACTATATATCAACACTGTATTCAGACTGTGCCAAGATAACCAATAACCTAGCCAGTGAATATTTCAGTTAATCCATAAATTCTTAATAATTATTTTATTATATAAAATAAATAAAAATTATGTAGCTACTTGTAACTCCTGATTTATGTAGTTACTTCCTTGGAAATTGACATTTTGTTTCACTCTTTAATAATAATGAATCACATGCACAAATGGATTTCTACTGCTTAGAAGAATTCTCTTCATTCTGATTGTGAACCCACCGTAGTAGGGTTACCAACATCATTTGAGAGTAGCCTCTCGCAACAATCTGCTGGATCTGTTACACAGTTTTACCTGCAGAATTCAATGAAACTGAACCGGATGGGGCAATCTCCATAGGTACTCAAGGAATTGTAGCTCTGCTGCTTGGGCCTTTTCAGTGGGTACACACTGCCCTCTCTGGCCAACGCGGATTATTGCGCCTATCCAGAAAAGATTCCGTGCTGAGTTCCAGTGAAAACAGTGTAGTATCTGGCTTTTATTATTTTTCTCAAATATTATTCAACCTGAACTATTTATACATGCGAAGTATTTTTACAGCTCGAGATAAATTGTGATGTTGTGGGCTTGCTAGGAAGAGAACAACCTATTTTTAATTTTTCTATACTGTGCTTTGTAAGCATTAGAATTTGATCTAAAAAGACTAAAAGAAAGAAATTTTTGAACCTGAGAAGGCAGTCTGGAGGCTGAAAGAAAAAGGGATAGCCTGGATTTTACTGCACGTATTGAATCATTTGCCTTTCAAATCAAATGCATATATTTCCTATATAAAATAATAATATTAAAAAATGTGCCTTAAGACAACTACTCTTTTTCAATGCTACTGTTTGTATTCCAAGGCATGAAAAAGCATCTCCTAAGTGTCTTATAAGTGAATTTTTCCACATCAAGAGGTTCTTCTCTTAAGTAGCCAGTTAACACTTGTATAATTATAGATGCTACTTATTCACATCCTTGTTTTGAAATATAATGGTCACTTTCCAGTTAAATACCAGAAGTGACTGTGACATTTTGAGTGGAAAGTAATTTTTTTTAAATTACAGTTGTGCTTGCGAGAGTGTGTGTGTGTGTGTGTGTGTGTGTGTCTTGGGGTTTGAACTCAGATTGTTAGGTTTGACAGTAAGCATATTTATCAACTAAGACATCTTGCCAGCCCCTAAATTTTCTTTTTAAAGATGCCACTATTCTTTGTCTACATTGCAGCAATTAGGACAAATGTGTCATTCTGTTAGGCCATTTAAGCCTTTCTAATAGTAGTGAAAGAGTATACCTCACTTCTGCTATTACCACTCCAGGTATTACAGAATGTGAGTCAAGCTTCTGTTTGTCGTATAATTCTATCAAAATCTTACATTGGAATTATGAACCAATTGTTTTTCTCAAATACTGTACATTTGTTCCAGGAAAATCCTATTAGACCCATTGATATTCAAAGCTATGTAATGTAAGAGTAAGTTGATGGAGCTTAACTATGCCTTAGCCATATATATTTAAAAATCTTGTCTGAACTGTGTGCTAACTTCTATTCCTTAGTCTTCAGCCTCATCCAGGTAAGATACAGGGGGAAGCTGTCTCTTTAACAGTAAAGCTTCTTTTTAACACAGCCTGCTTAATACTTCACCACCAGACACAGGGGTGGGAGGGAGATGGAAAAGATTGTGTAATTATCAATTGAAAAATCATATTGAACAACGAATCTTGTTCATTAAAATCTTGAACATTACAATCTTTTCTTGTAATGAATCTTGAACTAGAAGCCAATCTAAATTTTTAAACCAGTGTTCCGTAAGGGGAAAGAATATGTACAATACAAAGCCAGTTTAAATCAAAGCCACTTTCAGTCCTATTGGAATAAGATAGGAAAATAATAGACTATAAATTTTATGCCTATTTCTCAAACAATATTTCAAATTTTACAGGATGTACCTGATCAGCATAATATATCATCCTTTTATTTATTCTTTTTTGAAATAATTATTGACGTTTTAAATGTGTTTCTGGAGTACTTTAAGGTTGAGTTAGAAAAGAGGCTTTTAGAGGGTGACTTAACCAGGGATTCTTAAAGTTTTCCTTAATAGCAGAAACCCTTCAGAGGCAGGAACTATTAAGAGGAGGGCTGCTGCCATTGTGGTGGGAAGCCACCCACTTCTCAAAATGTTCAGAATATTTCTTAGGACAGAGTACCATACACTAGCTGAAAGTTTAATTCTGTTCTGCTTAAACTAGGCTGAATAATATATTAGAAATTACAACACTAGATAGTGATTATTCTTTGAAATGTTGTTTAATCACATGAAAATTTGGTGACAGTTTCTATAGATTTGACTCCTTTGATCAAGATGAAGCATACAAACTGCCCTTGTAGCACTAACAGCATAGTGTCCCAATGTGCAAGAAAGAGAAAGCACTTCTGCTGCAGTCACTTTCTTATTAATGTGCCTGGCAGGATGATCACCACGTATAGGCTACAGTGATCTAATGTTTACCAACTATCTTCATTCTCCACTAATAATATATGAGATTTAAGTTTGGGAATGTTTTTGTGCTTTGGAATGTAGTCGGTTAAAAAAAAAAAAAAGATTGTGTCATCTTGTGTTAGATTTAACAAACCTTACATTTACTGCTTAGATGCTTACAATAATAGAAAGACCTAAAAAAAGAGACACGTTTAGTTGCTAGCAAAGTTGAGCCAAGTTAATAAACCAAGAGTGGTATCTGGTATCTGAACAAAATGAATGAAAAATAGTTTGTTCTTTTCATATCCTCCCTGATTTATGCACAAACAAAAAGCTGGGCCATATCCACGCTCCTTTTTACAGAAGTGTGAATTTGTCGGTTAGTATACCTCTTTCAGAACTACGTGCAATCAGATTCCTTCTTAGTCACTTCATGCATTTATATGGAGTGCTATTATGGGCCACGCTAGTCTTCTAGGCAGTGAAGATATGTTAGTGAACCAGACAAACATGGCCCATCTTTTTTTTTTTTTTTTTGGTTTTTCGAGACAGGGTTTCTCTGTGTAGTCCTGGCTGTCCTGGAACTCACTCTGTAGTCCAGGTTGGCCTCGAACTCAGAAATCCGCCTGCCTCTGCCTCCCAAGTGCTGGGATTAAAGGCGTGCGCCACCACCACCACCCAGCTGGCCCATCTTTTTAGTAAGAAGAAAGTAAATAAACATACATACACACACATGAAAAAATCAGATACATATAGTATACAAGTAAGACAAATAATAGTGACAATTGAGTAAGAAGATAAAGATAGCTTGTTTAGAAACTGGAGAAGCCTCTCAAAATCAGTAAGAATGAAGGACTCAGCCATGCAGAGACTAATTTTAGACATACTACATAGGCTAATCCCTAAGAGCAGAAGTACCTGACATTGAATAATGGGACAAAGATCTGTGGACCTGTAGACAGCAATCAGGAGATTGCAGAAGTCATCAGGTGCCAGATTGCACTGGACCTCAAAAGAGTATGGCTGATGGATTTATTTTACATAAAATGGGAGACTTTTAGATTTTTATGAAAAGCTATGGTGTGATCTGAATTACATTTTAAAAAGATAACTAGCTGATTTATGCACGGAGTACTATAGAACAAAACTTTTGATTGTCACCATACAGCAATTTTACTCTTCTTAAGTAATTCTTTAAAGTTTTGTTTCAAACACAGTTACTCATAATAAATATTGTTCTCAGAGTCTTTTAGGGTTAATATGATCATGTGATTCTCTCTAGCTGGTAGATGTAAATATACAATGATGTGTGCATCTTAAGGAAACTGTTACTTTGTTATTTATAATACACTTTTTGTTTTAATACAATTTTAGATTCTGAGCAAGTTCTTTTGTTTTTAAAGGAAAGGGGAATCTTCTATGCTATGGCTTCCTGCATGAAGAGTATGATGCAGTCATGGTAAATCCGGAAGTTGTAATGGCTAGCAATCTAATATCCACATTGAGTCATGAATGACCTTGGAGATAGAAAGTATAACTGAATAAGATAAAATGGTTTGGGGGTCTCTAATAACAACCTTCACTTTGCTTTGACTGTTTATCTCTACTTTGTTTACATAATCAGTATATGATAGCCTGTTTATTCATTTTATTTCTGCTACTTATTCCAGTCCTAATGCTAATATACAAATGTATAAAATCAATGAAAGTAACAAACTCAGATTGTTGGAAAGCTAGTAAATGGTCACATAAGTAAAAATGAGGATTCTATCAAGTAAAAATATGGAAGAGATTCTTAGAAGGAGGTTTTAGATATTGTAGAGGGACTTTTCTAAATGGGAAGATTCATAGCAAGTGCAGTTAGTCCAAAATAATGAGAAATGTTTGTAGGCTCATAAGAAAACAGAGTAAAGCAATTCACCCAATCAACATTACACGAACCAATTCAAGCTATCTCCTGCCCCGAATAATATTGGTCCAGACTTGTCTCTGTCAGTATCAAGGAAGTAAAAAAGCAAGCTATCTGTTTCTTTTAGGATATTATGATTGTCCAATTGCAGTGGTCCTCACAGTATGCCCCCAGGTCCAGCAGCACCAACATCAGAGTCCTGAGACCTACTAGATAGCTAAAAGTAAACCCCATTCACCCACCACTATCTGATCTGATAACTTTGGAGGTGACATTAAGACACTAATTTCTTTTTCAGACCTGAAATAGAATGACAAGGTAGGACCTGCACATTTTTTAAACCATAACATATTATTGATATGACATCCAAAGAGTTGTGCCACTCTACAACCTAATAGAAGAATATATCCTTTCTAATAGCCTTAGCAACACTAGGGTTAACTTACTAAAAATCTAATTATTGTCGAAAGATCCCAGTAGGATGCCTGAACTTAAATTCAAAGTGGATCTAGTAACCATTTGTTGGCAAGTATAGGGTACTCATTTTTATTCTATTCTGAGAAGAACCACAAACTGAATTTTATGATCCCTACCTGGGTATGTTCCTATTTCAACCTTCAAGATAAATGACCCAGAGGCTGGAAGAAGGTGCAGTGATTAAGAGCACTAGTTCTTGTAGAGGACTTGGGTTCGGTTTCTAGCACTCATGTGGTGGTTCATAAACCTCTGCATATCCAGTTCCAGAGGATCTGATGAGGACACCGAGCATGTATGTGGCACACATACATGCATAAAGGCAAAGCACACATAAAATAAATACTTTTTATTTATTAAAAAAACCCTCTAAAATAAGTCTTATTTTTGTTTACCAGGACTAACCAGTTAACTGTAACTGAAAAAAAGTTTAAATATCAACCAGTCAAACCTAGTACTTCCTTCATGCTGCCATTCACCGTCTCTATAGAACTAGAGCCAAAACTTTATCTTTACCAGCCAACTCTCTCTTTGTTCTTTAAATTCACACTTGGATTTTGTACCAAAGGCTGTTTTGCCTCAGTTTGCAAAATATTAAAATACAACCTCCTTATAGGACTAAAATCTTCCTTAGCAAATTTGTATTGACATTCAGTGTTATCAGAATCAAGATCCTAAGGATTCTTCTGGTTTTCATACAGTATTCTGGGCCAAAACATACGCAACAAAAAAAGGCACAAGTTCGGTTGTACCAGGCACACTGGTTAAGTCCCTTTTGTTTCATACCTCCTCTGATTTATAGAGAGGTGTTAAGATGCACAAAAAGTGACATCTTCTTCTTACACAAAAGGAGTAAGGCAGGGTTTAAGCCATTAAAGATGAACTAGTGTTGTGGTTTGGATATAAACCCAAGGGCTGGTAGGATGGTTTGATGAGCACTATGCTTGATATATCAGGCACAGTGAAGTATACCTACAATCCTGGCACTGGAAAGGCAGAGACAGTAGGATTACTGGGGTTTCCTGGTCAGCCAGTCTAATGAAATTGACTTCCTCCAGATTGAAAGAACTTTCTAAAAAAGAAAGGTAGACAACTTATTTATTGGTAAGCCATGCCTCTGAAGAAAGTGGTATTTCCTCATTAGCACCCAATAACTTCCTAAAGTTTCTCAGTAAAAGGTAGGACTTCATGAGCCTTTTCCCCATGCATGATGTAATAGTGATAGGCCCAGTCTTGGGCAGGTTACCACAGCTGTGGTGAGTTCATGAGAACAGTGGCCATGTCCAGAAGAGACTCTCATGATATTCCTTCCAAACTTCAGGCTCGGTTCTTTGGACCTCCTTTTCCATGATGCTCCCTAAGCCTTGGAGAGGGTGATACAGATGTTCTGGTTAGATGCAAACATTCCACAGTTGCTTATTTTCCACAGTTTGGCCAGTTGTGAGTCACTGCATTAATTATTTAGAAGACAATTTAACACAGCCCCCTACTCATGCTTTTACAAATAACGATAATTAATCTCCATGGGTCAGAAAAAACAAGGAAGGAAGGAAGAAGAAATCACAGGAGAAGGAGGCTTCTTAGGAGAACTGGAGTTTCAGCAATGGGGGATGTAAAAATGACTCAAAATTTCAGTTTATACATATATGAAGTTATCAAATATATATATATATATATATATATATATATATATATATATATATATATTGAGAGAGAGATTATGAGAATGATTGAGAAAGACACCCAACATCAACATCTGTCTTACACATGAACTTAAATGAAAATAAAGTGTACTCCTACACACACACAAAAACGTAAGGCACTCTTGAGAGGTAATTGAATAATAGTGTTTTAGGGTTTTATCACTGTAAGGGTACACCATGACAAGGAAATGGTTTCCAGATAAAGGAAAACGCTTAATTGAGGCTGGCTTACAGTTTCAGAGGTTTAGTTTATTATTATTATCATGGCAGGAAACATGGCACAACATGACATGGTACTGGAGAAGGAACTTAGAGCTTACATCTTGATCTGAAGGCAGCAAGGAGAGACTGTGTCCACACTGGTTGTATCTTAAGCATATAAGACCTCAAAGCCTGCCTCCACAGTGGCATACGCCCTCTCACAATGCCACACGTATTCTAACCAGGCCACACCTCCTAATAGTGCCACTCCCTATGGACAAACATTCAAACATGTGAATCTGTGTGGGGCATTTCTCTTCAAACCACCACATAAAGACATTAATTTTACTAATGTGTTACTTATTTACTAAGCTCATTCTGAATGAGCTATCAAGAAAATGGTGCCTGAGTAGTAACTGGATGAAGAATGGAGGCCAGTGGAGTTCAACATTGAGGAATTTATCTTGTCTTAGCCCCTTCTTCTGTTCTTTATGCTTCCTGGCTGCTATGAGGTGAGCAACTCTACTACACCCCCTTTACCATTATATGCACCTCAGTCCAAAAGCAATGGAGCAATCTACCTGTGGACTAAAATCATTGAAACCATGAGCCAAAATGAATCTTCATTTTCTTCCCTCAGGTATTTATCATAGTGACAAAAGGGGGTGGGGCTATGACAGCTAATCAGATCGATGTTTGACATGGTCTCTTAGTTATTGTTCTATTTCTTTGAAGAGACACCATGACTAAGGCAGCTTATTGAAGGAAGCAATTAATTGGGACCTGCACAGGTTAGCCCATGATTATCATGGTGGGAAGTGTGGCAGCAGACAGGCAGGCATAGTGCTAGAGCAGTAGCTGAGGGATGACAGTCTGATCCATAAGCTCCATGCTTGGAGAGAGAGCAAGGCTGAGTCTAGTGTGGGTTTTGAAATGTTACAGCCCATTTTCTGTGACATATCTCCTCCAACAAGGCCATTCTTCCTAAACAGACTACCAACTAGGAATCAAACGTGCAAATACATGAGCCTGTGGGAACATTCTCATACAAACCACAACACATGGAATATTCTATTCCTTATTAACCTTGACACTTTCATTTCTCTTGCTGAGATTTCCAAGTTTCTTCAAATGGTTGGGATTGTTATCCAACCAAATCTCAACATTTTTCTTTGTAATACTGCTCCTTCCTGGAAAGTTGCTGTGCTACTTACTGATTGCTACAACCCCCATGTACCTTAGGGGGAATTTTATAGATATATAATCAAGCTCTTTCTTTCCAAAGGGAGAAACAGTAATATAATTAATCCCACCAGAAAGCCATGTTTCTATAATGCCATATCCACCTACATTTCAGTAGTTGACCAAGAACCTCCAGACCCATCCAGTACTAACAATGTTGGTCATAACCATTCAGCAATCTCTGGTTAAAATTCAGGTGGATCTCAAAACCTTAGTTAGACCCACAGTTGGGTCTGTCTTCAAGATGTGCAGGGGTAAAGGTGTAGCAGAAATTGAGGAAATGGCCAACCAAGGACTAAACCAGCTTAAGACCCATGCCATGAGAGAGAGCCCACCCATAACACTATTGATATTCTGCTATACTTGCAAACAGGTGCCTAACATAACTGTCATCTGAGAAGCTTCACCCAGCAACTATAGAAATAGATGCATCGACCCACAGCCAAACATTAGGCAGAGCGTTGGGAATCCTGTAAAAGAATAGGGATGAAGGAGCCAGAAAGATCAAGGATACCATAAGAAAACATACAGAATTAACTTACCTAAGCCCATAGGTAAGTTGTGGCTTCTCAGGGGAAACACTGGACAACAAAGTATGAAAGCCAGTACCCACTGGTTATTGAGGAATAACTAGTTAATAGCTGTCAGAGCTTGACAGAATCTCCCATCCTTTTCCACTAGGTTAATGGACAGGTAGGATAAAAATACTCAAGCAGAGTATTGGATTTCCAACCAGAAAGCATGCATGGGATGGACCGAGGCCTCTATACATATTTAACAGTTGTACAGTTGAGTCTTCATGTGGGACTCCTAATAGCAGGAGTGGAGCCTGTTTCTGACTCTGTTGCCTGCTTTATATCCCCTTCCCCTAAGTAGGCTGCCTTGCCTAGCCACACTAGAAGATTCACTGAGTCCTACTGCAATTTCATGTGCCAAGGCAAGTTGATATACATGAGAGGCCTCCCCTTTTCATAGGAGAGAGGAGGGAGGGGAAGCTACAGTCTAGATGTAAAGTAAATAAACTTTAAATTCAGGTGGATCCTAACAAATTTATCCCCAGTCTTGAGCAATAGTCATTAAGTCTCTTAGTGGCAAAAAACTCACAGTAAATGACTTCACACATAAGAAATGGGTTTCTTCTACCTGCATTTGGGTGATTTTATCAAGATCTAATAACTATTAACTATTCCTCAACAGCCAGTCATTGCTGGCTTTCATACTTTGTTGTCCAGTGTTTCCACTGAGAAGCCATTGGCTTCTGTGGTGCTTTTTTTTTTTTTAATCTCTCCTCATTAACATGAAAATCAGCAGTTTACTTGGGAAGATATACTGAAAATCCCACTATTTTAGAACTTTCTGAGAACCCACCAGCAGTATAAGTAATGACATGAAGGCTTCTATTATAGTTTAACGCTTAGGCCTTTTGCTTGGGCAGTCTACCAGCTAGCTCATCTAACTTAACCCAGCTTTCTAGCCTATGACCCACATGTGGCTTGCTCTTTACCTTAATGTTCCACTGTGGTCCATGTCTATTCCTTTCTGTGTCCACTCTTGAACCCCCACTTCTCCTATCTTCTTTTTTTTTTTTTTAATTTTATTGTCACTGTGTCCCACCATCCGAGGTGAGCTCGGCACACCCCGGGCCCATGCGCAACCCCAGTGTGAAAGAAAAAACACAGGACCCACTAGAACCTAGTTTTACGGCCGTTTTGAGTTCTCAATCGGTGTTCTCCTATCTTCTTATTGTCACTCTTCCACCTGCCCAAGCTGTAGGACATCATATCTTTATTATAACCTGCAGTGAGTCAGGTTTAGGGATAGAGCTGAGAGTAAGAGAAAGAAAGTGCCTGTGACTCGGAGGATCGTTACACTAATATTAATTCATAAGCACCAGTGAACAAATAAAAAGCAAAAAGGGATTGTGTTCATTCGCACACATACACTCTCACCTCTGGTCTGGTGTTTTATCCTAGTTCCAATGGAAGTGCAGGCTAGGCCCATGGCATTTCCTCTCTGTGCTTTGGATCCCCACTGGAGCCTCGGTCCAGAGTTGGGGTGTCTAGAGTCTGTGGGCTGGCTCCAGGAATGAGTCAGTCTCAACACAGAGTCTCCATTGGAGCTCTCAGGAATGAGCCAACCTTAGCTGCCAGACAAGGGTTTTTAAATCTCTTTTAGCTCAGGCCTTCAGCACCACTTTATCTGACACTAGGCTTTATCATCTCCACACACACACTCCAGACTTGGTCTCCATGGTATCTTTTTAGTCAATTAAAATTGAGGTGTTCACTTAGTCAAGGCATTTACCTTATCACATTTCACACACTCTGAGCTGGGTTACATTTGTAATTTCTTTTATATTGCTTACATTTATTCCTTACATAACCTATCAGTAGCAAGACAACCTCTGATTCATTTCTGCATTGCCTTTAAGAAGGGTGAATATTTACAAAATAGAAAACCCAGTTGTGATGGTTTGTATATGTTTGGCCCAGAGAGCAGCACTATTAGGAGATGTGGCCTTGTTGGAGTGGGTGTGTCACTGTGGGCTTTAAGACCCTCATCCTAGCTGCCTGGAAGCCAGTCTTCTCCTGTTTGCCTGTGGAACAAGATATTGAACTCTCTGTTCTTCCTGCACCATGCCTGCCTGGACACTGCCATGCTCCCATGTTGATGATGATGGACTGAACCTCTTCTAAGAGTTGTCTTGGTCATAGTCTGTTCACAGCAGTAAAACCCTAAGACAGAAGCTGGTACCAGGTATTGCTGTGATAGGCCTGTTTGGAAGAATGTGGATTTGGGGACTTCGGATTTGGAGTGCAGTAGAATCCTTTAAGTGGGGCTTAATGGGCCATCCTAGTAAGAATATGGAAGACTTTGTTGCTGAGGGTGATTTGAACTGTGCGGACCTGGCCCAAGAAGTTTCAGTGGAGAAGAATTTCAGTAAGGGGCATAGAGACTGCTTTTGTGGTATGTTGGTGAAGAATGTGGCTGCTTTTTGCCTTTGTCAGAAGAGTCTGCCTGAGGCTAAGGTTAAGAGATTTAGATTAATTATACTGACAAAGGAAGTCTCAAAAAAGCCCAGAAGAGACTTTGTTCTCTGATTAAGTCTCCTGAAGAGCACTTTAGACAAGCATAGAAAACTTAGAAAGGAAAAATATAAAATACTTGGTTGAATATTAAAGGTGCACCAGGAAGTGAAATAGAGCTGAATCCTGTGTTCAAGAATATTAAATTAAAGGAGTGGCGACCTTGGGGCAAGATTCCATCTGACTAAATTTAGATCCTTTCGTGGTTGTACAAGCCTTTAATCCTAAGAGATAAAGGCAAGAAGATCTCTGAGTTCAAGGTGAGCCTGGTACAGAGCAAGTTCCCAGTAGAGAAAAACTTAAACCTGGGTATAGGGGACCACACCTTTTTCCCAGCACTTAGGAGACAGGTGTGCGGATCTCTGAGTCCAAAGTCAGTCTACAAGGCAAGTTCCAGGACAGTCAAGCTTAGGCAGTGAAGAAGTTAGAAAATAGAAAGCTGATGAAAATCTAATATAACAAGGGGGCAATGTTCTAGCCCCAGCTAACAGCAGAACTCAGAAGCTTTGGCCATTTGGCTCTGACTTTATAGTCAAAAGAAAAAGGAGACTACTGAGACAATTGATGCTAGTTAGCTGGACCTAAGAAATTAGTGGTGATTAAGAAGAGACCAGCACTGAGTTAAAATTTTCTGTGAAGTGTTTTCTAAGAGTACAAAGAAGCAATGTTCCAGAGATAGACCAGGTTGTACCTCATGCTGCAGAGTCACTCGGGTGGTACTGGTTTTGAAGGCATGAAGGAATCATGAATTGCAACTGAGGCTTGGCAGAGGCCCTGGAAGGCCATTGGTAAAGGTACAGCCTCAGTTGCAGTTGAAAGCCCAGAACTGAAGGGACCTTGGAAAGACTTTGAGGCTTGGCACCATGAAGAGAGCCTGTAAGAGACTATTGGTAAAGCCTAGTTGCAGTAGAAGACCCCAGCATACTGGAGATGCTAGTACAATGGGATGACCCCAAGAACAACAACAGCAGCAGCAGGGGAATGGAGTCAATCAGCCTAGAGTGCTACAGAGGGCAGAGCTGGAGAAGTGATGAAAGCCCTTTGGAGAAGCCCAGAAGATCATGTGTAGATTTCAGACACTGGAACAAGAAGCTTTAACGTTGAAGTTGCCTTGGAGATGCCAAGATGCTAAAGAAGCCAGAGCCGTGGGATAGCTGCTGAGGAAAGCTGCTAATGGAGTGGAACCAGCCTAGGAGAAAGAAGTTTGTTGGAGACTATAAAGATGAAAAGGAGTTGGAGATTTGAAGACTGCTTTGACCTCAGACATGGAGATACAGAGTTTGGAGTTTGCCAGCTAATTTCCTGTCTTGCTTTGGGGATTGCAATTGATTGGCTGAATCTCAGAAGAGACTTTGACTTTTAACATTGTTGAGACTGAAGCTGGGTGGTGGCGGCGCATGCCTGTAATACCAGCACTCTGGGAGGCAGAAGCAGGAGGATTTCTGAGTTCGAGGCCAGCCTGGTCTACAGAGTTAGTTCCAGGACAGCCAGGGCTATACAGAGAAACCCTGTCTCAAAAAAACCAAATCAAAAAAAAAAACAAAAAAACAAAAAAAAAGCAACAAAAAACAAAAAAACAAACAAACAAAAAAAAAAAAAACAAAGAAAAACCAAACATTGTTGAGACTGCTAGACTATGGGAACTTTGGAAGTTGGAATGAATGTATTTTTTTTTATTATGCTATAGTTAGTTAGGTATGGCCCCCAAGACTCATATGTTTGAACAAGCCTGTGTTGGCCAGGGAGTGGAATGTAATGGTTCATATATGCTCAGCCCAGGGAGTGTCACGGTTAGGAGGTGTGGCCTTGTTGGAGTAGGTATGTCAGTGTGAATGTGGACTTTAAGACCTTTGTCCTAGCTTCCTGGAAGCCAATCTTCTGTTTGCTTGTAGAACCCTCAGCTCCTCCTGCATCATGCCTGCCTGGATGCTGCCATGCTCCTATTTGATTGATGATAATGAACTGAAACTCAGAACCAATAAGCCAGACCCAATTAAATGCTGTCTTTGGTCATGGTGTCTGTTCACAGCAATAAAACCCTAAGAGACTGGTGATGGGTCACATAAATGATCATACCAAAATCCTGCCAGCACTTAGTTCTCTGCTAGCACAAATTAACAATTGAAAATAGAGACAGTTTGAAGATTACCCGACACTCCATCAAATTCTTTTAGATAATTTAGACTGGCTTGAAAATATATTCTAATGTGGTTCAGATTTGCTCAATATTAGGATAATCTGGTTTTGTTAAGGCCTAGGTAACAATTACCTGTCTAACCTGCCATTTTGCAGTTACTAATGTTATAAGATTAATATAGTAAAAATGGCCATCTTGCCAAAAGCAATATACAGATTCAATGCAATACCCATCAAAATACCAACTCAGTTCTTCATAGAGTTAGAGTAATTCTCAAATTGATCTGGAATAACAAAAAACCCAGGATAGCTAAAACTATTCTCAACAATAAAAACTTCCAGGGGAATAAGTATCCCGGACCTCAGGCAGTACTACAGAGCAATTGTGTTAAAAACTGCATGGTATTGGTACAGTGACAGGCAGGTAGATCAATGGAGTAAGATTGAAGACCCAGAAATGAACCCAAACACCTATGGTCACTTGATCTTTGACAAAGGAGCTGAAACCATCCAGTGGAAAAAAGATGGCCTTTTCAACAAATGGTGCTGGCTCACCTGGAGGTCAGCATGCAGAGGAATGTGAATTGATCCATTCTTATCTCCTTGTACTAAGCTCAAGTCCAAGTGGATCAAGGACCTCCACATAAAACCAGACACACTGAAACTAATAGAAAAAAAAAAATGGGGAAGACCCTGGAGGACATGGGCACAGGGGATAAGTTCTTGAACAGAACACCAATACTTTATGCTCTAAGATCAAAAATTAACAAATGGGACCTCATAAAAGTACAAAGTTTCTGTAAGGCAAAGGACACCGTCAAAAGGAGAAAACAGCAACCAACAAATTGGGAAAAGATCTTCACCAACCCCACATCCGACAGAGGGCTAATATCCAATATATACAAAGAACTCAAGAAGTTAGACCCCAGAAAGCCAGATAACCCTATTAAAAATGGGGTACAGAGATAAACAAAGAATTTTCACCTGAAGAACTTTGAACGGCTGAGAAGCACCTTAAGAAATCAACATCATTAGTCATTAGAGAACTGCAAATCAAAACAACCCTGAGATTTCACCTCACACCAATCAGAATGGCTAAGATTAAAAACTCAGGGGACAGCAGGTGTTGGCAAGGATGCGGAGAAAGAGGAACACTCTTCCACTGCTGGTGGGAATGCAAGTTGGTACAACCACTCTGGAAATCATTCTGGCAGTTCTTCAGAAAATTGGGCATGACACTTCCAGAGGACCCAGCTATACCACTCCTGGGCATATACCCAGAGGATTCCCCAGCATGCAATAAGGACACATGCTCCACTATGTTCATAGCAGCCTTATTTATAATAGCCAGAAGCTGGAAAGAACCCAGATCAGATGTCCCTCAATGGAGGAATGGATTCAGAAAATGTGGTATATTTATACTCAGCAATTACAAACAATGAATTCATGAAATTCTTAGGTAAATGGTTGGATCTGGAAAATATCAGCCTAAGTGAGGTAACCCAATCACAAAAGAACACACATGGAATGCAGTCACTGATAAGTGGATATTAGCCTAGAAGCTCTGAATACCCAAGACACAATTCACATATCAAATGATTCCCAAGAAGGAAGGAGAGGGCCCTGGTCCTGGAAAGACTTGAAGCAGCATTGTAGGGGATTACCAGGATAGAGAAGTGGGAAGGGATTGGTTGGAGAACAGGAGGAGGAAAGAGGGCTTATGGGACTTATGGGGAGGAGGGGAACCGGGAAAGGGAAAATCATTTGGAATGTAAACAAAGAATATAGAAAATTTTTTTAAAAGGGGGGAGGGGGAAAGAAAACTTTCTCAAAATTACTAGGATAGTCTGTGCTTTGGTGTTTGGGGAAACTAATCACAACAGTCAGAACTGCTTTGTATAGTTAGCTTGAACCTGAACCAACCACCCAACACCCCTTCCTACACCTATGTATGAGCTTTTATGGTATTTGCCTTTATAAACTATCCCTGGGATGGACCCCAACATAAGAGAAACACCTCTACCAATATAAGAAACTATTTGGAATAAGACTTTTATTTTGAGTAGTGGTTGAATAAAATTTAATTCCTGAGACCTCCCTGGGAATTGATATCCTGCTTGGCAGAAACAAACATGTAGGTGGGTAACTGACATCCTAGTTGGCAAGGTAAGACATTAATATTAGGAAAGGCAAATCCCCTGCTATAGTTGAATACCCCCAACCAATGGGAACAGGATAAATGTACAACAAAGACATGTACTAAGGAAATACCCTGTCCCTAAATCCTGATTGGTGGAATAACTTGGCACAGATATTTGTAGATCTCAGGCTTAAGAAGCCCTGTAGGATCTTGACTCTGTCACAGTCAGCTCCCAAGTTGGATGTGAGGCCCTGATTGATGAGTCCTGGGGCATATATGCTCAATAAACTATCCCTGACTGACTGAGATCAGTGTTTGTTAAGTTTGTGAGGCAACTCCTAGATCCCCAACAGTTTATACATGACTCAAACCAAGAAGTCTGTACTGGAAGCCTCCATTTCTGCCATAAGCCTTCCTCTAGACGGTATAAAATTTCAATTCTGTCAATGTTCTGTCATATTTATGTAAAAACTTTTATTTGCCTGAAGCAATTGTCTCAGAAGCTTACAGCCTTTGTCTGATAACCTAGGCCTAGTTCTGGAAGCTTCTATGGCCTCTGTAAAATCTTATCTAGGCCTAAAGTGATTTCCACCTCTGAGGCTTACTGCTGAATAAGCTTACCCTTTCTAGTTCTTTCTGATCTCTGACTGGCTGGATCAACTCAGCTGTTCTGGCTCAAAACTCCCTTCCACAATGACTGATTCAATCTGGCTTCTTTCTACTTCTGACTGAATTGTTCTGCTTGGCCTCATACTAACTTTGGCAATATGTTCTAATCTTCTGGCTTCTTTTGTCCCACCTATGTCTAGCTTGTTCTCTCTCTACAACCCGGCTCTGTAAAACTGTCCTGGTACAACTATGTCCTGCGCTGCTCTTTCTGTTGCCTCTCTTCCTCTCTAGTCTCATGAGAGTTGGGCATATCCTATTCTGTCAAATTGTTCTCTGATTCGTCACTTTGCCTCTCAATTAGACATCACTTTCAAACTTGTATGCTTCCTTCTACAAACTAAATTTACCTTCATTGTTTGGAATTGAAGGTGTGTACTAAGGGTATGTCTGCATTCCAGCCAGATCACAGAGACCTAGAATGTGGATGTTATCAGAGCCTTAAGACATTTAACTTCTCTTCTTCCCTGCACTAAAAGACATTTCTGGGGATTTTTTAGAACTTTCAAGTTACCTCCAGATTGTAAGGAGAACCAAAGGTGTTCTAATCTCTCTACAATTTACTAAAAATTCCTGTGCTAATCCTGTTCAGTGGTTCTACAATGGAAAACAGTTCCTCAAGATGTCAGAGAAAGAATGACACTAACCCTCACTTTGTGACATCCCAGTTACATCCCTCCTTTCCACATATTTACATATGGAAGAGACACTAAGAATCCTGCCTCAGCTCTAAGAAGGTGAAATAGACCATTCAGTTAGTACAGACAGCAGCTAGACCTACTGGTCTAAAGTCTGTTCAGTGTGTATAAGGTTGCTGTCTCACTGAACAGTTATCATTGGGAACTTTCATCTGTGTCCCTCTCTATTTAAGCTATATTTAACGCTCACTATATCCAATACCTCTGCTAGCAGTCCACATATGAAATTCTTGTCCTCCTCAACTCATTTCACTATCACTTGTAACAGAGTGTTTAAATATGTCCATTTCTGATATTCTGCTTCCTCTTTCAGACTGTGGTGTCCCTTCTGACCTTTTTGCCTCATCATTTTCTCCTCCCTGACTAGACACACAAGAAGCTCCTTC
The DNA here is from genome assembly GCA_964023405.1 of Apodemus agrarius. NCBI lineage: Eukaryota > Metazoa > Chordata > Mammalia > Rodentia > Muridae > Apodemus > Apodemus agrarius. The sequence continues at coordinate 48,910,567 of OZ030024.1, forward strand.
ATGGATCATATATTACGTTAGTTTTCAAAAGATTTTATCTCTGATGATCCAGTAGTCATTATTAAATCAGATTAGCTATAGTTTCCCTTAATAAGATAATGTAATCTAAACCTTTTCCTAAGACTGGAGCTATAGTGGGTTGGTCTGGGGCTGTTGTATATTCAAATGCTAAATACTGTATCTCAAGACCTGGTTGCTCCAAGATGAGCAGATCCTCACATATACCAGCTTTTGTTGTGTACACCTTGCCCCCCAAATTGTCCCTGATTGGTTAGAAAAGATGCCTACAGCCTGGGCTGGGCAGAAAAGAGTAGATAGTTGTGAAGGTTCCCAGACTTGGGTTCTCAGTCAGGGACCACAAGGGAAGAGGACAGGATGAGAAGGAAGAAGTCATCATGGAGTAGGTAGATCATGAGTACATGGCCATGAAGGCCAGTCTGATGGAGTAGGAGCAGGCCAGGAGGAACTTAGCAAGTAATATCTTGGGGTTATTGACAGGGAAGTAGACAAAATTGCATAAACGATAGATACCTCTCAACTCTAGTGCTTTAAGGGTTTTTATAAATATAAAGGTCTGTGTTCTTTATTTGGGAACTAAATGATCTAAGGTGAGGTAGAAAGCCCCAAATTACCACCCCATAGATCTCCATTCACTGATTATAGCAACTTTATATAGTCAGTATATAGATTTTGAGGGTCATATGTAACCTGAAGGCACTCTGTAAGGGCAGGGAATTATTTCCTTAGGACAACCAATGAAAGTAAGGACCATATCCTTGGGTTTCATTAAGACTCCAAGAGTTCAAACAAAAGTACATGAACTTTAGATGGCAGTCTTTCAAAAAACAAGCATATCAATGTCATAGTGTCTATGAGCTGCCTGGTATCCTCACCAACCTTAGGTTTGTGCCACCAACTAATAAAGGATCAAGCTATTTTCTGCATGACCAGGAGTGGGAAATGGGGACAGGGAGGACAGTAGCATTATTTGATTTAAATAACATTTGGGTGGATCTTAATTGGCATCCCATCCCACACAAATAATTTTTATCTTTTGTGTCTTAACTTCCTAGGATAGTGACAAAGTGATCAAATAGGAAAAGCAGTATTACTGGAAGCCTTTACTCATCACTCTCATTAAGTATATTGACTGTGTATATATATCCCCAGAACAACCCTGGAAATCCAAATCATGCTTCCAGGATCACCTCCCACTGTCTAAAGGTCCATTTGAAGTCTGTTTATTCACCTTACCACTAAACAGGATGTATTGGTTGGCATGTTTTCACATTGAGTTGATGCTTTCCCTTAGCGCTAGTCTAGAACCATGGAAAATATTATTCAGTAGGAGGATCCCCTAGGAACTTTGTAATGATGAAAGGATTCACTATACTAGACGATTTATTTAAATTGTAAAATCAGCCTGTCAGTATTTCTTAATATCCTCAGTCATCTAGGTATTTGCACAGACCAATGGAAGGACACAGTTGGTAAGAATTTATGAAATATTTAGCCTGCCATTGCCCAAGGCCCTTCCCTCAATTCACCTCAACTGCCCCATTCCTACAGGAAGACATTTTTATCTCCTTTTGGAATCATTACTGTCTGCTCATTTCACTTAGCATCTAAGTGTAAGACAAATTACCTCACCAGTCTGTGCTCATTAGAGGATGTGTGTATTACTCCAAAGGGTAACACCCTACAGTATACTTCTACCTTTGTTAAATAGTACTTCAACTGCATGTTCCCAGGATATCAAACTCTTACATCCCAAAGCCTCTTAGAGAGTGTATTAGAAAAGATATTAGCTTAGGTTCCCTCTAGCCCCAGCTGAAGGGATTCCATAAATACTATTAACTAACCTATGTCTTTCCCACCATGGAAACTTTTTTCAGCCTGTGTACAGACAAGCTAAAGAGTATAGGTATAGGGTTCATTTCTAGGGTTATACCATTTACAACAGTCTCCTGACTCTTTCAGTCTCAGCTAATGGCCCTCAACTCCTGCCACTAGTACCAAAATCAAGTTTTTAAAAAAGCCTACATTTCACAAGAAATACGATGACAGTCTGAGAAAACAGCTTCCCCTCTCCCAAGAATTAGGACAAGAATAGCACAACTTCAAAATGAATTTGCATCTAGCTGGAAACTTGGGGATTTTCTTTACACTATTTTTCTGTGATATATTATTTTCTTTCTTCCTAGTCCTGTATCACCAATCTCTTTGTTCATCATATAAAGTGACATCCATGCCAGTTCTTTAATCCTCTTCTGACAGACTTCTCTAAAGGTCTCCACTACCTTGGCTAGTTTGACCCACCATGAGAGAGAATCATATCCTCTAGCAACTCCCTGATCTTTATGTCTCTCCCCCACTCAGCTTCTCCACCATTGAAATCTAATAGTGATTTTCATTATTGCTCTGGCTATCCTAGTCATCCCTACTGCCCTATACAGATTCTCCCTTAACTTTTTTTCTGCCTCTAGATTTGTATCTTGAGCAATTCTTTTTTTTTTTTTTTTTTTTTTTTGTAAAGCTAAACTCCATTATTACCAACATGACCTTCCAACTTGTACTGGTCAGCTGGAAAACCTACTCTCACCCATCACAAGCCCCGTGAACTACTGCCTGGTTTCCTTCCTCACTGACTTGGTGTTCTTTTTTCTTTTTACCTCCCTCTCCACTGAAAGTCATCTTAACCTTAAAAACATGCAAAGAACTCAAGAAGTTAGACCCCCAGAAAACCAAATAACCCTATCCAAAAATGGGATACAGAGCTAAACAAAGACTTTTCACCTGAAGAAATTCAGATGGCTGAGAAACACCTTAAAAAATGTTAAACATCATTAGTCATTAGAGAAATGCAAATCAAAACAACCCTGAGATTTCACCTCACACCTGTCAGAATGGCTAGGATTAAAAACTCAGAAGACATCAGGTGTTGGTGAGGATGTGGAGAAAGAGGAACACTCTTCCATTGCTGGTGGGACTGCAAGCTGGTACAACCACTCTGGAAATCAATCTGGCTGTTCCTCAGAAAACTGGACATGATACTTCCGGAGGATCCAGCCATACCACTCCTGGGAATATAACCAGAAGATTCCCCAGCATGCAATAAGGATACATGCTCCACTATATTCATAGCAGCCTTATTTATAATAGCCAGAAGCTGGAAAGAACCCAGATGTACCTCAACGGAGGAATGGATACAAAAAATGTGGTATATATACACAATGGAATACTTACTATTCAGCCATTAGAAACAATGAATTCATGAAATTCTTAGAGAAATGGATGGAGCTGGAGAACATCATACTAAGTGAGGTAACCCAGTCTCAAAAGAATACCCATGGTATGTACTCACTGATAAGTGGATATTAGCCTAGAATCTTGGGACACCAAAGACACAATTCACATACCAAATGACATCTGACAAGAAGAAAGGAATGGACACTGGTGCTGGAAAGGATCAAAGCATCAGTGTAGGGGAATACCAGAACAGGGAAGTGGGAAGGGGTGGATGAGGGAACAGGGGGAGGGAAAAGGGCATGTGGGACCTTAGGAGGGTGGGGAAACAAAAAAAGGGAAATGAAATGTAAATATAGAATATATCCAATAAAAATTTTTTTGATCCAAAACAAAAATAAAAAATAAAAAAATAAATATACACTGAACTTAAAAAAAAAAAAAAAAAGCATGCCAGGGCTCATTTTTGTCTCTGTTGGGATTATTATCTTTTCTGAATTAGAAATTGGAGGTGCCTACCTGTTGGATATCTGACCATGTAAGCCCATCTTACAAATAGACTACTATACCCACCCCAGATATCACAGTGTGAAGACAGGCTTTTTAAAATTATTTGAGATTAATTACCCTGATGCCAGCCCTTCATTATAATAACAGCTGGGAGGATTCCTAAGGGTATGATTTACCAAGAGGAATTATCCTGGCGGTTGAGCTAGACATGGAAGAAATACTAGGAACTTTGCTAGAAATTGGTATGAATGCATAATTGGAAACTTTTCCTTTTCTGGGTTTTTAAAGTTTCTTATTATTTTTGTATGTGAGTCAGAGCATACATGTGGAGATCAGAAAACACCTCTAGGGAGTCTGTTCTGGGGATTGAACTTAGCCTTATTCACAAAGTGCTTTTACCCCAGTCATAACACTGACCCCTTCTGTCACCAGTTCCACTGCCAAAGACCACGAAGCCCCACAGAGCCCCTTAGACCCCTGTGCTCACATACTCATAAATAATAGTCTTTGTTGCATAAGGCCATGTTTGTGCTATTGCAAGTTCCTCAATTTGTACCTGAATACTTTGGGCCAGATTGAATTGGAAACTTTCAAACTCTTAAAGTTGGCTAAATTTTTCTCTTACTGCTTCCAGTAATTCTCTTTATACTAGGAATGTCATTTCACATTCTCTTTAAGAGTACCTTAACCTGTTTTAACAGATACTGCAAGAAACTCTCTAACCAAACTCAGTGTAATGTTAAACCTTCTCTCTCTCTCTCTCTCTCTCTCTCTCTCTCTCTCTCTCTCTCTCTCTCTCTCTCCTCTCTCTCTCCTCTTTCTCTCTTTCTTTCTCTTTCTCTTTTCTCTCTCTCTACTTCTTCCTCTCTTCTTCTTCTTCTTTTCTTCTTCTTTTCTTCTTCTTTTCTTCTTCTTTTCTTCTTCTCTTCTTCTTCTTCTTCTTCTTCTTCTTCTTCTTCTCTCTCTCTCTCTCTCTCTCTCTCTCTCTCTCTCTCTGTCCCCCTCTCTCTCTCCTCTTTCTCTCTTTCTCTCTCTTTCTCTTTTCTCTCTCTACTTCTTCCTCTCTTCTTCTTCTTCTTTTCTTCTTCTTCTTCTTCTTCTTCTTCTTCTTCTTTTCTCTCTCTCTCTCTCCCTCCCTCCCTCCCTCCCTCTCTTTACCCCTCCCTCCCTTCTTCCCTCCCTCTCTCTTTTTGGCAAAGTCTTCAGCCACTCTATTTCCCTCTCCCTAGTTCACCCTGAGTCTTAATTATGTTATTCATCTCTCTCCCTTCCAATTGCACAATCATTTCTCTGCTTCAGTACATTACCATTACTTCTCAAATGGTCTTTTTATAAGCTTAGCCTCCACATAATTATTAAGGTATTGGTTTGAAACTTACATGCAGTATATATTCTCTTGGTTTAAAAAAAAAAAAGTAACTAGGTGTAGTGGTGCACACTTTTAATCCCAACAGATCTCTGAATTCTAGGCCAACCTGGTCTACCTAGCAGTTCCAGGCCAGCCAAGGCTACTTAATAAAATCTTGACTACAAAACAAAAAAGTAAATAAAAATAAAAATTTATAGTGAGGAACTACACATGTAGTTAAATGTTACTGTAGTTAAATGGTTAGCATGCACAAGGCTATGGATTCATTCCCTAGCAACACAAATTAATTAATTAATGCTGAGGTGCCTATTCCTGGTTATCAGCTTGACTCTGGAATGAACTACAATCCAGAATTAGAAGGCTCCCCTGTGATCCTAATCTGGAGGCTGAGAGATACAAGTTTCTGACCTGGATCTTGGCATGGAGATCTTAAGGCTGTGGCTATGAATTCCAGAAGATTAAGACTGTAAGATCTCTGAGTTCAAGGTCATCTGGGATTAAAGGTGTGGGGCACACCTTTAATCTGGGCCACACCCTCTGCTAGAAACCTACCTAAGGACTCTGGAAGAAGGAAAATTCACTCTCTTCACCTGCTTGCCTTGTGGGGACTAAGCAACTGCTAGATCCTTGGACTTCCATCCATAGCTGCTGCTGACCATTGTTGGGGAGTTGGACTACAGACTTTAAATCATCAACAAATTCCCTTACTATATAGAGACTACCCATACCTTCTGTGACTCTAGAGAACCCTGACTAATACAGATGCCTATAGTGTAATTTATAGTTGTAATTTAAAGTCTAAATCCTTCAACATGGTATTTAATATGAGGTTTTACTCTCCAATCTTTTTTTTTTTTTTTTTTTTTTTTGAGACAGGGTTTCTCTGTGTAGCCCTGGCTGTCCTGGAACTCACTCTGTAGACCAGGCTGGCCTGGAACTCAGAAATCCACCTGCCTCTGCCTCCTGACTGCTGGGATTACAGGCGTGCGCCACCATGCCAGGCCCTCTCTCCAATCTTACTCTTCCTTTTTCTAAACTACTATAGCTGTATTTCTTCCACATGGGTTCAAGTTCAATAAGGTCTGGCAGAATATCTCTCTCTTTCCAATGTTTTCCTCGCTCCATTCTTTTATTTCCAAAGAAGAAAATATTAATTCCACTCTCTGTTTCCATTATATAATCTGTAAATGTCTCTTTAGTCTTTGACAAGTGACTCTGTGAAGATTCTAATTGTCCTAATATCTACCATTAATTTACCAGAATGCTGGTATATTTGATGATATTCTCATCAGTAAAAATAGACCCTTAATACTAGTACATCTTTCTGATTTTGCAAGTAAGTGAAATAAACGAAAAAGGCTTCAGAGCTAGTACAGTGGTATAAAGCGAAGTCTAAACTCCTGTGTTCACCTACTTCCTGATGTCCATCCTGTTAGGCATTTTGCTGATTTGTCTAGCCATATTTTTGCCTTTACAGAACTTGCCCTTCATAAGTGATCTACTATATGAATACCTACTCCAGGTCACATAGTAGTTTGGGCAGGCTGGTAGTATGTTTCCACTCAATGGAAGAAGGCACCATTCATAAAAATATCTTTAAAGTCTCTAAAACACAAACAAAAAAGAAATGTGGTGTTGGTTGGGCCTCACATATTGGGGGAGGGGAATAAAATAGCTTTAGTGTCTAAATATGACTTCTTGTTATAGCATAAACCACAGTACAATGGTGCACAATAGCAGTTTCAGTTGACTTTTAAAAGTCAGGTTATCTAGTTGACCTTTGGTAGATCACACTGCAAAGCTAGCCAAATGCATAAACATTCTCCAGGTAGAGTAAATAGTTAGGCTTAGCAAAATCCTGCACAACACATATATGTGAGCTTGTTTTCATATTGAAAAAGTAGTTTTAAATGACATATAGTATTTATTAGTGCTTATATAAACAAGTACAAGATCAATTATATCTTTTCTTTGGTTGTATTAGGGATCAAATCGTAAATAGAATATAGCATTTATTTATTTACATTGTGAATATGTGAGTGTACGCATATGTGTTCACATGTTCACACATTCCCACCATGGTAGTCATAGAGGTCAGAGGAGTCCTTCTACCATTCAGATTCCAGATCAAACTCAGGGACAAGCGCCTTTACCCAATGAGCCAACTATCTCACCAGCCCAAGGATATAACTTTTAGTTTGTTTTTTTTTTGTTTTGTTTTTTTTGTTTTTGTTGTTGTTTTGTTGTTGTTGTTGTTGTTGTTGTTGTTTGGGGGGGTTGGGTTTTTTTTTTTTTTTTTTTGGTTTTTTTCGAGACAGGGTTTCTCTGTGTAGCCCTGGCTGTCCTGTAGCTCACTCTGTAAACCAGGCTGGCCTCGAGCTCAGAAATCCACCTGCCTCTGCCTCCCAAATGCTGGGATTACAGGCATGCGCCACCGTGCCCGGCTTAACATTTAGTATTTTTAAGACTCATTAGTGAATGTTGTTAAAGACTGGTGATCTTTAAGTCAAGTGTGGTAGCACATTTTTATAATCTAGCACTTGGAAGATAATGGAAGGAAGATGCTGAATTCAAAAAAAAAAAAAAAAGGTCTCCATAACACTACCCATCTAATAATAAGTGATTTTAGATATTAATCTTATTGCAATCAGATTTTCATTATAGACTCAGTAAAATGTAATAACAATTCAACTTTTTAACTAATTTTTTCTGTTCTTTCTTTAGTGTTGCTAATAACAGTACTTGTAGTGGAAGGGATTGCTGTGGCCCAAAAGACCCAAGGTAAAGTATGGACAGTGGTACATGGGTACATGGCATGTTCAGAGCAGTTTGAAAACAATTACAACTTTAGAATGCTATGTCATAATCCTTTCTTAGTTTGCTCTCTATTACTGTAATAAAATGCCATGACTAAAAACAGCTTGGGAGAAGAAAGGATTTATTTAGCCTATAGTCTCACACTGTAGGCCATCAGAAGAAGTCAGAACAGGAACTGGGTAGAGCAGAAACCTAGAAGCAAGAACTGAAGCAGAAACTTAAGGAAGAGCCACAGGCCTCATGGCTTCCTCAGCCTGCTTTTTTACAGCACCCAGAACCAGCTGCCCAGGATGACCCTACCCAAAGTGGGCCATCCCACATCAATCATTAGTCAATGTATGCCCCATAGACTGGCCTACAGGCCAGTCTTCTGAAAGCATTTCTTTTTTCAATTTAGATACCCTCTCAGATGACTCTAGCTTAGTTGACAAAAAAAAAATTAACCAACACATTGTTCTTAAATATTACAATGACCTGAAGCTTTCTGCCAACCTATGGACCTCAGTTTAGCCAAAATCAGCTACAGTTAACTAAATTGTTTACAAAAAGCTTGCCCCGATAAACTGTTTTAAAGCCAACATCACTGGTAGCTTTTAGTATACTGTTAATTACATCTAAAAATTAAATGAAATTCAGTCCTATCATTAAAAAAAATAAGTGTCTTTTCAAGTAAACAAGCAGTCTTTCAGTACAATCTTCAAGCCAGTTGGTCCTATTGTAATTGATAGTGTGTGTGTTTTTAAGCAAATTTTATGTCAGAGTTTAGTGCATTTTCTGTACAACTTGATTTTTTTTTAAGATTTATTTATTTATTATAAGTAAGTACACTGTAGCTTTCTTCAGACACTCCAGAAGAGGGAGTCAGATCTTGTTATGAATGGTCATGAGCCACCATGTGGTTGCTGGGATTTGAACTCTGGACCTTCAGAAGAGCTGAGCCATCTCACTAGCCCCAACTTTATTTTTTATATTCATCAACGTTGTATGTTTAAGTGATTAAAAAAAATCGAAGTATATTAAACAATTAGAAAAAATCAGCTTTTCATTCTATTCCTATTTCCTGCTTTATGACATTAACTATTTTAAACTTTGTCTTTATTTTGTGTGGAAAAAGATGGACACATGTGCCACAGTGCCCATCTATAGGGCTCAACAGCTTTGGAGAGTGAGTTCTTTCCTTCTGCTTCCTGAGTTATGGTGGCAAAAGCCATGTCATCACCACTTGTGTTTCATGACTGGCTCTTTTGGCAAACCTCTATCTCCAAAAATATTTACATTATAATTCATAACAGTAGCAAAATTATAATTGTGAAATAGCAATATGAAAATAATTTTATGGTTGGGGGTTACCACAACATTAGGAACTATATTTAAAGGTCACAGAATTAGGAAAGTTGAGACCCACTACTCTAAAACATCTTAACCCACAAATAGCTGCTTTTCTAAAAAAAAATTTTGGAATCTTTATATAACATTAAATAGCTGCTGCTTTTTTTGTCATTTCAGTCTTAAAGATTAGCTACTGATTTCTCACCATGAAACGAGATATTGGTACATTGATATACCCACTGTTTACCCCTTTCCACAGAAGCATTCTCTTTCTGTTGGACTATCCTTATAAATATAGCTGCATCATAATTCGGGTTAAATCAGCGTTCAGAGCTAGGCCTTGTGGTGCATGCCTTTAATCCATGCTACTAGTGAGGTTGAGGGAGGAGGTTAACAAATTCCAAGCTGGCTTGGCCTTGCCTAGGTGACATTTCAAAACCCATCTTACCAATAAATAAATCAACAAACAAACATAAAACTGTACAGTCAGAATTTAAGCCACTCATCAAAGTTTTTCAATATGAATTTTGTCGGTTTAGGAATATTTTGGTTTTGTTCAATAAATCCATATTATTTACTTCTTGGGTTTTATTATTTATCTTAGGGATTTACTACTGTGAACAGACACTCTTATAAGGACAACATTAATTGGGGCTGGCTTACAGGTTCAGAGGTTCAGCTCATCATCATCAACATGGGAGCATGGCGGCATCCGGGCAGGCATGGCACAGGAGGAGCTGAGAGTTCAACATCTTGTTCCAAAGGCAAACAGGAGAAGACTGGCTTCCGGGCAGCTAGGATGAGGGTCTTAAAGCCCACACCCACAGTGACTCACCTACTTCAACAAGGCCACACTTTCTAATAATGCCACTCCCTGGGCCAACATATACAAACCATCACATTACTGTTTTACAAAGTGGTGGGTTTATTATGAAATTTAATAACAAATTAAATATAAAATTTAATTTCTATATGCTTTCACACATTTTTTGTCCAATCTGATGAGACTTCCTCAATTTTTATTATATAAACTGAGAATTTTAAAACTTTTTATGGAAAGAGCAAAAAAATATTTAAGTCTCTATGAGCGTGTCTCTGAAAGAGTGACCCAGTTCTTTTGAGTTGTGAAAGCAACCAAATGAGCAATTGAAGGACACTGGTACAGTCCAGTAAAGCTTAACACATGCCCGCAAACATCCTATCTCTGCCTTAAACTTCCTGAGCTTTTAATTTTCTCTATTTGGTGACGCTTCATTCTATTAATCTTTTTAAGAATGCTCCTTAGCCAGGTGGTGGTGGCACACTTTAATCTCAGCACTTGGGAGGCAGAGGCAGGCAGAGCTCTGTGAGTTTGAGGCCAGCCTGGTTTATAGAGCAAGTTCCAAGATAACCAGGATATACAGAGAAACCCTGTCTCAAAAAAAAAGTGATTTTTGTTTTATGAATATATTTGCTTTTCTGTCTCTGTGGAAATTATATGAAACTGTGTTGTTACTGGTTGGTTGGTTGGTTGGTTGGTTGGTTGGTTGGTTGGTTGGTTGGCTGGTTGGTTGATAACTTAGGTTTATTGTTTATTTTAATTTCATTGCATGGGCTGTCTTTACATAGGGTTGCTTTATTCTGTTTTCCAATCTATTTTTCATACTAGAAAATTTCTTCAAATTCCTAGTTATCCTTTTTTGTACTTATATTTTAACTTATATGTATAGTTATATTTTAACTTGTATGTATACACTTACTTATATATGTGTTTAATTTTAATATGTATGATATTTTAACAGGAGCACTACAACTGATCTTGAATTGTCTGTAGGTATAGGTAGGATGTGTTTTTCATGGTTCTGACCTTGAATTTGAAGTGACATTTGTGATCGGTATGATTAACCATTTCTTAGATAAATATTGGAGTCCTCAAAAATAAATGTTTCCAGTCAAGTCTCGGTTACTTCAAGAGACCAAGTTGGAGAAACCTAGGACTATCATCAAGTTTGTTAACATTTGCCAACCTCCAAATTTTCAAGTTGCCATTTTGAACCTCAGCTGCTCCTGGTTGTCCTCAGTCTAATCCTACTTTACCTTCACCAAAGAAATGTGCCATTGCACATGTGGAAGTCAGAGGACAGCTTGCAGGTTCTCTCCTTCTACCAGATGGCTTCTGGGAATTAAACTCCAGTTGTCAAACTTGGTGGCAAACTTAGCCTCCATCAAGCTTTCAAAATAAGTATACAAAAGCTTTCTTGTATTTCTGCTGTACTCAGTTGGTTATACTCAGTTTGGCAGTGGATCTTAGGGAGTTCTGTATGCAACAGAGTATGCAATTGTTTTAGAGTGTTGGGGGAAAGAAAAGAATGCTTATTATGTTTGCTGTAATGATATTTGAAATTCTGTTCAAGATGGACAAAATATTGGAATCAAGCACATTCCTGCAACCCAGTGTGGTATTTGGGTTCGAACCAGCAATGGAGGTCATTTTGCTTCACCAAATTATCCTGACTCATATCCACCAAACAAGGAGTGTATCTATATTTTGGAAGGTATTTGACAAATCCTTTTCTTTTTTCAGATGAACTTTTACTTCTCTGTAAAACTGAAGGCATTAGCTAAATGCCCTGTTTAAACAAGTTGGAATAAAAAATGAGTGTTTGAGTTAAATAAAAATAAAGATTTATAAATATTGAATATATTAACAAAATTATAGTTAATTATTAATGGGAATTTTTAATTGTTTTCAACTAAGTGTATTACTGTATATGAGAATTTCTCTGATAAGGAATGTAAATTCAGTGATGTACCTTACTGGGCCTCTGTACATGTTGATGAGCTCTTTGGTTTTTCTCTATATCACATATAGATTTTATATTATCTTTTATAAAATAAGCAATCATTAGCCTTTCACCTCTCCTAATTTTAGTCAGCAAAATATACTTAGCTAATTTAATAAATGTCATATACCACAGGGAAATATTACTATAATTCTACAACATAGTGTGATTATACCTGTGAAAGAGTTTTATTATGGCTTCTACATGCATAGTACCCAGTATAATTCTCTGATGTGAATGAAGCATAAAGGGATTGACTTGTTTGTCTTATCTGTCCACACATGTATGTCTCCTTTATCCTGCCCTCTTTGCTTACTCTTCTTTATAGCTGCTCCTCGTCAACGAATAGAGCTGACCTTTGATGAACGCTATTATATAGAGCCATCATTTGAATGTCGATTTGATCACTTGGAAGTTCGAGATGGGCCATTTGGTTTCTCTCCTCTTATAGATCGTTACTGTGGCATGAAAAGCCCTGCATTAATTAGGTCAACAGGAAGATTCATGTGGATTAAATTTAGCTCTGATGAAGAACTTGAAGGATTAGGATTTCGAGCAAAATACTCATTCATCCCAGGTAACAAATTAAATGTCCTAAAAAAAAATAAGTTACCCTTCAGTGTATCGCTGATTTTAGAATCTAAAGATTAGAAAAGGAAAATTTGGGCTGGAGAGATGGCTCAGCAGTTAAGAGCACTGGCTGCTCTTTCAGAGGGCCTTAGTTCAATTCCCAGTAACTACATTGTGGCTCACAACCATCCATAGTGGAATCTGATGTCCTCAGCTGTCATACAGGCACACAGGCAAATAGAGCACTTATCTACATAAATAAATATTTTTAAAAGAGCAAAGGATAATTTGATTAAGGTAATTAGATTAAGACTAAAGAAATTGTCAGTCAAAAAAATCAGTCCCGAAACAAAAGAAAAAATTTTAATAGGGAACAATAGGCCATATAACATTCTAATTTTGTGGTTTATCAGATAAAGTTGCATTTTCTTCTTAAATATCTTTTAGGGCACAATTTAAGACCAACAACATAAAAATAATTCAATCCATTCTTTTCACAATTTCCAAATTTTATTTTGCAGATTATTTTAATTGTTACTTATTTACTATCCATAAATACTCTTGATAGTATTTAACAATAAAATTAATACTGCACCTGCAATTAGAGGGCTAGATCTGAGATTGCGTCTTCTCCATCTAACAGCTATACACTTAAGCACAAAGTTGTGCCTTAGACGACAACAGTAAAGTAGTTATACCTTCTGTATTAATTTCCTGAGGCTGGCATAACTAATTAATATAAATCTGGTAACCTAAAGAAAGAGAAAACAATTTTTTATAGTTCTAGAGGCTAAAAAATCCAGAATACAATAAAGCCTTACTCCCTCTAGTAACTGAATGTGTTTAATTTTGTTGGGAAGGAGTGGGATTGAGACAGTCTCTCTATGTAGCCCTAAATTGTCCTAGAACTCTCTGTGTAGATGGTGCTAGCCGTGAACACTGCCTGGCTCTGCTGAGATTAAAGGTGTGTGCCACCACAACCTGCTAGAATCTGTTCTTTATCTCTTCCATTGCTTTAAAAGACTATCTCAACATTCCTGTGTTTGTGACCATATTATTCTAACTTCTGACTTCACTTTTTTTGTCTTAAAATGCTTTTTCTTGTTTGTTTGTTTATTTACTTACTTACTTCTGTGTCTGTATCTACATGTATGTATGCACAGGGTGCCCACAGAGGCTAGAAGAGGGCATCATGTCCCCTGAAGTTACAGGTGATGTGAGCTGCCCTGTGGGTGCTAGGAACAGAAATCTCATTCTTCCTGAATGGAGCAGCAAGTGTCTTAGATGCTGGTCCATTTCTTCAAACCCAGTCTTCTAAAAATTCTTATTGAATTTTGTGTTGTAATACAATATCCACTCTTTTTTTTTATAACCATATAAAGTAAAATTCACAGGGATTTGGACGTGGATATATCTGGGCACGATTACACTGTCAACCTACTATATGTAGGTCTTCCCTATACCTGATAAGCACCCTGATCAAATGCTGTGAGAATTCCAAAGCGCATCCAGTGAAAAGTACCCATAGTCTGATGTAGCAACTCAGAAATCAGAAAATGTTATTGTGCCCAAGGAGCTTACAAACTTAACAGAATGAAAAAATAACCTCGTGCAGCAAGTGTATAAATGTTTTTGTTTTATTTTTCTAAGAGGAATTTGTTAATTGAAAAAATACACAAATGAAACTAATTATCTTGTCACTTTATGCTCAAAATCGTGAAACTTTGGTAGTTATCGCTTAAGATGGATTTCTTTATTCAGTATGCTTTTTACAAAACTGGTCATGCTATGCATAAAGCTCTATTGTTAGCTTTTTTTTTCCTTAAAAAATAAAACTACTTTGTATCTGAATCAGTAAGCATTATGTAAGTTATTTGCATTACTATTATCTGTAATACTGAAAGGACAACATTTTCAAATAGGAAAACTTGCTTAATGGACTTCAATAGCAATTTTAAGATCACAGCAAAATTGAGCAGGAAGTGGTTATCAGATATATCCCTCCACTCCCCTATATCCATATCTTGCCAAAAGTGGTATCAGTACATCACCATGGGTACATCATAATTACCCAAAGTCATTAGCTTACAATATAATATAGTTCATCCTTGGTATTATATGTCTGATGATAAGTATATGTGATAGATATCATATATCAACTGTTATTATGCAAAACAGTTTCACTGCCTAAAAACTTCTACACATCTCTGCCTCAGCCTACATTTCTGGCAACCACTGGGCCATGTTTTTCCATTTCTGTATCATAGAGTTAGGATCATATAGTATATTGACTCTTCAGGTTGACCTCTCAATTATATAAACATGAGGTTTTTCCATGGTTTGGTAGGTGATAGAGGGTATGTGTGTGTCACACATGTACTGTATATATGTTTGCCATTGTACATAGGCAGAGCTTAGTAGAAAACTTGGAGGAATCAATTCTCTACTACGTGGACTCGAAGATAATTGACAGGCAATTTATACTCTGGGTACTAAGAAGAATCACATGAGTAAAGTGTTCAGTTACAAGGACAATCTACATATGACAAAAACATGTTTATCCATAAAGGCATCTGAATAACAACAGCTGAAATAACCTCACTCCTATCAGCTACACCTGGGAGGAACATAAAAACACATTTCAAGAACAATTATATGTTTTGAAGAAACTGAGGTCACAAGTCTCTTGTCTTCCTTCCTTGTTTTCTCAAAATTGCTCAGACTTCTCATACAACTTATTCTTAGACTGCGTTCTAACATCAAGTGATAAAAATTTATGAATGTAGAACATAGAAAAGTATTTTAATGTGTATAGACTTTCCTTTTTGATGATGAAAACTAGTTTTGAAAATAAAAAAGTTAGGGGAGGGGGATATCAGGAAAGGTTTTAACATTGGCAATGTAAATGAAGACAATATTCAATAAAAATAAAAAAAAGAAAAGAAAAAACAGTAATTATTGAACAACCATGTCAACATGCTAAAACTGACCTCTACACCAGAAAAAATGGTCAGCATAGCTAGGAATGTACCACAGCTACCTATAATACAGCTACTCAGGAGGTTGAGATAGGAGTATAGCACATTTGAGGATAGACTGGACTAGATGCAAAGTTTTATCTCAAAAAGAAAACATAGTTCATATACTATGTTTTATCTAGAATTTATTACAACTAAAAGAGTCACTAATTTTTCTCAAAATGAGTAATGTAAGGAAGATGACTGAGTAAGCACAAAATTCTCACCTCTGAGAACCACTTCACAGAAATTTGAGACTAGTCATTTGTAACAAAATAAACAATCTGTTTAATTGGTCAGGTATTTAATGTTTACTGCCCATATTAACTGAAGTAATTAATGTTTTACTGTCATAAAATGCTATTACAAAATGTATATGTGAGTCACATTTTCACAAATGTGAACTTAGAGTTCGTGAAACAAAAGAAATAGACAATAAAAACATGTTTTTCAGGGCCTGGGAAGATGGTACAGTGGTTTAATTGCTTCCTGTGCACATGAAGGCCTACGCTCCCATGTAAAAGAAACCATGTAAAAATGAAAACCTGTGTGTAGCACTGGGAAGCAGAGATCAAGAGGATCCTAGAGACCTGATCCACTCAAAATCTTAAGACTCTATGTTCAATGAGAGATTAAGTTCAATTAGAGATCCTGTTTCCAATTTTTCAAAAAGTGGAACATGATATAGGAAGATACACAAGTAAACATCTATAAAATATTTTCAAAAAATATGTTTAAAATAAGTAACCAATTTTGGGCTGAAAAGATGGCTCAGAGGTAGAAAAAAGTATATGCACATAGGCCAGGCAACCTGAATTTAAAGCCCCTGTTTTCCACAAGGTGGCAGGAGAGAACTAGCTTTTGCAAGTTTTCCTGACCTCCACACACACAACTAATTAACTTAAAATCAACCAACTTTTGAAGACACTCACTTGGAGTGCTGGAGAGATGGCTCAGCGGTTAAGAGCACCAGCTACTCTTCCGCAGGTCCTGAGTTCAAATCCCAGCAACCACATGGTGGCTCATAACCGTTCGTAAGACACCTGCAGTGTACTTACATATAATAAATAAATAAATCTTTGCCAGGCAGTGGTGGCTCATGCCTTTAATCCCAGCACTTGGGAGGCAGAGGCAGGTGGATTTCTGAGTTCCAGGCCAGCCTGGTCTACAGAGTGAGTTCCAGGCCAGCCAGGGCTACACAGAGAAACCCTGTCTTGAAAAACCAAAAAAAAAAAAAAAAAGTAGTTTTATTTTTTTTAACTTATCATGAGAAATTTCTATACTCTTTATAAGTAAAGTACAAATAAGTTGTAAAATACTTAGAATTTCTGGAATATTTTATTTTTGTACCTTATAGGACTTCTGGTATTGCCTTCAGTACCTTTGGTATTACACTTGTGAAAGTATCATAAATATTAAATAATATCTATTTTTGTAGAGGAAGCTTAAGTGCGTATATAGTAGCAAATTTAGGACTATATTGAGTTTCCTGGGCTATTTTTCTATTCTGTCATGTTCCTTTTTTCTGTTAGAAAGTAATTCCAAAGTTTTTTAACCTCTAAGAAAAACAACTCATTTCAATAAATATGTCATATATAATGGGCTAAAATATAACTGTTTCTGCTGTTATTTAAAGGCATATTTCCAGTTATACACTATACAGTACGTTTAAGGCTAGCCCATATGCACTTATAATAAATAAATAGAAAAGTGGATCTCTTCTAAGTTCAAAGCCAGTCTAGTTTACATAGTAAATTCCAGGACACACAGAGAGCTATGAACAAAAACCCTGTCCAAAAATAATAGTAATAATAAATTTTTATAAAAGAAAAATGAATTTGATTAATTTTCCAAAAACTACCTATAGCTTTTTCCCAGTGCAGTTTGATTTTAATTCTGCTTTGATTTTGTGTGTGTGTGTGTAAGAGTTGGTATCTACTAGTTGACTCATTAAATAAGAATAAGTTTAGTTATACTTTAAAAAGAACAATTACTGAAATGCGTTTGAAATTAAGAAAATAGTTTACTTCACTTTCCAGTCTGTAATTTGGAGGCTTTCTAAAGTATCTTCAGTTAATGTCAATATTAATAGGTATTAAGTGTCCTCTTATTTGGAGTGAACCACATATATGAAATTGGTTTTCCAGATAATGTATATAGTTAGTCTTATATTTGTGGTTCCTATTTTAACTGAGAAATAATTTCTGAGGCATCTGTATAATATTTTTGAACAAAACATTTGACTGATTAAATATGAATATTTATAAGCATTAGGTATTTTATATTTGCAAATATCACCACTACTCATTGAAGCAGTCATTTTAGAAAATACTTAATATAACTCAAACAAAGGAAATATATTACTTTTAAGGCTGAACAGTATTCCATTGCATTAAATATACCATATTTTATTTATCTGTCCGTGTGTTAGTGAACTAGCTACTACATAAGTTAATGTTCTCAATACAATAAATATTCATGATGAAATAAAAAATTACAAATTTTCATTAAATAGTAATCCCATAAACATTGTCTTAAATGACTAGTGATATGCAGTATCTGTCAATGAAAATGTCCCTTATATTGATATGTAATGATGCTTTAAACATAACTTTAAGTTAGGTCTGAAAAGCTCAGTACCAATGACTTTCTTCTCTTTTCTGTTACAGATCCAGACTTTACTTACCTTGGAGGTATTTTAAATCCCATTCCAGGTTTAGTATATTACCTCTTTCTTTGTGTGACATTTTTTGTTAGTTTTATTTTTCTTTGAATATCTTTTATTGTCCCCTAGATTGCCAATTTGAGCTCTCAGGAGCTGATGGAATAGTGCGGTCTAGCCAAGTAGAACAAGAAGAGAAAACAAAGCCTGGCCAAGCAGTTGATTGCATATGGACAATTAAAGCTACTCCGAAAGCCAAGGTACTGTGTGTTATATGTTGACTTACTTCAGAGAAGAACATTAGAAGGTGTGATTTCTGTAATGTATTGTTTGATTCATGTAAATATTTGTGACTCTTTAAGTTCTTTTGTTTCGTTTACTGTATTGGGCACCTATGAAGATCATAGTGTTTTTGTAGTTAAATAAACTGAGATAGAAATAATTTAAAATATTATATATGTATGTGTGTATATATACATATATGTGTGTATATATTAAAGTTTTTTAATTTTTAAGTGTGTACATGCACAAAGGCACACAGCACACCTGTGGGAGTCATAGGACAACTTCATGGAGTTGATTTTCTTCTTCTGGGGGTAAATTCAGGTCACTGGAATTGCACAGTACATTTTTTTACTTGCTGAGCAATCTCATCAACTTCATATTAAGTTTCTTAATCTTGAAAGATTATGGTTTTTAAAAAAATCTGTGGAATCCTAAATGGTAAATGTAAGTATTGATCAAACACTTGTGGGTTTGTGTGGGGGTTTTGTTTTGTCTTGGGGGGGGGGTGATTCTGGAGTTGTTTTGTTTTGTTTTGTTTATGTGCTTTAGGGTCTGGGAAGATGGCATGGTGAGTAAAGTACTCACTGTGTTAGGCATGAAGCCCTGAGTTAAGATACACAGCATTCACATAAAGCCCAGGCCCCTTCGTGGTAGTGCACTTCTGTAACACCTGCACAGGAAAGGAGTAGACAGGCAGATCCCAGAAATCTGCTGCTCAGACAGTCCAGCTGAAATGGGGAGTTCAAGGTTCTGTAAGAAACCCTGCCTCAAAAATTAACTAGGTGACAAGCAAGCCAGAGAGAAGATAATCCATGTCCACCTCTGTACACACATAATCTCAATCTCTCTCTCTCTCTCTCTCTCTCTCTCTCTCTCTCTCTCTCTCTCTCCCCCCCCCAAGAAGTTAATATGTTATAGAGGGTTGGTCACATCAGTAAGAAAACATTGAATTCATTGTTCTCACTGTTCATTGTTCTCACTGTGCTGCCATCTGCTGATCATGTGAAACTTATGGACAGTGTTGTAGAAAAGAATGCCTTTAAATAACTGAGATTGATTGTTGACTACTTTTGCTTTTTGTTTTTAATTTGTACTTCTAGGAATATCAACAGATAAAATTAGACTTACTTTATGCATTTGTTTAAAAAGGAAAAGAATGAAAGAAGAGCAGAAAGAATATATGATTTTGGGGCAAACCTGGGCTACATAACTGAAACCCTGACCCTCCCACAAAAAAAAAAAAAAAAAAAAAAAAAAACATGAAAATGAGATTTATATTTGGAAAATGATAGGTAACCTGAAAACACTTTAATTATTTATTTTTATTTTATGTGCATTGGTGTTTTGCCTGCATGTATGTCTGTTACAGACAGTTGTACAGTTGTAAGCTGCCATGTGGGTGCTAGGAATTGAACCTGGGACCTCTAGAAGAACACTCAGTGCTCTTAGACACTGAACCATTTCTCCACACCCCCCACCCCTAAAAACAGGTCAAAAACACTTATAATTGTTGGACAGAACTTGCCAGGTATTCCCTAAAGAACAAATATAAGTTCAAAATAAAGCCAGTAATTCTTATGAAAACAGGCAACTGAATACTTACTACAGTAAAATAAAATTGATGTTATAAATGCCTCTGGTAACTTCAGTTAATTGTTACTGCTGGGGAGGAGGATATTCCAGTTTTGTTTTAACACTGACTCTGAAAAATAAATAAATAAATCAAGCCTAGGCCTTGTGTGGTCATTGTGAGGCCCTTAGAAACCGAACCCTTAGCTGAGCGGTGGTGGCACACGCCTGTAATCCCAGCACTTGGGAGGCAGAGGCAGGTGGATTTCTGAGTTCGAGGCCAGCCTGGTCTACAGAGTGAGTTCCAGGACAGCCAGGACTATACAGAGAAACCCTGTCTCGAAAAAACCAAAAATCCAAACACCAAAAAAAAAATAAAAATAAAAAAATAAAAATAAAAAAAAAAGAAACAGAACCCTTAGAGGGTGATGACTAAACATGACAGGTAAACAAGGAAACATTTGTAGGGGCTTGTTCTCTGGTGAGATGGTGCTAGGATCTCTCCTGTGGTTTCATACCTAGAAAATTACCTCTGTGTCTGGGATGAATTAATATTTCCTGGTCAATCCAGGAAGCAAAAATCACAAAAATTAAAAGGGGTCATATCCTAAGCTCACAACAACTTTAAGGCACTTGTCAAAAATTAATCCATAATAGCCAAATATACTACAGAACTTGTATCTGTAAAATCCCACTGAATGTTACCTCCCAATCCCACATTAGGTGACTGCTCTGCTCATAGTCCATCTGGAGGTAAGAACAGACAAAACAAAAAGTTCACTCTCCTAGATTTTAGAGTTCCAAGAACTATGTTCTACAAGAAGGAGCAGAAAGATAAGGAAAGAAAAATGGACAGGTAGATTTTTTTTCAAACTTTTTAAAAAAGTTATATAGAACTTCAATGATAAAACAAATTGTTACTCAAAGAGATGAGGAAATTTATTAATTGGCACATGTAGCAGCATTTTTAAGGAATTTTTTCAAGAATTGTTGAAAGACAAGAACAGTGGCTCTCCCACACAAATATGTATATATACATATATACATATGTGTATGTGTGTATGTGTATATGTATATATAGATATAGATATATATCTTAAATGATGTATAGATTGAACCACAGATAGAAAAAAATTATAAAAAAAACTTGAGAATAGGAACATTGTCTTTAAAGGGATATTTATTCATTTCTCGATACCATGTATTACATATGTGAGTCCATATACATAATTTATATAGTACATGAATATTATAGCATATGTGTAGAGCACAGAACATAACATGCTAGAGTCAGTTCTTTCAATTCTTGGAGCCCACAAATCAAACTCAGGTTATCAGGCTTCACAGTAGGTGCTTGTACCTACTGAGCCATCTTGCTTGCCTGATGCTATTTAGATTGACTCTAGAAACCTTCCATAGTGAAATAGAATCTCAAAGACATATGTATCTTAAAAGTAAGAAAAATAAGAGCTGGTAGCCTACATTGCTATATCTGAGCTGATTTAAGAAGGCAAAGCTAAAGGATTTCTGGACAAAAATAATAAATGAACTGAGTGCTGCATTTTAAAAAACCAAGTAAGTCCTGTTTGTAGGATAACTATATATAAATATTTAAAAGGAAAGTGAGAGATGTGACTGGGGAGTTGGCTCAGTGGGTAAAGTGCTTTCTATATAAGCATTAGGAACCTGAGTTTAGATTGCTTACACCTATGTAGGGCAGCTGGTTAGAACTGGGCATGTCTGTATCCAAAACACTGACAGAGAGGGGTAAAGTGGAAGCAGGGGCAGGCAGATCCAAGTAGCCAGTCACTCTGGGAGAAATGGTGAGGCCCAGACAATTAAGAAACCCTGTATAAAAAAATAAGAAAAAGTAAGAGGAAGACACCCAACATCAACATCTGGCCTCTAAATATCAATGCCAGGCAAGCATACCTCTACACTTAAGAATGTGTGCATCTTACATACACACAAATGAATGAATGAATGGTAATAAATGCCAACAAATGCCAAAAAATGCATATTTATTAAGTAGGAATCCAAACTCACTATTCACAATAAAAATGTAATTTAAGATCTTGCAGATTAGAGCCTCAAAGAACACAAAGCATACAATAAAAAATATTTTAAAATTCCTTTTACAATAATTTTCACCTCAATAATTAATAAACTAGAGATAAAAATTAAGGATCTTAAGATTTAAATATGTAGTATGTTGACCATAACATCTAGTGAGTATTTTTTATCAGCATAGACTTTTTCAAACTTGACTCACTTATTCGACCAGTGTTTCTCATATATGTCATAACCCATTAGAGCTTTGAATGACCCATTAGAGCTTTGAATGACCCGTTCACAGGAGTCACCTAAAATGATCAGTCAACACAGATATTTGTATCATGATTTATAGCAGTAACAAAATTAAAGCCACAAAGGAGCAACAAAAATAACTTTATGGTTGTGGATCTGTAGTGGTAGGTGGTTAATCTACTCTAATCTCTCAGGCAGCCACCCAAATGCTATGGATTCTCAAAATATCACACAGACACAGCCTTATATTTAATATGCCTTAATCAGCTCAATGGCTGGGCACTTCCAAACCTCCCCATGGTTAACACACTCTCCCCTCCAATACTCATGAATTATTTCTTACTAAAACCTATATTCCATCCTGGTCACTCTAGACCGAGGCCTATAGCCCTCCAGGGCTGACTCTTATATGTTGGCAGTCTCTTTGTCCTACACTTCTCAGACCTGATCTTTGTGCTTTTCTGGCCTGGCAGTTCTGCCTCTTCTAATTCCCTCAGTTCCCTTACCCAGGAAAACTAAAGTCCCACCTCTGTCTCCCTCTCCTGCCATTGGCCGCCAACAACTTTTTTTTATCAATTAGAACCAATTGGAGTCAGGGACACTCAGCATCTTACATTCAGGAATATCATGTAATTTTTTGGGAGCCCAATTAACATAATACAAACAATAAGCAAAATCTACAACATTTCTCCCTTTGTATCCATTATAAAGGCCTTTTCTCTCAGATATACATTGAACATAGTTACAAGTTATGTAAACTATGTTATATCATACATTAATAACATCTAGTCTATCAATTTTGTTAGTTTAGGTATATCACTCTAACATCTATCCTAACTTTAAAAGTTTATAATTTTGTACCTGAATTATATTTTCATTTTAACTTGTATTACCATCTAAAACCCATCCTTTCAAATCCACATTATCTTCCTCTATGCTAAACAACTTAAGTTTGATTGAGACTATAAGTAGTCTTCAACCCTGTCAAAGATCCAAGAATGAATTAAATATTACCTGAATATATAGTAAGCATAAAAACATAGCTTTTAAAATTTAACCAATTCGTAGAAACATCTGACTACCTGAACAGGTCCCCATTCCTCAAAATGTTGGAGCATGTCTTCAGCCTTCTGGCCCAGAACCATCTGAGAGACCGTAAGTGAAGCAGGAAATATGAAGGACTGGCTTACCCTGTATTGGCAGAGCTAAGCTGTTGACTATCTCACATCATGTGTCTTCTTGGAAAGTATTTTTGTCTGTAGATGAACTAGGACAATTCTTGCCCAGTGGCTACCTTGTCACAACTGGAGCAACTCCATAGGGAGGTTATAATGCTTAATATCTTCTTTGAACCTTGAAGGGGGTACTGGAAGGAGAAAACATGTCTCCTTGTAAAAATTTTCATTAATAATGAAATGCCTTTAAGTGTCATGTTTTGTGGATTTTAGGTGTTTTTGAAGACTATTATAAATTACATCTGAACTATTATACTTTGACTACTATTAGCTAATTTTTTTGAATAATGGAAAGTACCATATTATAATTTATTTAGAATCTAATATAACCATGAGTTTACTATCTGGCCCTGAACTTGCATTACTTAATCATCCTCAGTGGTTTGTAATAGTAGCAATTAGAAGGACTACATCTAAGCTTTGTATTCTTTTTTTTCTTTCTTTTTTTTTTTTTTCCGAGACAGGGTTTTTCTGTATAGCCCTGGCTGTCCTGGAACTCACTCTGTAGACCAGGCTGGCCTGGAACTCAGAAATCCACCTGCCTCAGCCTCCCAAGTGCTGGGATTAAAGGCGTGCACCACCACCACCCGGCTTAAGCTTTGTATTCTTAAATGAGTTGTATAGACACAGTGTCTATCTAAAAATAACAATATTAATTTCAAATTTTATCAATATAAAAAATTTATACTTGGGGGAGGTGGGAGTAGGTCAGGTGGAGGGGCATATACATGGAGGCAGGGGGTGGGAGGAGGTTGGGGGCCTTTGGGGAGGGGGGAAATCGGGAAATTTACCATTGGCAATGTAAGTGAAGACGATGTTCAATTAAAAACAAATAAATAAATAAATAAATCTTTTTAAAAAAAGAAAAAATATACCAATGAAAAGCTTAAATTTGTATCAATATACAAATTCTGTACCAATGTAAGAAATTATAACTTCAATTTTGTATCGATTATAAAGATTTTTTTTTACCAATGTAAGATTATGGCTATACAATGTTTTGTTCAAGAATAAATTTAGTAATACATCTCATATATTTCCTCCCTAAATAGTTAAAATTATAGCTGTTGTCAAATTATCTCTTAAAATGAGAACCTATCTATAATTTATAAAATAACCATAGCCAGACACCCAAATCCAAGGGATCAGGTTGATGACTCTCCACAACTTCTTCCTGCTGAATTGGGGCAATTAAAAATTTTTAAAGGGATGGGGAGGGATAGAAAAATTAGAAAAATTGGTTTGATTTAAAGAAGCTAGCTTTAGCATGTTATCTAGTCTCTGTATGCTTAGAAGGCTCAGGGATTGACTGAAATTTTGACTGGATACATTTGAAAGGCTGAAGGAACTGAGTGCATCAGGAATCCATAGCTATTCCTGAGGCTGCTCTGGAAGCAAGTCTATGGAAACAGCATCAAGGATGAATGTTTATTCCTTGTTTGAGCAGGTGAAAGACAACTATCCTTTTATGAGGTCATTTGATCAGTAACCAATTGTAATAGATCTTTCATTCATGGCATGTGAAGAATGGCATGATGAATCTTAAGGATTTTATGACCAACAAGAAATCTTGTCTAATTTTAGCTGAAGTTTATCTAGAGACACTTTCCTGTCTGAGCCAATTACAGGGCTGTTCCCATGTGGAAGAATCAGTAAATTATGTTACCTGTCCTGTTTGATCTTCTCGAATTTTCTGTCATTAGCCAAGATCTTTAGGGGATCTTCCCCTATCATATCTGATCCATATCACCTTGGAAGGGGCCCAAAGCCTTTTCTTCTTTCCTGTTAACACAAATATAGAGCCTCTCTCCCAAAATAGTATGTCCTTGGTCCAGTAAACCGAAATTATCAAAGGTATAGATTGATTCAAATTACTAGCCTCTTTTCTTTTTATGCCTGTTCTATTTGTACCTATAGGGATTTTTAGTATCATAAACACCAAACTTACAATCACACACATTTTGATAATTAAAACTATTTAAAGCAATTAAAGTAATCTAAACAAATACTGTCTTTTGAGACAGTGCTCTTTCACTATCCCCTGCCTTGTTCTTAAGTGATTAATTTTTAATTGAGATCAAGGCCTAAATAATGTCCTTTCTATGAAGATTAATATTTTTTTGTGTGTGTAACCTTCTCTTTATATAACTTGAATTAACATCCTTTCCTATGTATTTAGATTTAGTTGAATTCCATTCTACCTACTGTATAAGCCTATATCTAGACTATTTATTTGTCATACCAGGCTAAACAATCTCAGTTTTCCTGTGGAACCTATGTTCAAAGAACCCAAATGCCTTCCCTGGCATAAGCTTTTTCAAATTTCCATTGAATCGTTTTTCTCATTCATTCTACATTCTGTAGAGCTTAATACTTTATCATTATTTGTTGAAATAGGGTTTCTCTCTACTTCTATGTCTTTGTTTTTTTATATGTGACATCAAAGGCCTGGACTTCTATATTCCATGTATAAACAATTACCACTATATGTCTATCTTTTATTTATCTGATGGCAAGTAGCCTCTACCATCTGTCTCTCTGTTTTCTGAGCAGCCTTTTTTATACAGCAGGTGCTCCCAGCACCTCTCAGTTTAAACTCTCTGCGGCACCTACACGCCTTTGAGAAGGGTCCCGGGTAAATACCAGCCAACTAGCTATGTCTGGGTCAGCATGGGGGACTTAACTATCCCAGCACACGCCATGAACCCCAGAATTATGTATGCCAATTTACTATGATTTTTGTCCTAGCCCATGGGAAGGAACCATGTGGCTCAGGCAAAACCCACAACTCTGCTAAGAAACCAGTTTTTCCTAATTCCTAATCTCACATCATGGTGTGTATTTTCCATTTGAGAACCTCCAATTAATTTTGAAAGTAAGTTGGAGCCCAATGTTGGGCACCATGTGTGTATTGAGCTTTAGTAAACTTTCTTTCATGGATGTGGGTGCCTTTGCATTTGGGACATAGATGTTCAGAATTAAGACTTCATCTTGATGGATTTTTCCTTTGATGAGTATGAAGTGTCCTTCCCCATTTCTTTTGATTACTTTTTATTCAAAATCTATTTTATTACATATTGGAATGGCTACTCCAGCTTGTTTCTTGGGACCATTAGCTTGGAAAACCTTTTTCCAGCTGTTTACTCTGAGGTGTGTCTGTGTTGTTAGGTTTGCTTCTTGTATACAGCAGAATGTTGGATCCTGTTATGTATCCAATTTGCTACCCTGTGTTGATTTATTGGTGAATTGAGTCCGTTGATGTTGAGAGATGTTAATGAGCAATGATTGTTGCTTCCTGTTATTTTGTTATCAGAGATGGCACTATGTGTGTGCAATTCTCTTTGGGGTTTGTTGTGAGATGAATAATTTCTTGTGTTTTCTTGGGTGTAGTTACTCTCCTTATATTGAAGTTTTCCTTCTAGTATCCTCTGTAAGGGTGTATTAATAAAAAGATACTGTTTAAATTTGGTTTTGTTATGAAATATCTTGTTTTCTCCATCTATGGTGATTGAGATTTTTGCTAGTAGCCTGGGCTGGCATCTGTGATCTCTTAGGGTTTGCAAGACCAGCTTACTAAAGAATCTGAAGCAGAATAAGTTTGAGTTTCAGGGTAGCCTTGGAGGCCTTAAAAAAATTTTTTTTCACCCAAAAGGCATAAGTCAAATACAGCAAAGTTTTAAAACTCTTATTAGAAAGAACTAAATAAGACCGGGCGGTGGTGGCGCATGCCTTTAATCCCAGCACTTGGGAGGCAGAGGCAGGTGGATTTCTGAGTTCCAGGCCAGCCAGGGCTACACAGAGAAACCCTGTCTCAAAAAAACCAAAAAAAAAAAAAAAAGAAAAGAAAAGAAGGAAGGAAGGAAGGAAGGAAGGAAGGAAGGAAGGACTAAATAGAAGTAAACACACAATTATCTTTTAAAAGGTCAGCAAAACCAGAAAAAAAAAAAAAGCCAGGTGTGGTGGTGCACACCTGTAATCCCAGCACTTGGGAGGCAGAGGCAGGTGGATAGTTCAGCATTCCCACAAGACCTTAGGACCTAGGTGCAATCCCTAGAACTCACATGAAAAGACTGGTGTGTTATGAGATTGTAATCTCAGCACTAGGAAAATAATAACACACCCTTGGGGCTTGCCAGTCTAGTCTAATCTGAAAATTCCAGAGCCCAGTGAGAAATGTTATCTCAAAACCCAAGGCAGACGACTCTTGAGTCCTCTAACCTGTGAGTCTACATTGTGACTGCCCCCACCATAGGGGAGGGCGTGTTGTCTAGGGAGATGGTTCAGTCACTGAAATGCTTGCTACACAAGGATGAGAGCCTGGGTGTAATTGCCATCACCCACAAAAGCTAGAGACACAAGTATACCCAGTAATCCCAGCACTGGAGAGGCAGATAACCTCATGCTTGCTAACCATCCCGTCTAACTAAATTGGCAAGATTCAGTGACAAACCCTGTCTCAAAAATAATGTGGAGAGTGATTAGGAAGATAGCCAGTGCTGACATCTGGCAATGACATGCATACATGTATCTTTTTCATTACCTTTTTTTTTTTTTTTTTTTTTTTTTTTTTTTTTTTGGTTTTTCGAGACAGGATTTCTCTGTGTGGTCCTGGCTGTCCTGGAACTCACTCTGTAGACCAGGCTGGCCTCGAACTCAGAAATCCACCTGCCTCTGCCTCCCAAGTGCTGGGATTACAGGTGTGCGCCACCACGCCCGGCTCATTACCTTTTTTTTTTATTGTGCTTTGTAAATGTCACACTATACTCACATATATGTTTGTTTACTTACAGACATGTATACATTGTAGGCTAGTGGCTTTAATGGAGATTTCTCAAAGAAACCATATGAATACATATCAAATAGAATTAAAGCCAAAAGATAAAAATAACTTATACAGACCTATTATATAATCAATGAAATTGGAAGCTATAATCAAAAATTTCCCAACAACCCAGGCCTAGACAAATTCACCACTGAATTGTATCAAACTTTCAAGAAAAGTTTCATACCAATTCTTGTGACCTTGCTCCACAGAATACAGAGTAAAGGAAGATTATTCCATTCATTCTATGATGTCAGTATTATTTTGATACAAAAACCAGGTAAAGCAACAAGAAAACTATAAAAAATTTTCTTTGATAAATATAGATTCTGAACTTCTCGACAAAATACTTGGAAACAGAATTCAGGAACACATTATATTTTGATCAGGAGAGTGAGCTCCGTCGCCAAAAGGCAAGGTTGGTTCAACATAAATGTAATGTGCCATATAAACAGACTATTGGACAAAAAATACATAACCATCTTGATTGTTCCCACAGAAGCATTCAAAAGATTTAACATACCTTCATGATAAAAATTATGGAGATGTTAGAATAGGTGGAATATACCTCAAAATAATGAAGACTATATACCATAAGCATTTAGGCCATTTTTTTTTAAAAGATTTATCTATTTATTTTATGTATCTGAGTACACTGTAACTTTCTTCAGACACACCAGAAAAGGCACCTGATTTCATTACAGATGGTTGTGAGCTACCATGTGGTTGCTGGAAATTGAACTCAGGACCTTCCAAAGCAGTCAGTGCTCTTTTTTTTTTTTCTTCTTCTTTTTTTTTTATTTTTATTTTCTATATTCTATGTTTACATTCCAAAGGCTTTCCCCTTTCCCAGTTCCCACCCACCATAGTTCCCATAGTTCCTCTCCCCCCCAACTATTCCCCAATCATTCCCCCTCCCCCCTCGGTTTCTTTACTAAACTGGATGCAATCTTTACAGGCCCAGGGTCCTCTCCTTTCTTCTTCTTGGGAATCATTTGACTTGCTATTTGTGTCTTGAGTATTTAGGGCTTCTGGGCTCATTAATATCCACTTATCAGTGATTGCATTTCATGTGCATTCTTTTGTGATTGGGTTAATTCACTCAGGATGATATTTTCCAGGTCTAACTATTTACCTACAAATTGCATGAATTCATTATTTTTAATTGCTGAGTAGTATTCCATTGTATAAATATACCACATTTTCTGTATCCATTCCTCCTTTGAGGGATATTTGGGCTCCTTCCAATTTCTGGCTATTATAAACAAGGCTGCTATAAACATAGTGGAGCATGTGTCTTTATTGCATGCAGGGGTATATGCCCAGGAGTGGTATGCCAGGGTCCTCTGGAAGTGACATGCCCAATTTTCTGAGGAACCGCCAAACTGATTTCCAGAGCGGTTTTACCATTTTGCAATCCCACCAACAGTGGAGGAGTGTTCCTCTTTCTCCACATCCTCTCCAGCACCTGTTGTCTCTTGAGTTTTTAATCTTAGCCATTCTGACTGGTGTGAGGTGGAATCTCAGGGTTGTTTTGATTTGCATTTCCCTGATGACTAATGATGTTGAACATCTTTTAAGGTGTTTCTCGGCCATCCGAATTTCTTCTGGTGAAAATTCTTTGTTTAGCTCTGTGCCCCATTTTTTTGATAGGGTTATTTGGTTCTTTGGGGTCTAACTTCTTGAGTTCTTTGTATATATTGGATATTAGCCCTCTGTCGGATGTGGGGTTGGTGAAGATCTTTTCCCACTTTGTTGGTTGCCATTTTGTCCTTCTGACAGTGTCCTTTGCTTTGCAGAAACTTTGTAATTTTATGAGGTCCCATTTGTCGATTCTTGACCTTAGTGCATAAGCTATTGGTGTTCTGTTCAGGAACTTTTCCCCTGTGCCCAAGTCCTCCAGGGTCTTCCCAAGTTTCTTTTCTAATAGTTTCAGTGTGTCTGGTTTTATGTGGAGGTCCTTGATCCACTTGGAGTTGATCTTAGTGCAAAGAGATAAGAGTGGGTCAATTCGCATTCTTCTGCATGTTGACCTCCAGTTGAACCAGCACCATTTGTTGAAAAGGCTATCTTTATTCCACCAGATGGTTGTGGCTCCTTTATCAAAGATCAAGTGACCATAAGTCTGTGGGTTAATTTCTGGGTCTTCAATCCTGTTCCATTGATCTGCTTGCCTGTTGCTATACCAATACCATGCAGTTTTTAACACAATTGCTCTGTAGTACTGCTTGAGGTCAGGGATATTGATTCCCCCAGAAGTCCTTTTATTGTTGAGAATAGTTTTAGCTATCCTGGGTTTTTTGTTGCTCCAGATGAATTTGAGAATTGCTCTTTCTAGATCTATGAAGAATTGAGTTGGGATTTTGATGGGGATCGCATTGAATCTGTATCTTGCTTTTGGCAAGATGGCCATTTTTACTATATTGATCCTGCCAATCCAGGAGCAAGAAATATTTTTCCAACTTCTGAGGTCTTCTTCGATTTCTTTCTTCAAGGACTTGAAGTTCCTGTTGTACAGATCTTTCGCTTGTTTGGTTAGAGTTATGCCAAGATACTTTATGTTGTTTGTGGCTATTGTGAAGGGTGTTATTTCCCTAATTTCTTTCTCAGCCTGCTTGTCCTTTGAGTACAAGAAGGCCACTGACTTGCTTGAGTTAATTTTATAACCTGCCACTTTGCTGAAGTTGTTTATCAGCTGTAGAAGTTCTCTGGTGGAGTTTTTTGGGTCGCTTAGGTAAACTATCATATCGTCTGCAAATAATGATAGTTTCACTTCTTCCTTTCCAATTTGTATCCCTTTGACTTCCTTATGTTGTCTAATTGCTCTTGCTAGAACTTCAAGTACTATATTGAAAAGATATGGAGAGAGAGGGCAGCCTTGTCTAGTCCCTGATTTTAGTGGGAATGCTTCAAGTTTCTCTCCATTTATTTTGATGTTGGCTACTGGTTTGCTGTAGATTGCTTTTACTATGTTTAGGTATGGGCCTTGAATTCCTGCTTTTTCCAAGACTTTTAGCATGAAAGGATGCTGAATTTTGTCGAATGCTTTTTCAGCATCTAATGAGATGACCATGTGGTTTTTTTCTTTCAGTTTGTTTATGTAGTGGATTACATTGATGGATTTCCGTATATTGAACCATCCCTGCATCCCTGGGATGAAGCCTACTTGATCATGGTGGATGATCGTTTTGAAGTGCTCTTCGATTCGGTTAGCAAGAATTTTATTTAGTATTTTTGCATCGATATTCATAAGAGAAATTGGCCTGTAGTTCTCTTTCTTTGTTGGATCTTTTTGTGGTTTAGGTATTAGCGTAATTGTGGCTTCGAAGAATGAGTTGGGCAGTGTCCCTTCTCTCTCTATTTTGTGGAATAGTTTGAAAAGTATTGGTGTTAAGTCTTCTTTGAAGGTCTGGTAGAATTCTGCACTAAAACCATCTGGTCCCGTACTTTTTTTGGTTGGGAGGCTTTCTATAACCCCTTCTATTTCTTTAGGGGTTATGGGACTATTTAGCTGATATACTTGATGCTGATTTAATTTTGGTATTTGATATCTGTCTAGGAAATTGTCCATATCCTCCAGATTCTCCAGTTGTTTTGAGTATAGACTTTTGTAGTAGGATCTGATGATCTTTTGAGTTTCCTCAGTTTCTGTTGTTATGTCTCCCTTTTCATTTCTAATTTTGTTAATTTGTATACTGTCTCTGTGTCCTTTGGTTAGTCTGGCTAAGGGTTTATCTATCTTGTTGATTTTCTCAAAGAACCAGCTCCTGGTCTTGTTGATTCTTTGTATGGTTCTCTTTGTTTCTATTTGATTGATTTCAGCCCTGAGTTTGATGATTTCTTGTCTTCTACTCCTCCTGGGTGAATTAACTTGTTTTTCTTCCAGGGCTTTAAGGTGTGCCGTTAAGCTGCTAGTGTATGCTCTCTCCAGTTTCTTTTTGGATGCACTTAGAGCTATGAGTTTTCCTCTTAGCACTGCTTTCATTGTGTCCCATAGATTTGGGTAGGTTGTACCTTCATTTTCATTGAATTCTAAAAAGTCTTTGATTTCTTTTTTTATTTCTTTCTTGACCAAGGTGTCATTGAGTAGAGTATTGTTCAGTTTCCATGTGTATGTGGGCTTTCTGTTGTTTTTGTTGCTATTGAAGACCACTCTTACTCCATGGTGATCTGATAGGAGGCATGGGATTAGCTCGATCTTCTTGTATTTGTTGACATCTGTCTTGTGACCAATTATATCGTCTATTTTGGAGAAGGTACCATGCGGTGCTGAGAAAAAGGTATATTCTTTAGCTTTAGGATGAAATGTTCTATATATATCTGTTAAATCCAATTGGTCCAGAGTTTCAATTAGTTTCACTGTGTCCCTGTTTAGTTTCTGCTTTCCTGATCGGTCCATTGAGGAGAGTGGAGTGTTGAAGTCACCCACAATTATTGTGTTCGGTGTAATGTGTGCTGTAAGCTTTAGTAAGGTTTCTTTTACGAATGAGGGTGCCCTTGCATTTGGAGCATAGATGTTCAGTATTGAGAGCTCTTCTTGGTGGATTTTCCCTTTGGCCAGCAAGAAGTGACCTTCTGAGTCTCTTTTGATGATTTTAGGTTGGAAGTCAATTTTATCTGATATTAGAATGGCTACTCCAGCTTGTTTCCTGAGACCATTTGCTTGTAAAATTGTCTTCCAGCCTTTTACCCTAAGGCAGTGTTTGTCTTTAACACTGAGATGTGTTTCCTGTATGCAGCAAAATGTAGGGTCCTGTTTCCGTATCCAGTCTGTTAATCTATGTCTTTTTATTGGGGAATTGAGTCCATTGATGTTAAGAGATATTAAGGAATAGTAATTATTACCTCCAGACATTTTTGAAATTATATTTATTTATCTTATTTATTTTTTATATTCGGAGGTTATCTTCTTTTGGGTTTGATGAGAGGAGGTTTCTATCTTGCTTCTTCCCGGGTGTAGTTTCCGTCCTTGTCTTGGTGTTTTCCCCCTATTATCCTTTGTAGGGCTGGATTTGTGGAAAGATATCTTGCAAATTTGGTTTTGTCATGGAATACCTTGATTTCTCCATCAATGGCGATTGAGAGTTTTGCTGGGTAAAGTAGTTTTGGCTGAAGTTTGTGTTCTCTTAGAGTTTGCATGATATCTGCCCAGGATCTTCTAGCTTTCATGGTCTCAGGTGAGAAGTCTGGTGTTATTCTGATAGGTCTTCCTTTATATGTTACTTGGCCTTTTTCTCTTGCTGCCTTTAGTATTCTTTCTTTGTTTATTACATTTGGAGTTTTGATTATTATGTGACGGGATGTATTTCTGTTCTGGTCCAGTCTGTTTGGGTTTCTATAGGCTTCTTGTATATTCATGGGCATCTCTCTCCTTAGGTTGGGGAAGTTTTCTTCCATAATTTTATAGAAGATATTAGCTGGCCCTTTAACTTGTAAATCTTCACTCTCATCTATACCTATAATCCTTAGGTTTGGTCTTCTCATAGTGTCTTGGATTTCCTGGATGTTTTGGGTTACCACCTTTTTGCATTTAGTATTTTCTTTGACTGTTGAATCAATGGTTCCTATGGTATCTTCGGCTTCTGAGATTCTGTCTTCTATCTCTTGTATTCTATTGTTGATACTTGCATCTATGGCCCCTGATTTCTTTCCAAGGTTTTCTATCTCCAATGTTGTCTCCCTCTGTGATTTCTTAGTTGTTTCTACTTCTGTTTTTAGTATCTGGATGGATGTGCTCAGATCTTTCGCTTGCTTGATTGTGTTTTCATGTATTTCTTTAATAGATTTTTGTGCTTCCTCTTTCATAGCTTCTACTTGTTGGCCCACGTTCTTCTGTAGTTCTTTAAGTGACTTTTGTCTTTCTTCCTTATTGTCTTCTTCTTTTTGATCCATCTTCTCCTGAATTTCTTGAAGTGATTTTTGTATTTGCCTCGTAAAGGCTTCTAACTTTTGATCCATTTTCTCCTCTATTTCTTTATGAGATTTTTCTATGTGTTCAGCTACCAGCATCCTGACCAGTGATTTTATATCCAAGTCTTGTTTTTCTGGTGTTTTGGGGTATCCAGGGATTCCTGTTGTTGGAGAACTGGGTTCAGATGCTGTCATGTTGCCTTGATTTTTGTTAGTAACGTTCCTTCGTTTTCCTTTTGCCATCTGGTTATTTCTGGTGTTAGTTGGCCTTGTTGTCAGTGGCTGGTGTTTGAATCTCCTGTGAGGCTGGGCTCACCTGTTGTTTCTCTACTGGTGAATATGTGTGACTGCTGCTTTAAGGGATCATAAGCTGGCTGCCACCCATGCGATTGTAGCCCCTGTTGGAGTCTGTCTACCTGGGCTTCTCCAGCTGTGTCCTGGTTGCAAGGAACTCGGCCTGCTTGGCTCCAAGAGCCTAGCAGATCCCCCGTGAGGGTAGCCCTGGAAGGGGTGTCCGGCCAGAGGGCACGGGGATGTCCTACAGAGCCTAGGCGGAACTCGGCCTGCTTGGCTCCGAGACCCTAGCAGATCCCCCCCCCCGTGAGTGTAGCCCTGGAAGGGGTGTCTACCTGGGCCTTTCCAGCTGTGTCCTGGTTGCAATATGGAGGCCCGCCGCTATCGCTGGTCTAGGGGCCCGCGAGCTGGTTGCAGAAAGCAGCCTCGGTGCACGGCCAGAGGGCGCGGGGATGTCCCACAGAGCCTGGGCCTTTCCATCTGTGTCCTGGTTGCAATATGGAGGCCCGCCGCTATCGCTGGTCCAGGGGCCGGCGAGCTGGTTGCAGAACACAGCCTCGGTGCATGGCCAGAGGGCGCGGGGATCACAGTCAGTGCTCTTAACCAGTGCTCTTAACCACTGAGCCATCTCTCCATCTTCTATTAAATGGAGACAAACAGAGTTTTTCCTCTAAAATCAAGAATGAGACAAGGATGCCCATTCTACACTCTCTTATTTGCTATAGTGCTTAAGGTGTGAGAAATAGCAAGAGAATGGGATAAAGGGAGTGAAATAGGAATGACGTCAAATGATCCCTATTTGCAGGTGATGTGATTATGCACTTAAAATAAATGAGAGTCTACTAGAAAACTAGATATAATTAAATTTGGAGCATACAAAATAAATAAATTTTAAACAGTAGCTTTCATATATGCTAACAAAGAATTTAGGAAAAATATACAATTCAAAGTCAGGTGGTGGTGGCGCACGTCTGTAATCCCAGCACTCTGGGAGGCAGAGGCAGGCGGATTTCTGAGTTCCAGGACAGCCTGGTCTACAGAGTGAGTTCCAGGACAGCCAGGGCTATACAGAGAAACCCTGTCTCGAAAAAACCAAAATAATAATAATAATAACAACAACAACAACAACAACAACAATAATAATAATACAATTCAAAATAGTTCCAAAAACGTTAATGCCCAGGAATACCCCTAACTAAAGAAAAGAAAAATCACTATAGTGAAAACTTCCAAGATACTGAAAGGGGAAATAAAAAAAGACAAGACCATGGAAAGTCCTTGCATGTTCCTGGGTTGGCAGAATTAATATTGTGAAATGGCTATATTAGCAAAATTAGTCATTAAATTAACAGATTTAGTGCAGTACCTACCCAAATTCTAATGCTATGTTCCATAAACCTAGAACAAAATAATTCAAGAATCTTTATGGAACCACAAAAGACCTCAAATAAATACAGTTGGAGGTATTATAATACTGTTTCAAATTACACTGTAGAGCTACAGTGATAAAGACAGCCTGTACTAGTCTAGACAGGTCAATCAGTGAAGCAGAATAGAGAACCAAGGAATAAACCAACAAAGCTATGCCTACCTAATCCTTGAGAACAGAAATAGAAACATACACTTTTTAAAAAAAGTAAAAAGCCTATTCGATAAATTGGTGCCAGCAAAATGACGTCTACCTGCTGAAGAATGAAATTAAATTTGTATCATCCATATTGTACAAAAAAAATTTAAATAGATTAAAAACCTTAATTTAAATCTGGAGCATGGGAAACTTTTAGTTGAAACAATAGGAAATCCTCTTTAAGACCCTGCAGTAGCTGCTGAAACTTTCCAAAAAGTACTTCAGTAGTACAGGAAGTAGATCCAAGTGTCAGTAGGTGGGTCTACATGAAAAATGTTACTGCACAGCAAAGAAAAGCATCAATAGACCATACAATCTACAGAATGGGAGAAATCTTTATATCATATAGCTAATATGCAAAACAGAATGCCAGATATACTAAGTCAGCAATTGGGCAGAACCGTATAGACAAGTGTTCAAAGAAATACAAATGGCCAGTAACTATTTTCTAAAATGTTCAGCCTCCCTAGTCACCAGGTAAATGCAGTTTAAAAATGCTCTTAAGATGCTACCTCTCCCTATTGGGATAGATATCAATACATTTGACAAATGTTGGAAAAGCTGTAGAGAAACTCTACATGGTTCATAGGAGTGCAATACACTATGGAAAGGAGTTTGGATATTCCTGGAAATCTACAAATAGGACTACCATCTGACCCAGCTGTTCTACCCCTGAACATAGACTCAGAGAACTCTATACCTACTACAGAGATATTTGCATCCCCAAGTTTATTGCTACTCTTTTCACTATAGCACGGCAATAGAACTAACCTAGTTGCCCAGCAACAGATGAATAGATAAGGAAAAAAAAGTACATATTTCATTATGCAAAATGGAGTATTCAGTCTAAAAGAAAAATGAAATAACAAAATTTGAAGGAAATGGATAGACTTAGAACATATAATCTTAATCACACAATCTCAGAACAAGTCCTCATGATCTCCCTCATTCAAAGCAATAATTTTGAAAGCACTGGAAATACCTGGGAATACTGAATGTCGAAGAGTAATGAGCCAGGTATTTGTTCTTTTCACTCTCTGTTTTAATTCTAAATTGTGTCATTCATTATTGATGAATTTTATACTTTAAGGAGTTTTTATTAAAAAGAAAGCCTACAAATGACCTGTATATTTAAAGAACAGCTAAGCATCACAAAAACATAAATCAAAATTTGACCAGTTAAAATGGCTGAAAGTCAGTAGCAAATATTGAGGAGGCTGAAGAAAGGGGAACTCCTACACCTTGTTTATGTAAATATATATTAGTTGTAGCCACCATGGTAGAACCTCCTTCAAACACTAGAAATAGTACTGCCATGGGATTTAGCTCCTCTGTTATCAGATATAGCCCAAAGGAAAGTAAATCAGTGATCAAGTAGATGCTTGCACTTTCATGTTTATTCCAGTACTGTTCAGGGCAGCCAAACAATGAAGTCAAAAGATATATGAATGGTCAGAAAGCCTATATATACACAGTAGAGTATTATTCAACTGTGAAAATGAAGATTTGTCTTTCTAAGCCTAGAGGAGGTTATGTCAAGTATGTCATATAGACAAGTGCCACATGTTCTCACGTAAAATGTGGAAGGCAAAAACAGCTGATCTCCTTAGAAAGTAGAAAAATGATCTGTATAGGCTGGGAAGCAGGGGAAGAGGAAGGGAAAGGAGGAGTAACAAGTATAGCTATTCCTTGTTATACATTGTTGACAATTATCTGTGATAAGGATTATTTGTGATAAGGATGCTTTCCACAATTGATGGCTTCAGGTGGAGAGGGGGCTGGCCATTGAGAGTTTGATATGAGCAACACAATTTGGACTTGCTTTTGTCTTTTTTCTTTCTTTTGGTGGGAAGAGAGGTCTCAAGGGTGAGGGTGGACTTAGGAAGACTAGGAAGTGAGTATGATTGTGGCACATGATGTGAAATTCCCAAATAATCAATAAAATATTATGTAATAAAATTATTCTTTGCACTTTGACTTTTTACTTGGAGGAAGTACCATGTGGCTCCTCCTTGCATGTCTAAAGTGCCAAACCATTGTTCTCATTTTGCAAGCACTGTGCTGTAAAGAAGGACCATGAATAAGTGCTGTGATAAAATGGCAGCTGGTAACTGAGAAGACAATGAGTTATGTGTGATTAACATATCAAGTGATGGCATACACACTTGAGAGAGGGGTGACTCATTCCAGGCATGATGCAGGGCCTAGTGTGAAGTATCACATACTACATGGCCTATAATTTGGAATGAATGGTTTGTTTATTTCTTTTCACTCATTATTTTAAGATTATGGGAAATTGTGGCAATTAAAACTTTGGAAAATTAAATGCACATTAACAGTTTTGACCGTTTTTATATCTTCTATATGGATCCTTTGTATGTTTTGGAAGACTTTCATGCTATATAGACAGTGAAGAATTGAGCACCTAGGCACAGATTAATAAAAAAACAAAACCAAAAAGAAGACAAACCAACCAGACTTAACAGATTCTGTGTAACTGTATTACTCTCTCCACTTTTGTCAATTATTACATTTTCCTAATGGTTGAGCACCTTAATTATAATAAATGTGCTTATGATGAGTTAAAAAAAAGCGGAGAAAGAAGATGCAGGTTAGCTGCCAAGGTCTTTATGCAGCTAAGTGGTGGAAAGAGATGGTCAAAAGCCCAAAGTCAGCTTTAGTTAGATGGTGAATTCAAACTCAAAGGCAGCCTAAGCTACGTGAAATGCTGCCTTGAAGAAAGATAAGTATAGAGTACAGAAAAACTGAAAGCACCAACTAATGATATTGACTCTTAGGACAAAACAATCGTAAGCAATTATATTATTTCCTTTACCTGTTAATACCATGGGATTATTACAATGAGGAAATTAAATTATATAGGAATATAAGCACCTCTTTGTAATTAAAATAGAAGGTTTGGGTTTCTTAATCTTTGGTTCCATGATTAAGACAACCAAAAAAAGACCATTATTCTTAGATCTTTAACTACTGAAGCATCTTTCTGTCGTTCTGTTTTTCAGTCAGCTGTTACAATTCAGTCTAATATATTGATTGTGAATCTTTTTTTTTCGTTTTTTTTATTGGATATATTCTATATTTACAATTCATTTCCCTTTTTCTGGTTCCCCACCCCCCAAAGGTCCCACATGCCCTTTTCCCTCCCCCTGCTCCCTCATCCACCCCTTCCCACTTCCCTGTTCTGGTATTCCCCTACACTGATGCTTTGATCCTTTCCAACACCAATGCCCATTCCTTTCTTCTTGTCGGACATCATTTGGTATGTGAATTGTGTCTTTGGTGTCCCAAGATTCTAGGCTAATATAGAATATTTTTAAGTATCTTTTTAAAAAACGCTTGTGTTCTGGTATTACAGATTTATTTGAGGTTCTTAGATTACCAAATGGAACACTCAAATGAATGCAAAAGGAATTTCGTGGCGGTCTATGATGGAAGCAGTGCTATCGAGAATCTGAAGGCCAAGTTCTGCAGCACTGTGGCTAATGACGTGATGCTGAAGACAGGAGTGGGGGTGATCCGGATGTGGGCAGATGAAGGCAGTCGGCTTAGCAGGTTCAGGATGCTCTTCACCTCCTTTGTGGAACGTAAGTAAATAATTTGAATTTCTTGCATAATGTTCACTCATTCACAATATGCTTACTGAATGCCTACTTTTTGACAGAAAAAGTATTTTGTAAACTGTCACACTTCACTTTTTAACTTCACAGGAACATTTTTTCTCCCACTGGCTTATAGCAAATCCTACACCAAGTCTGTGAGTTAACACAAGAGTGAAGATGGTCAGGGCAGAATCTAGGAGTCAAATTACAGCACATTAGACAAATAATGATCTATAACAGACTTACCTGCCATAAAAACACTAATTTATACTTTTAAACGTGTAGTGAAACATGTTTATTTAAAAACCATCAACATTAAATTTACTACAAACCAGTGAATTGTCCAGAGAAATCATATTTAACTCTTTCAGATATTAGTGCTTTGTTCCCATGAATGTACCTCCAGCGGTCAGAAGAGGATATGGAGACTGGAATTACGGATGGCTGTGAGCTACCACATGGGTGCTGCTGACTGTACTTGACTCCTTCAAAAACAAGTATTCCTAACCACCAAGCCATCTCTATCCCCAAAGCAATACTTAGCAGCATGAATAAGCATGTATCCAAAAACATGTTAAAAGGAGTAAAATATGATTCTCATTTTAAAAATTTTTACTGTTATGCAGGAAAAAAAGTGTTGGCATGTAAATAGCAGCATTGGGTCTGTATGAAGAGATTGCAGACATTAGGGGCTTCTCTAGGAATTTTCTAGCTTAAAATAGTTATCAGGCAAGGAATGGTAGTATACACCTTTAATGCCTGCACTCCAAAGGCAGAAACAGACAGATATTGAACTCATGGGCTTGTGAGTTCAAGACCAGTCTAGTCTACAGAAGAGTTTCAGGACAGCCCAAACTACATAAAAGAGAGATGTTATCTCAAAAAAAAAAAAAAAAAAAAAAAGGGAAACTTATCAGCTTGGCTATTATTGACTTCCGCAAACCATGAACACCAAACTTGACATACTCTGTTAAAGATTTGGGGTTTTTTGTTGTTGTTGTTTTTGTTTTTGTTTTTTCGAGACAGGGTTTCTCTGTGTAGCTCTGGCTGTCCTGGAACTCACTTTGTAGACCAGGCTGGCCTCGAACTCAGAAATCCACCTGCCTCTGCCTCCCAAGTGCTGGGATTAAAGGCGTGCGCCACCACGGCCCGGCTGGGTTTTTTTTTTTTTTTTTAACTTTTATTCTTAAATAGTTTTTGAATTTACAGATTTACAAAAATAGTAAAAATTTTATACTTCTATTCAGATTTTCTTATTGTTAATATCTTTAAAAATAAGATTAAAATTAGCATTGATATACTATTAGCCAATCATTAATTTTGCCCTTAATGGCTTTTTCCTTCTTCTTTAATGTCTTTTTGATGATCTAGTTTCCCACATTGCTTTCAGTTGCCAAGTATCCTTAGTCTTCTCCATGTCAGCTACCCAGTCTTTACACAAGAAGCATACTAGTTAGTGTTTTAGTAAACTGACCACACATTTGGGCTTATGTGATGTTTTTCAAATGGTTCACAGAGAGCACACATTTCATCTAAAATACTAATGTGCCTCCACAGTGCGTCATCGAAGTATGGGTATGGAGTGCTGTCTTAGTAATGCTGCTTGGTTATGATATTGACTCCACCATTTTCCTAATGGTACGCCAGTTTTTCCCTATTACAGAATTACTCCTTTTCTTTACTAGTCTTTTGGGAACTGTGAAAATATCTCTTCACAACTAACTTTAGCATCCATTGAGGTATTCTGTCTGTAAATTGCAACAGTTATTTGTTCAGTGTTTACCTAATGATAACTTTCAATTTCCATCATTCCTTCTTCATATTCTAATTAGATTTTTGCTGTGAGGTGAAACTAGTCTAGTCTTTCCCTCAAGTATGTATTCAGTTATTCTGTGCACTATTCCTAGGAAGACATAAACGTCTGTTCATGCCAAATAAAATTCAATGATAGACCAAAGTCAAGATGCTACCAAAACCCAGTTTTATGAACCAGTGAGTTTTCCCATGGTTACTTACAAGAGCAGAAGTGACTCAAACACAGCTGAACTACCAAAGCCAACTCCACCATGAATGACAGCTCACAAAGCTGGAAACCTGGAGCACATTCCACAACTTGCAGGCAGCTCAGCTAGTTGGAAAGCAGCTCAGCTGGTCTGAGAGTCTCTCAGCAGTCCTTACTACTTACCTTAACTTTGAGGAAGGAAGGGAAAAGTATATCTTTTTAGTTTCGAGGACTTACTCAAGTTTTTGAGTTGTTTACTCTTCTTATCTTTAAGAGCTTCCCTACAGGATAGAGATTTTACCCCAGAAGATATTGCTATACACCAATTGTATATATACCAGTGAGTTTATATGTATTTATTATGCTGCTATTATATTGCGGGAATATTAAAAACAATCCATGCTACTGTCGGCATAGCACCAGCGGACAGTCAGTCCTGTTCTCAGCCCAGCAAACTGACTCACAGCTCCGAGATCTCGCTAAGTACCCATGGCAGGCCACTGTCACACACACCCCACGCCTCCAAATTCCCTTGGCTGGCTGGGTGCCCTGCCAGGGTACTTTTCTCTGGAAGCAGCTGAGTTGCCTCATGAAGGTAAAGACCACACAATCTTAGTTTAGAATCAACAGGTAACACAATCGCTGGGCACAGCGACTAGCATCCTAATGTGTAAGCTATTCTAAGTTAAAAATCCTCTGGTAGCGGATCTGCCACTTGAACTGGGGACCTCCCCTACCTACATTGTGTCCTCCATGATCTCTCCCATCTGAAAGGAAGTATCTTTCTTCTGCCTCCCCTCTCCCTCTCTCTGACCCATTAGTCCTACCTACTCCTCACCCAGTGATTGGTCCCCTGAAACCTTTATTCATTAGGGGAAGGTTCTGCTAAATCGATATATTACCATTATTATTATTCTAGAATCCTGAGATTTTGTTGTATAAAGTCCCAGCTTCAACCCCAGGAGTCTGAGTTAGCCTCCTCTCACCCTCAGTGTTCAGTCATTATTTTTAATACTACACTTAATGACATTACTTGGTGAAACAGGCCCACTGTACTTTCCCAACCCTAGAACTAACCATATTTCTAGGGACACACTTTTATTCCTTTTACTACTGTGAAAAACATGTCTAGATTTCCAAATATATTTATTTCTTTAACCCCAATATACACATAATTCCAAAACTACTACTACTCCATACATTATCTATGTAAGGAATGTCCTAATAGAGTATTTGATTTGGGTGTAGTTTTTTTTTTTTTTTTTACATATTATGGTAAAATATACATCAACCAGTTCTACATGTTTGTGCAAATCAGTGGTGCTTAACATATTCAGGTATATCCACCTTAGACAATTATGACCATTGTCTTAGTCACTGTTTTATTCCAGTGAAGAGACATCATGACTAAGGCAACTCTTATAGAAGCCATTTAATTGAGGGCTTGCTTACAATTTCAAGGCATTAGGTCATTATAACTATGGCATGGAGCATGACAGTACACATGGCTGGAGCAGGAGCTTAGAGAGACCTACATCCTGATTCACAAGTTAAGAGAGAAAACCTGGGCCTGGCATGGGGTTTTGAAACCTCAAAGCCCAACACCAGAGACACACCTCCTTCAACAAGACCATACCTCCTAATCCTTCTCAAATATTGCCACTTTCTGATAATATGAGCCTATGGGGGTTGTTGTTATTCAAACTGCCACGCCACACCATTACAGGTATCTCTACAATGCCCAGAAATTTTTGTTTCTTGAAACAGATTATCGTTCATGAAAATCTGGAATTAATTCCCAGCTGCACAGGAATTGTAGTGAATGATGCTTTATAGAGGAGTCAGCCTTCATAGCAAGGAAGTTTTGAATAGTTTCCATTGAGCTACCCTTCCATGTTTTGCTTAGGGCTTCCTGAGAGCCACTAACTTCCTGTTTCCCCAACCCATACTGAGAGCCAGTAGAGGCAATAAGATGCCAGTTATATTATTGATATTGTGCACGAGGTGATCATAGCCTGGTGTTCCAAAATCACCCAAAACTACCTCTTTACAGTCTTGGCTATATTTTAATGAGGTTTATTATATACTTATTAAGACAGAGACATTGATTGGAGAGAAATCTATTAATCCAATACATTTTTTAGGTTTTTCACCTTGAAAAGAAATTTTGGAATTTTGGTTTGGTTTGGTTTGGTTTGGTTTGGTTTGGTTTGGTTTGGTTTGGTTTGGTTTGGTTTGGTTTGGTTTGGTTTGGTTTGGTTTAGTTTGGTTTGGTTTTTTCAAGTTAGGGTTTCTCTGTGGAACTCACTCTGTAGACCAGGCTGGCCTCAAACTCAGGCTTCCACTTGCCTCTGCCTCCTGGATGCTGGGATTAAAGACATTCACCACCAAAGACCAGATAAAAAAAAACTCTGTGTGTGTGTGTGTGTGTGTGTGTGTGTGTGTGTGTGTCTTTATTCTGGATCACATGGTACTATATGCTCACTTTTGTCTGCATGTAGAATTTTAGCAGAAGCAAGCACGCTGTATTATGATCCAGCATAAAAAATGTGCATAAGAAATGGAGACATAAATCACTGTAGAAACACACTGAAGGAATTAAACTCCTGAGAGAATTAAGGGCATTTTTCACAGATGAGAAAGCATTAAAAGTTTTCTTGAACTAGGCACCTGTAATGTCAACGCTTGAGAGGTTGAGGCAGGAGGATTGCAAGTTAGAGGTCAACCTAGGCTATCTGTCTCAGAAAACCAATATGACCGGGCAGTGGTGGCGCACGCCTTTAATCCCAGCACTTGGGAGGCAGAGGCAGGCGGATTTCTGAGTTTGAGGCCAGCCTGGTCTACAGAGTGAGTTCCAGGACAGCCAGGGCTACATAGAGAAACCCTGTCTCAAAAAACAAAGAAAAAAGAAAAACAAGAAAACCAATAGGAAAATAAAATCTTAAAAACCAAAGGCAT
Organism: Apodemus agrarius; assembly: GCA_964023405.1. Taxonomy (NCBI): domain Eukaryota; kingdom Metazoa; phylum Chordata; class Mammalia; order Rodentia; family Muridae; genus Apodemus; species Apodemus agrarius. Next base: position 48,955,538 of record OZ030024.1, read on the forward strand.
TTAAGAAAAGTAGACATTCCCACCTGAAAGAACTACCTCCACTCAGCTAAAGTCAGATTCTGAAGAACAAAATAAATGAAGATGGATTTGTGGTCTATATGTCACTGTTCTTAGCAACACTAGTTTTCTTTTTTCCTGCAGCTCCCTGTACAAGCAGCACTTTCTTTTGCCATAGCAACATGTGCATCAACAATTCTTTAGTCTGCAATGGTGTTCAAAACTGTGCATACCCTTGGGATGAAAATCACTGTAAAGGTAAATCCAATGTGAAGGCAGCCTTTCTATGAGGATTAGGGTCTTTTCATAAGAAAAGCCCTAAAGTTCCCTTTCCACAGGTGTGCCTACCATAGTTGCTCTAGCAGGGCCACACTCATAGTAACATTTTTACAGGATAAGTTACGTAGATGTTATAAAAGAAATAGTCAACAAAAGCATTTCTTTGTAGAGTGTATTTTCAAGTTATTCAGAAGTGTGCCTCCATATTTTATGCTGATTTACATTATTCTTGAACTTTGTATTATAAATACCCTTTATGTAGTTACCAGAGAGTTTAGAGGGTAGCCTCAAGAACAGAAGGACTAACATAACCAACTAATAGGTTCTTGGAATGAGTATGGAAGCACTGCCTAATAATACCAGCTACTAGATTATTATAAAAGCACTACATTAGAAAATGTTTTTCTTTCTTTTTTCTCTACATCAAGTTATTTCTGTTTCTCTTTTTTTAAGATTTATTTATTTTATGTATCTGAGTACACTGTAGCTGTCTCCAGACACATCAGAAAAGAGCATCAGATCCCATTACAGATAGTTGTGAGCCACTGTGTGGTTGCTGGGAATTGAACTCAGAACCTCTAGAAGAGTAGTCAGTGCTCTTAATCGCTGAGCCATATCTCCAGCCCAAGTCATTTTTATTTCTAACATATACTTTGAAAGGTAAATGTGATGATGATAGACAATGGATACCTATAACTTGGTTGCCACTTGAGTTGGAAAAATAACATTTATTGTCTTTCATCTTTCTAAGAGTTGAATAAACAAGTTCAAACAAGTCCATCACTGTGGGAAGCTGATGTGTAATCTGATGGCCACATTAAGTGCTTGACGTACAAGTATTTTATCATTTGAAAACAGTAGACCATGGTGGTGCGACAGAATTGTTAGTCTGATCCCACAGATATGAATCAACAGAGTAGTTTGTTGAATCTGCCTTATAGCAGAAACTTAATAGATCAAGAGTATTTGTTTTTTAAATTTTCTATATTAATGTAATTTGCAAATTGTAGGCCCTTGTGAACCTTTTGAGTAAAGGAACCAAGTATTTTAGTTTTTCTATGCCCTAGCTAACTATATCATTATTTGTTACTTGACTCAGAAATCATGGGAATCGTATTTTCTATTTGTTTAAAAACCAGTTTTTTAGTATCTGATATATTTGACCCAAATTTCCTGTTTTACCTAAAAATGCATAGCCAATCTGTATTGGAACTCCTGTACATGAATTTTGAAAAACCTCAACATTTCTTTCTTACAGAAAAGAAAAAAGCTGGACTATTTGAACAAATCACTAAAACTCATGGGACAATTATTGGCATTACATCAGGAATTGTCTTGGTCCTTCTCATTATTTCTATTTTAGTACAAGTGAAACAGCCCCGGAAAAAGGTTATGGCTTGCAAAACTTCATTTAATAAAACTGGGTTCCAGGAAGTATTTGATCCTCCTCATTATGAACTATTTTCACTAAGAGAGAAAGAGATTTCTGCAGATCTGGCAGATTTGTCAGAAGAACTTGACAACTACCAGAAGTTGCGGCGCTCCTCCACGGCCTCCCGGTGCATTCATGACCACCACTGTGGATCTCAAGCATCCAATGTCAAACAAAGCAGGACCAACCTCAGTTCCATGGAACTTCCCTTCCGAAATGACTTTGCACAACCACAGCCAATGAAAACATTTAATAGCACCTTCAAAAAAAGCAGCTACACTTTCAAGCAAGCTCATGAATGCCCTGAACAGGCTCTAGAGGACAGAGTGATGGAGGAGATTCCCTGTGAAATTTATGTCAGAGGGCGAGATGATTCTGCACAAGCATCCATATCCATTGACTTTTAACTGTTGACTAAAGGCATTATTATTGTGCGTATGCAGCCTACACCAACACCCATTCTGTCTCCACATCCAGTTGTATCAGATTTAGAAAGCCCTTCATAATTTATCATAATGCTGTCAATTTTATTATCTCAGGCAATCTATATGTGTGAAACCAACTAAAAAACCTAATGTGTTCAGTGGAAAGAAGTCATCATCTGTTGCTGGTATCTTACCTACAAAATACCACCAGTCCAATAGCAGTTGAGGAGCGAGTGGTCATGTTGAGTCAGGAGGAGCAGCCTGGTGCTGCTAACATCGGGTACTGTTTATGTTCGCACAGCCCCATCAACTTGATCCCACAGTGAATTTAAAAGATTTTTCTTTATATTCTTTTTGCCCTTTTTTCTGTTATGTTTTATTTGCCTGTAGTTTTACCATTTCAGTTTCCTGCGGAAGGGAATAGTATGTCACTTCATTCAGCATGGCCATGTATTTGCTCTTAAGTATGTAACATATAGCTAATACTGTAATGAGTGGCAGTTTAAGACGCAGTCATATTTCATTTCTTCCTGACTGATTTCTACACTGTTGTCTTTAATAACTGCATTCTTAGTTCTGCTTTTCTGTGGGAAGTATATGACATGATTTATCACCTTTAAATCATGTTTCATCTTAGTTATACTACAAAAGTAAAAATCCTGGATACCAGATACACATGAGAAGAATTTTGAGAAAGATTAAAAACTTGTAGTAACCTCTGAAGTTTTCTCAGATGGGTCTCAATTCAGTGAGAGACATTCACCCCAGTAATCAGGGTCCTAGAACTCCCCCGTGAGCAGACCTTTAATTATGGCTCCATGCAGAGCTTCTCAGATCTTTTTCCCTATCACCTTTCAAAAAGATTTCTGTTCTCTTGGTATTGGTTTGTCTTTGACACATGATCATGGTTGGTGGAAGCTTAAAGAAATTCTCAGAGAAACTGTGTGAGCCTTTACATAGCTTCTGCTTGGTACAGTGCATTTTCTACCCATTATCGAAAATAGCAACTTCAACTTTTTTTTAAGCTGCACTTTTGACCTTATGTTTTGTAAAGTGTATAAAACAATAATTTATAAACATGATATCAAAACATTGTTTTTTTAGACTTTTGATATTATTTGATATTGTATAAACTTTATTAGATCAAGATTTAAGACATACAAGACAATTTCTTTTAAGTGTTCACAGTAGTGACTTTGTGTAGAAGTACACTGTGATGGGACTGTACTATAATTTATTATAAAGACCTTGCCCATGGAGATGTGTACATACATTTTTCTTTTACTGCTGTGTTAGTTGGTAATAATTTTTCCACTGTGTGATATTTATTGTTCTAAATCACAACAGAAATCTTACATTAAAGTATACATTAATTCATGACCCTTCAATTATATTATTTATAGCAGGAATCCTTTGAGTAAGCTGTAGATGAGGAAGGATTCATATATTTAATGATATCCAATATAGATAAAGCCATTTTAAAGAGGTAAATTCTGTTTCTATATGGAACTAAATTTCCAATGAATGAAAAGTTTAGGTTTCACTAGATATCATTTATTTTTTTAAGTACTACATAAATCTGAAATCCCAGATTACTAAAAACATTGACCTTTAGTGTGATATACTTTCTGACCAAAGTAAGTTTTCTGTATGACATTTTTTTTATTTTCAAAAAGGCAATTATATAAAAAATATGGGAAAACTTACCCTTGGCATAAGCATAACTTAATTTTGTAAGTCAGTAGGTGTTCCTGCTTTGTAAAATAGAGCTTGGAAAAGTAAAAGGAATCTCAAAACATAGGAATCACTGAACTATCAAAAATAACTGTTCTTTCAGTAACTTGTTCTTTCAGTAACTATAAGGTGACTTAGGCCAGCCACCATTCCAACACCATAGTAAATACTTAAATTGATAGCTATGTTATCATAGTGAAATGAAAATTAACATTTCTTTATAAATTATATCCATTATAAAAATAGTTGTCATACTCATCATTAAGATTATGGAGTTTGTAGTATGCTTTCATACATCATGATCACTTGTAGCTATATTTATATTTTTAACACTGTATCCTATTTTAAAGGAATTTGAAGGGTTTTACAAAACAGTTGTTTGTACAAAACTGAATATTACAACCATGTAAATTTGCATGCAACTAACTCAGCAAGAGAAACTTGGATGATCATTTGGTTCTAAATTCTCTAATTAGAAAGTTGTTCCTAAGCCGGGCATTGGTGGCGCACGCCTTTAATCCCAGCACTTGGGAGGCAGAGGCAGGCGGATTTCTGAGTTCAAGGCCAGCCTGGTCTATAGAGTGAGTTCCAGGATAGCCGGGGCTACACAGAGAAACCCTGTCTCAAAAAACCAAAAAAAGAAAGAAAGTTGTTTCTATTCACAATAGAAAACACTTATAGTCAGAGACTAAAATGGAAGCCATAAATTTACAGTGACAAATAGGAAATTTAGCTGTCTTACATGAGTTATTACACCCTACAAAGTACCTGTGTTAAACATGCCTTCCAATGAAAAGTGCAAAGCCAGAAGGTAGTAAAAATCTCCAGTGCAAGAAAGTACCAACTATATGATACCAAAACATTGCCATCTTTCATCCCAAGTTCACTACAAGCTGTCAGCAACCAGTGGCCACAGACTGCAGCCTACACACCCCACTGTCTCAAAGACATGGGAATAAACTTATTCATTTGCAGAAGAGGGTTATCAATATACATATTTAACAAAAACCAAAGGATATTCACATTTCACATCACGGATCTAAAAGGCTCTCTTAGCTTTGGTTTAGGAGAATATTTGTCACTATCCTACGTGTGTTTTATATAATTGCTAAGAATTAAGGAACCACAGTCTGCACTGAACATTTCTGTAGTTCAGATACTACCTAATGAGGGTATTTCAGGAACATGTCAGCTAAGATGAGAAAAGGCTGCTTGTTGTTCCAGGAATAATTAGCATTCAGAGATTATACTTTCTAGCAAAATGGTGTCTACTGTATGCCCACATTTCTTTACTACAAGTGTTAAAAGACATATGCCTGAATCACATTGATTGTGGACAGAAGGAACTTTATTTTTGTTCTGTTTAAAGATCCAAGAGATCTAGTCTAGTTTTGTTAATGAGAAGATGAAACCCTAAAGGTGAAGTAGCTCCCCATGGCTCCAAACTCCTAGCCCAGTGACCTTCCTTGGCTTCTCTCCTTGCTTAGCTTTTAAAAGTCAGACAATTCCAAACATCAGCCTAGATGTTCCATGCAAAGCTTGTTAGTTGTGCTTACTTAAAATGTAATGCTGTAATTTTGTATACATTGGGGGTTTCACCCTCCCTTTTAATTTATATAACACTGTTTATCATTGTTGTTACTAGGCTTCCTTGGCACCTGCGAACTATGTAACTACTGTGAATTCTTAGTAAACAGCGCTGATTAGCAGCACATGAGCCATTGCCAGGGAGAAAACTCTCTGCGTTCACTTTCGGTTTTTTTTTTTTAAGTTAAAATTAACAATGTACATTATAGAAATTAAATATTGGGGTACTGTATCTTGAGTTTTGAGAATTACTTGAGTCTGAACCACTATAAGAAAACAAGCTGACCTGGAATATCCCTTTACCTTCCTACACCATCTGTTACCTATTATATACCTCTCCTAGTAATATGTTCTTTACTCGGCTTTTTAAAGTACTTTTGATTATATTCCTGAGATTGGTTTACTGGCTCACAAAGCCTCCAAGCTAATGATGGTGCACGTATAGTGAGTACTACCTAAACTTTTTTTTTTTTTAAGCAGTAGGTTTTTATTAGAGATAAACTTCCAGATCATGTAATAATTCTCATGTGCTTAATCCAGATTTGGCACTTCAAAGTACTTTACCCTTGAAATGCAAATAAAAATTCTTGTTTTGATTTTCTTCCTTGCCTCAATTTCTGAAGTGTATAAAGTAGAACATTTAGGCCACTTTGGGCATTTACAGGCCCTTTAAAAACAGTCAGAATTTCCTATTTGCTACTTTCCAAATAAAATAGCCATAGTTGAGATGTATTTGTTAAAAGAAACTGTGGATGATTATTATACTTAAAAATCATTTTTTTTTTACTTTTAAATTAACAGATGAGCTTTTTAAAAAATGTTATAGAATGGAGAGCTGAAGACATGGCTCAGGAGTAAAGAGCACTTACCAAGTTTCCAGAAAACCAGGGTTTATTTCTCAGCACCCACATGGCAGCTTGCAACCACCTCTAACTCCAGTTACAGAGGATTTATCTCCCTCTTATGGCAAGTGGATTCCACGCATGCATGTGACACACAGACAGATAGATATAGATATACTCATAGCTCTCAAATTGGGCTTAAGGACCACTCAACAAGAGGAATCATGCCTACTTCTAGAAACCTATCCAACTACCCAGGGCTAGATCTTGGAGGAAAACCCACAACTGCATTTTACTAAACCAACAATTCTCATTACATTCTAAGTGTTTATCCTTATACCCACATATAAGTGTAGTCCTCGCCCATCATCAAGAAAATTTCTCATTGTAATGGAAGGAGACCATTACAGAAAGCCACAACTGATCAAACTACAGAGTTGTAAGACCAATCCTAACTGATACTTCTACAACACAACTATTCCTAAGACTTGGGGGAGGGGGATGAAGATGATTGAGAGCCACATGAACAGGAAGTCTGCTGTGTGTCTGTCTCCTTGAAAGCTATGTCCATGAAGTCTCACCAACATGCCTGCCTAAACATTACCTGACAAGAATGACATCAATAGACATGCTATCATGGAAGGGAAAATTCAAAAGACCTTGACCCTAGACGAATTATATGCAACTAAGAAATGCTGAGAACTGGAGAAATAGTATTCCCAAGGGAAGAGCAGAGCAATATTCTGGTTATCCAGTACCACCACATGGTCAGCCCTGAAAGCAAACATACATGTAACATTATCCAAATTGAGCAGATTATATTTTTATATATTTAAGAGATAGGTAGGTAGAATAATTTAGGAAATATATAGACATACACACTCGTAACAAGGAAAAGGAAACTATGAATTTGAGAACAAGAGTACATTCAAGAGGGATTGGTGTAAGCAAAGGGAAAAAAAAGTAAAAACATAAAATTAAATTTTAAAGATCCCTTCTGGCTGGTGACTTCTGCTGGGGTAAATCATCAGCTTGCCTCCTCTTCTTAAGACACCACAGTCTCAAGGCCTCCAAGAGGCCCATGCATGCAGCACAACTGTTCTTCTGTTGCACACAGGTCAACAGACTCCACAGTCTGAAGGCCCCCCCAGGAGAACAGCTAGATGCAGGGTAACAGCTTAACTGCTCCTTTGAAGATCCAGCAGTCTAAAGGCCTCCTATAGCTGTCCTGCGGCCACAGAGAACTGGATACACATGGAAAGAGCTGGAGATGAAAGAGAACGGGCAGGCGAGAGAAATAACGAGCCAAGACAAAGTTCTTTCTGATCAAGGCTCAATGTTTAATGTTCAGCTCTGAAAATATAGGGGGAAACCAAGGATTCATCCCCTGTTCTGGCAGGATTCTGTTGCTTTGTTTCAACTGGATTCTGTCACCAAACAAGCTCAGTGGGCAGTCTGTTTTAGCAGGAAGCTACAGATGTGGCAAGACAAGAGACTCCCATCTAGGTAGGAAAACTTCACCCGGATTGGTGGAAGACTGACTGTGGCAAACAATTAAGTTCTGGTTAGCCCCCTCAAGTCTGGGGGAAAACGTACAGTCTCCCAAGAGATATACTGCAACCAGGGTAACAAATCAGCAACTTGACTGCCCCTCTGAAGGCCCCAAATGAGTTTTCTACGGCCAGAGCCACAGGCCTACCAGGAGACCAGCAGTAACCCAGGAACACAAGAGGCAGGCACCAGACACACCCAGACCAGCTAACACTAGGGACAACCAGTCCCATCTGGACAACCAGATGACAAGAGGCAAGTGCAAAACCATAAGCAACAGAATTGAATATACTTTGGCATCATCAGAACCCATTTCCCCCACCACAGTTCAGGAAGCTGACCTAAAATCCTACCTCATGAAGATAATAGAGTCCTTTTAAAGAGGATATAAATAACTGAAAGAAATACAGGAAAATGCTGGTAAATAGACAGAACCCCTTAAAGAGGAATCAAATCAGGCCGGGCGGTGGTGGCGCACGCCTGTAATCCCAGCACTTGGGAGGCAGAGGCAGGCGGATTTCTGAGTTCGCGGCCAGCCTGGTCTACAGAGTGAGTTCCAGGACAGCCAGGGCTCCACAGAGAAACCCTGTCTCGAAAAACCAAAAAAAAAAAAAAAAAAAAAAAGAGGAATCAAATCCCTTAAAGAAATACAGGAAAACACAATCAAGTGAAGGAATTGAACAAAACAGTCCAAGACCTAAAAGTGGAAGTAGAAACAATAAAGAAAACACAAATGGAGGCAACTCTTGAAATGGAAAACCTAGGAAAGGGGTCAGGAATTACAAATGTAAGCATCACCAACAGAATACAAAAGATAGAAGAGAGAATCTCAGATGGATAAGATACCTTAGAAGATATTTTTTTGAAAGATCAAAAATCTGATTTTATTATGGCACCATATTTTGTCATTGGTTCTGCACAAAATTATAGACAAAGAAATATATACAAAATTTTTCAAGTATTAAATTTCAATTCAAGGCTTCTGTTTCAAAAGCTACATTTAACATACTTCAGAAAGCACAAATAAGTCATTCAAATAAATTTCCAACAACTTTTGGTATATATAATTCATTAGGGACTACAATGCATGCAGCCGCATCGTGGGACTTTGTTCCTACCCTTGTAGAAGCAGGTCTGTCACTTCAGGTTTTGAGTTTGGCTACTACCCATTCATGCTCAAGTGCAGTAGATAATTTTACAAAATGTGATAGACTGAAAAAACCAGAGACTAATTTAGGTCTCAAAATCATATTATCTAGCAACAAAATATTTACAGTTGTATAAGAAATTCCATTTCCATAGCCAAATAACAAAATAAAACATCTTACATGTAGGATAACTTACATCTTTGGACTGAACATTGTAAAAATAAAAGATAGCAGAAGCTCTGATATTAACTGTTTCCTTATTTCTTATACTACTGTAAGAGTCCATTGGAAGACAACCCACACACACACACTCATTAAGGCCACAGAAACCTGAATCGCTGCAATCTGCAAGAGGTTTATTGTTCCAACGTACATTGGGGTCCCCCCGCATGCAGGCAAGAGGAGACCCTGAGCTCACAAAGCATACACTTTATGAACATTTTGGTGGAGAATTCAGCGGTTGCCTGAGTTGAACGACTGCGATTGGTTACCCTGAAAAACATTTAAAATTATGGCCCTGTCATGCCCACCTTGTGGTGTTTGTGGTATTTCCTGGCATTGTCTTTTTGTCAAGTCACTTCCCTGTCTGGCCTCACCCTAGGCAGGATGAGAGGAGAGGCCTTTGGACCCATGAAGGCTCATTGCCCCAAGGTAGAGGAATGCCAGGCAGGAAAACAGGAGTAGGTGAGTTAGTGAGCAGAGGGAGGGGGATGGGATGGGGGGTTGGAGGGGAAATGAGGAAAGGGGATAGCATTTGAAATGTAAATAAAAATGTCTAATAAAAAATGTAAAAAATAGCCGGGCGTGGTGGTGCACGCCTTTAATCCCAGCACTTGGGAGGCAGAGGCAGGCAGATTTCTGAGTTCGAGGCCAACCTGGTCTACAGAGTGAGTTCCAGGACAGCCAGGACTACACAGAGAAACCCTGTCTCGAAAAACAAAACAAAACAAAAAACAAAAAAAAATGTAAAAATAAATAAATAATAAATAAATAAATAAATAATATCATAGAAGAAAACATTCCCAACCTAAAGAAAGTGATACCAAAAACTTACAAGAAGCCTATAGAACATCAAATAGATTGTACCAGAAAAGAAAATCCTCCTGTCACATACTAATTAAAACCCTAAATGCACAGAACAAAGAATATTAAAAGCTGCAAGGGGAAAAGGCTAAGTCACATATAAAGGCAGACTTATCAGAATTACACCAGACTTCTCAACAGAGACACTAAAACCAGAAGGTCCTGGACAAAGAACACAAATGCCAGCCCAGGCTACTATGCCCAGCAAAACTTCCAATCAACATAGATAGAGAAAACAAAATATTCCAGGACAAAATCGCATTCAAATATCTATTAACCAATCCAACCCTATAGAAGATCCTAGAAGGAAAACTCCAACACAGGGAGGGTACCTACACCAAGAAAATCATCTCACAAAGCCAAAAGGAGTAAATTGCATGCACATAATGCCACCTACAACAACGAACATTAACAAGAACCAACAATCATCTGACTTCAATATCTCTCAATGTCAAAAGACTCCATTCCCCTATAAAAAGACTGGATACACAAACAGGATCCAGCATTTTGCTGCATAGAGGAAACATACATCAATAACAAAGACAGACCCTACAACATAGTAAAAGGTCAGAAAAAAAAGTCTTCCAAGCAAATGGTGGGAAACAAGCTAGAGTTGCCATCCTAATATGCAATAAAATAAGACTTTCAAACAAAAGTCATCAAGGGAGATAGATGAGGAAGGATACTTCATATTCATCAAAGGAAAAATCTACCAAGAAAAAGTCTCAATTCTGAACATCTATGCCCCAAATGCAAGGGCACCCACATTCAAAAAACAAACTTTACTAAAGCTCAAAACACATTGAACTCCACACAATAATAGTGGGAGGCTTCAACACCCTACTTTCACTAATGGATAGGTCATTGAAGCAGAAACTGGAAGCACAGTGAAACTAATAGAGGTTATGAACCAAATGGATTTAATGGACATCTACAGACCATTTCACCCTAAAACAAAAGAATATACCTTCTTCTCAGTATCTCATGGTACCTTTTCCAAAGTTTTCCATATAATCTGTCACAAAATAAGCCTCATCCAATACAAAAAGGTTGAAGTAATTCCATGCATGCTATCAGATCACCATGGACTAAGGCAGGTCTTCAATAACAACAAAAACAACAGAAAACCCATATACCTATAGAACTTTACTCAATGATAACTTGGTCAGGGAAGAAATTTTTTAAAAAAAATTAAAGACTTCCTGGAATTCAATGAAAATAAACACACAGCATAACCAAACTTATGGGACATGATGAAAGCAGTGCTAAGAGGAAAATTCATAGCACTATGTGTCCAGGTAAAGAAATTGGAGAGATCCTATACTAGCAACTTAGCAGCACACATAAGAGCTCTAGAACAAAAAGAAGCAAAGACACCCAAGAGGAGTTGAAGGCAGGAAATGTCAAACTCAGAGCTCAAATCAAATAGAAACAAAGAGAATCAACAAAACTGAAAGCTGATTTATTTTTGAGAAAATCAACAATATAGATAAACAAGATAGATAAACCCTAGCCAAACAGATAAAGGGCCTATCAGCTCCTACTACAAAAGCCTATACTCAACAAAACTGGAAAATCTAGATGAAACGGATGATTTTTTTAACAGATACCACATTCCAATATTAAATCAACAGCAGATAAACTAGCTAAAGAGGACCATATCCCCTAAGGAAATAGAAGAAGTCATTTAAAACCTCCCAAAAAAGCCCAGGCTTTAGTGCAGAATTCAACCAGAATGTTGAAGAAAACCTAATACCAATATTCCTCAAACTAGTCCATAAAATAAAGGAATACTACCTAACTCATCCTATGAAGCCACAAATACTCTAATACCTAAACCACACAAGGTCCCAATCAAAAAAGAGAACTTCAGACCAATTTCACGTATGAATATTGATGTAAAAATACTAAATAAAAATCTTTTTTTTGTTTTCTTTTTTCATTATACTTTTATTGAAAAAGGAAGTAAAAACATTTTATAATAAAATTGAAGATTTACATGGAAAATATTTCTGACAAAATTGAAGAAAAATATAGAAAACATGTTAAAATTGACAATTTTCATGGAAAATTAAAGAGTAAAATGGTAAACATAAAAAACTTCGCTAAATTAATTGAAAAAGGAAGTAGAAACATTTAGAAAAACATGTTAAAATTGAAGATAATCATGGAAAATTACAGATAAAATGGTAGGTATAAAGATATTTCTAAGTTGATTGAAAGTGGAATTATAAACATTTTCTAATAAAATTGAACAATTACATGGAAAATATTTCTGATAAACTTGAAATATATAGAAAAACATGTTAAAATTGAAGATTATCATGGAAAATTATATAGATAAAATGGTATACATAAAAACATTACTAAATTAATTGAAAGTGGAATTATAAATATTTTCTGGTGAAATTGAAAGTTTACATGGCAAATCGGCAACCAAGAAATTGGGAAAAGATCTTCACCAACCCCACATCCAACAGAGTGCTAATATCCAATGTATACAAAGAACTCAAGAAGTTAGACCCCAGAAAACCAAATAACCCTATCCAAAAATGGGGTACAGAGCTAAACAAAGAGTTTTCACCTGAAGAAATTCAGATGGCTGAGAAACACCTTAAAAAATGTTCAACATCATTAGTCATTAGAGAAATGCAAATCAAAACAACCCTGAGATTTCACCTCACACCAGTCAGAATGGCTAAGATTAAAAACTCAAGAGACAACAGGTGCTGGCAAGGATGTGGAGAAAGAGGATCACTCCTCCATTGTTGGTGGGATTGCAAGATGGTACAATCACTCTGGAAATCAGTATGGTGGTTCCTCAGAAAATTGGGTATGACACTTCCAGAGAACCCTGTCATACCAATCCTGGGCATATACCCAGAAGATTCCCCAGCATGCAATAAGGATACATGCTCCACTATGTTCACAGCAGCCTTATTTATAATAGCCAGAAGCTGGAAAGAACCCAGATGTCCCTCAACGAAAGAATGGATACAAAAAAATGTGGTATATATACATGTTTTTCTATTCAGCCATTAGAAACAATGAATTCATGAAATTCTTAGAGAAATGGATGGAGCTGGAGAACATCATACTAAGTGAGGTAACCCAGTCTCAAAAGAATACCCATGGTATGCAGTCACTGATAAGTGGATATTAACCTAGAATCTTGGAACACCAAAGACACAATTCACATACCAAATGGTGTCTGACAAGAAGAAAGGAGTGGACACTGGTGCTGGAAAGGATCAAAGCATCAGTGTAGGGGAATACAAGAACAGGGAAGAGGGAAGGGGTGGATGAGGGAGCAGGGGGAGGGAAAAGGGCATGTGGGACCTTTGGGGGATGGGGAACCAGAAAAAGGGAAATGAATTGTAAATATAGAATATATCCAATTAAAAAAAAGAAGTAATTAGTGAATCAGATTTCTTACTCTTTTCATTTATTTGTAGAGAGTGGTTTTTATTTTATTCATTTATTATTATTATTATTATTATTATTATTATTCAAATGTCATTCTCCTTCTCAGTCTCCCCTCTGTGAACACCCCATCCCATTCCCACTACCCTTTGCCTCTAAGAGAATACACCACACCCACCTATTCACTCCTGCCTCTCCCCTCTATCACCCTCCAAAAAAAAAAGTTTACATGGAAAATATCTCTGATAAAATTCAATTAAAATATAGAAAAACACGATAAGATTGACTATTTCATGGAAAAATTATACAGATAATGGTAGGCATGAAAATATTCTTAAGTTGATTGAAAGTGGAATTATAAACATTTTCTGACAAAACTGAAGATTTACATGGAAAATATTTCTGATAAAAACTGAAGAAATATACCAAAAAAACAGTTTAAAGTTGAAGATTATCATGGGAAATAATACAGATAAAATGGTAGACATAAAAACATTTCTAAATTAATTGGAAGAGGAATTACAAACATTTTTTGATAAAATTGAAGATTTACATGAAAAATGCATACTTAGTCTATGCCTTTTTATTGGGGAATTGAGTTCTTTGATGCTAAAAGATATTAAGGAATAGTGATTGTTACTTCCTGTTATTTTTGGTGTTATTTTTATGTTTGTGTGGTTACTTTCTTTTGGGTTTATTGGTAAAAGATTACTTTCTTGCTTTTTCTAGGGTGTAGTTTCCCTCCTTGTGTTGCCATTTTCCATCTATTATCCTTTGTAGGGCTGGATTTGTGGAAAGATATTGTGTAAAATTGCTTGTATCACGAAATATCTTGGTTTCTCCATCTATGGTAATTTAGAGTTTGGCTGGTTATAGTAGCCTGGGCTAGCATTTGTGTTCTTGTAGGGTCTGTATGAGATCTGTCCAGGATCTTCTAGCTTTCATTGTCTCAGATGAGAAGTCTGGAGTAATTCTGATAGACCTGCATTTATAAGTTACTTGCCCATTTTCTTTTACTGCTTTTTAATATTCTTTCTATGTTGTGTGCATTTGGTGTTTTGACTATTATGTGCCAGCAGGACTTTCTTGTCTGGTCCAGTCTGTTTGGAGTTCTGATGGCTTCTTCTTTGTTCATGGGCATCTCTTTCTTTAGGTTAGGGGAGTTTTCTTCTATAATTTTGCTGAAGATATTTACTGGCCCTTTAAGTTGGAACTCTTCTTTCTCTTCTATACCTATAATCCTTAAGGTTTGTTCTTCACATTGTATCCTGCATTTTCTAGATGTTTTGAGTTACAAGCTTTATGTATTTTCCATTTTCTTTGACTATTGAGTCAATGTTTTCTATGGTACCTTCAGCACCTGAGATTCTTTCTTCTATCTCTTATATTCTGTTGTTGATGCTTGCATGTATGACTCCTAAATTCTTTCCAAGGTTTTCTATCTCCAGAGATGTCCCACTTTTTGATTTCTTTATTGTTTCTACTTCCATTTTTAGATCCTGGATGGTTTTGTTCAGTTCCTTCACTTGTTTGTGTTTTCCTGTAATTCTTTAAGAGTTTTTGTATTTCCTCTTTAAGAGCTTCTACCTGTGACCCATGTTCTCCTGTATGTCTTTAAGGGAGTTATGTCCTTCTTGAAGTCCTCTATCAGTATTATGAGATGAGATTTTAAATCCAACTCTTGCTTTTCTGGTGTGTTGCAGTATCTGGGACTTGTGGTGGGAGAAGTGGGTTCTGATGTTGCCAAGAGGCCTTGGTTTCTGTTGGTAAGGTTCTTGCACTTGCCTTTCACCATCTGGTTATCTCTGGTGTTAGTTGGTCTTGCTGTCTCTGGCTGGAGCTAGTCCCTCCTAGGGGCCTGTAAGCCTGTGTCTGTATTCCTGGGAGACCAACTGTCTTCTGGCAGGGTCTGTGCACAGAAAGCTGTGGAGCTGCCTGGTTCCCTGGTACAAATAGCAACCAGAAAGAAAGACTCCTGTCCTGGCAGCTCCACTGATCTTATACCCTGTGCGTTCCTAGCTGTTCCTCTCCAGAGAGACGGTGGAGATCTCACCTCCGAGCTCAGAAGCGAAAGTACTGCTGGGAGATCACTCTCTCCAGGAGGGCTATGCACAGAAGGCTGTAGAGCCGCCCGACTCCCTGGTGCAAATGGCAGCCAGAAGGGAAGACCTCAATAAAATTCTTGCAAATGGAATCTAAGAACGCCTCAAAATCATCATCCACTATGATCAAGTAGGCTTCATCCCAGGGATGCAAGGTTGGTTCAATGAATGAAAATCCATTAATGTAATCCACTATATAAACAAACTCAAAAAAAAAAAAAAAGCTGAAAAAGCATTTGACAAAACACTCCTTCATGTTAAAAGTATTGGAGAAGCCGGGCAGTGGTTGCGCACGCCTGTAGTCCCAGCACTCGGGAGGCAGAGGCAGGCAGATTTCTGAGTTTGAGGCTACAGAGTGAGTTCCAGGACCGCCAGGGCTACACAGAGAAACCCTGTCTTGAAAAAAACAAAGTATTGGAGAGATCAATTATGTTTAGGGCTACACCTAAACATAATAAAAGCAATATAGAACAAACCAACAGTCAGTATCAAATTAAGTCCCACTAAAATCAGGGACAAGACAAGGATGCCCACTCTTCCCTTATCTATTCAATACAGTACTTGAATTGTACCTAAAGCAGTAAGATGGCAAAAGGAGATCAAGGGGATACAAAGTGGCAGAAAAAAAAGTCAAAGCATCACTATTTGCAAATGATATGATAGTATACATAAGCAATCCCAAAAATTCTACCAGAGAATTTCCACAGCTGATAAACAACTTCAGCAAAGTGGATGGATATAAAATTAACTCAAATAAATCAGTAGTTTTCCTTTATATACATGATAAATGGGCTGAGAAAGAAATTAGAAAGCAACAACAATAGACGCAAATAATATAAAATATCTTGGGATAACTCTAACCAAGCAAGTGAAAGATCTGTATGACAAGAACTTCAAGTCTCTCAAGAAAGAAATTGAAGAAGACCTCAGAAAATGGAGAGATTCTGATTTTGCCTGACATGCTGAAAAGTGCACCCATGTTAAAGAGCATGAAAAATAAAAACCAAGGCTTAGAAGTCTGCCATGGAAAAGCTGTTATCCTGAAAGCCCAAGAGGCTGCAAGAGGAAGAGGAGGTGGAATGGGACATGGAAACATCTTCCAGAAGCAAAGGTAATATTCTCCATTGAAGAGAACTTTGTCCTTTTTTCTCTTAGGTTTTTGGAGGGGGAGGGAGGTATTACATATGCATATGTCCTAGATTTTCTTTTGATATTTCTCTTTGTATTGGAAAAACTGTTAAGCCAAATAAAATTTGGTTGTTTTGTGATTAAGAAAAAAGAAAAGAAAAGAAATACAGGAGAACAAAGGTAAACAGCTAGAAGCCCTTAAAGAGGAAACACAAAAATCCCTTAAAGTATTACAGGAAAACACAACCAAACAGGTGAAAGAATTGAACAAAACCATCCAGGACCTAAAAATAGAAATAGAAACAATAAAGAAATCAAAAGGGAGACAACCCTGGAGCTAGAAAACCTAGGAAAGATATCAGGAGTCACATATGGAATTATCACCAACAGAAAACAAGAAATAGAAGGGAGAATCTTAGGGAAGAAAATACCATAAAAAACATTGACACAACAGTCAAAGAAAATAAAAAATGCAAAAATGCTTCTAACCTAAAACATCCAGGAAATCCAGGACACAATGAGGAGACCAAACCTAAGGATAATAGATATAAAAGAGAGTAAAGATTTCCAACTCAAAGGGCCAGTAAATATCTTCAATGAAATTATAGAAGAAAACTTCTCTAACCTATAGAAATAGATGTCCATAAACATACAAGAAATCTACAGAACTCCAAATAGATTGGACCAGAAAAGAAATTCCACCTGCCACATAATAGTCAAAACACCAAATGCACAAAACAAAGAAAGAATATTAAAAGCAGTAAGGGAAAAAGGTCAAGTAACATATAAAGGCAGATCTATTAAAATTACATCAGACTTCTCACCAGAGACTATGAAAGCTAGAAGATCCTGGGCAGATGTTATACAGACCCTAAGAGAACACAAATGCCAACCCAGGCTACTATACCCAGCAAACCTCTCAATTACCATAGAGGGAGAAACCACGATATTCTTGACAAAGCCAAATTTACACAGTATCTTTCCATAAATCCAGCCCTACAAAGGATAGACAACTCTAACGCAAGGAGGGAAATTACACCCTAAAAAAGGCAAGAAAGTAATCTTTCAACAAACCCAAAAGATGATACCAACACAAACATAAAAATAACATCAAAAGGAACAGGAAGCAACAATTATTATTCCTTAATATCTCTTGACATCAATAAACTCAATTTCCCCAATAAAAAGACATAGACTAACAGACTGGATATGTAAACAGGACCCAGCATTTTGCTGCATATGGGAAACACACCTCAATGTCAAAGAAAGATACTACCTCAGAGTAAAGGGCTGGAAAACAATTTTCCAAGCATATGGTCCAAAGAAACAAGCTGGAGTAGCCATTCTAATATTGAATAAAATCAACTTTCAACCAAAAGTTATCAAAAAGGATAAGGAAGGGCACTTCATACTCATCAAAAAAAAAAAATCTACCAAGAAGAACACTCAAATCTGAACATCTGCACTCCAAATGCAAAGGCACCCACATTCATAAAAGAAACTTTACTGAAACTCAAAGCACATGTTGCACCTCACACTATAATAGTGGGAGACTTCAACACCCCACTCTCAGCAATGGATGGATCATGGAAACACAAACTAAACAGAGACACAGTGAAACTAACAGAAGTTATGAACCAAATGGATTTAACAGATATCTATAGAACATTTCATCCTAAAACAAAAGAATATACCTTCTCCTCAGCACCACATGGTATCTTCTCCAAAACTGACCATATAATCAGTCACAAAACAGGTCTCAACAGATATAAGGAGATTAAAATAATCCTATGCATCCTATCAGATCACCATGGACTAAGGCTGGTCCTCAATAGCAACAAAAACAGAAAGCCCACATACACATGGAAGCTGAACAACGCTCTACTCAATAACTTGGTCAAGGAAGAGATAAAGAAAGAAATTAAGAATTTTTTAGAATTTAATGAAATAAAGGCACAACATACCCAAACTTATGGGATACAATGAAAGCAATGCTAAGAGGAAAACTCAGCTCTGAGTACCTCCAAAAGGAAAATGGAGAGAGCATACACTACCAGCCTAACAGCATACCTAAAAGCTCTAGAACAAAAAGAAGCAAATACACCCAAGAGAAGTAGACAGCAGAAAATAAACAAACTCAGTGCTGAAATCAACCAAATAGAAACAAAAAGAACTATACAAAGAATCAACAAAGCCAGGAGTTGGTTCTTTGAGAAAATCGACAAGATAGATAAAGCCTTAGCCCAACTAACCAGAGGGCACAGAGACAGTATCCAAACTAATAAATCAGAAATGAAAAGGGAGATATAACAACAGAAACTGAGGAAATTCAAAAAAATCATCAGATCCTACTACAAAAGCCTATATCCAACAAAACTGGAAAGTCTGGGTGAAATGGACAATTTTCTAGACAGTTACCAAATACCAAAGTTAAATTGGGATCTGATAAACCATCTAAACAGTCCCATAACCCCTAAAGAAATAGAAGCAGTCACTTAAAGTCTCCCAAACAAAAATCTAGGACCAGTTGAGTTTCTATCAGACCTTCAAAGACTATCTAATACCAATTCTCTTCAAACTATTCCACAAAATAGAATCTGAAGGAACACTACCCACTTTGTTCTAGGAAGCCACAATTATGCTGTGTATTCTCCCTTGGAGAGGGTTTCTGTCTATTCAGGAACTTTTCACAATTTCCTTTCGTAGATAGCTTCATGGGAGATTTTTTTTCTACTTCTATCATTTTTTTGTTTTGTTTTGTTTTTTTAGATTTTTCGAGACAGGGTTTCTCTGAATAGCCCTGGCTGTCCTGGAACTCACTCTGTAGACTAGGCTGGCCTTGAACTCTTGGAATCTACCTGCCTCTGCCTCCCAAGTGCTAGGATTAAAGACATGTGCCACCACTGCCCAGCTCTTCTATCATGTTTAATTTCCAAATAGATTTTTAAAACTGGTTGAGTGCATATTACTTTTAGCTTCAGAAGATATCATGTATTTTTCAGAGGCATTTAGCTATTATAAATTAATTTGATGACTTAAAAATGTCAATACTAAGTTGTATATTTTAAAATAAATTTTATTCATTTAATAAAAAGAAAGAATCTTCAATATATGGTTCTGGTCTAACTGGTAGTCTCTATGTAGAAAAATGAAAATAGATCTATATTTGGTTTTTTTTTGTTTTTTGTTTTTTTTTGTTTTTTTTTTTTGTTTTTTTGTTTTTGTTTGTTGTTGGGTTTTTTTTTTTTTTTTTTTTTTGGTTTTTCGAGACAGGGTTTCGAGACAGTGTAGTCCTGGCTGTCCTGGAACTCACTCTGTAGACCAGGCTGGCCTCGAACTCAGAAATCCGCCTGCCTCTGCCTCCCAAGTGCTGGGATTACAGGCGTGCGCCACCACGCCCGGCTTTTTAGATCTATATTTGTTACCTTGCACAAATCTCAAGTCCAAGTGGATCAAGGACCTCAACATAAAATCAGATACACTGAATCTAATAGAAGAGAAAGTGGGAAAGAGCCTCCAACTCATTGGCTCAGGGGGAAATTCCCTAAACAGAACTCCAATGGCTCAAGCTCTAAGATAAAAAATTGATGAATGGAACCTCATGAAACTGGAGAGCTTCTGTAAGGCAAAGGACATAGTCAATAGGACAAACCGGCAACCTACAGATTGGAAAAAAAAAAAAAAAACTTCACTAATCCCACATCCAATAGAGGGCTTATATCCAAAATATATAAAGAACTCAAGTAGCTAACGACCAAAAAACCAAACAACCAATCAAAAATTGGGGTATAGAACTAAACAGAGAATTCACAACAGAAGAATCTCAAAGGGCCGAGAAGCACTTAAAGAAATGTTCAAAGTCCTTAGTGATTAGAGAAATGCAAGTTAAAACAACCCTGAGATTCCACTTTACACCAATCACAATGGCTAAAATCAAAAACTCGGGTGACAGCACATGCTGGCTAGGATGTGGAGAAAGAGGAACACTCCTCCATTGCTGGTAGGATTGCAAACTGGTACAACCATTCTGGATATCAATCTGGAGGTTCCTCAGAAAATTGGAAATAGATCTACCCAAAAACCCAGATACACCACTCTTGGGCATATACCCAAAAGATGCCCCACCATGCCACAGGGGCACATGTTCCACTCTGTTCATAGCAGCCTTATTTATGATAGCCAGAAGCTGGAAACAACCCAGATGTCCCACAACGGAAGAATGGATATAGAAAATGTGGTTCATTTACACAATGGAATACTACTCAGCTATTAAGAATGAGGGCATCATGAGTTTTGCAGGCAAATGGATGGAACTAGAAAATATCATGCTGAGTGAGGTAACTTTCAGACCCAAAAGAATATGCATGGTATGTACTCACTAATAAGTGAATATTAGCCCAAAAAGTACAGAATATCTAGGACACAACCTACAGAACTCAAGAATGTTAGCAAGCCAAAGAGTCCAAGTGAGGATGCCTTAATACCATTTGGGAGGGAAAAGAAAGCAGTCACGGGGTCAGGGGTGGGAGGTACCTGGGTGGGAGGGGAACAGGAAGGGGAAGGGGGAACATGCTCAGGTATTAGGGGAGGAAACAGGACTGAAGCCCTGAGGGCCAGCAGAAAGAATGGAAACAGGCAACCTCAGGAGGTAGGAGATGGGGGGACCTTCTAGAATGTACCAGAGACCTGGGAAGTGAAAGACTCTCAAGACTCAAAGTGGGGGGACCTCAAATGAAGTGTTCTACAATGGGGAGGGAGAATTTGCAGAGTCCACCTCCAGTGGAGGGATAGGAAATCAAGTGGGGGGATGGGGCTGCCATCCCACAGTCAAAAGCTCTAACCCAGAATTGTTCCTGCCTGAAGGAACTGCAGGGACAAAAATGGAGAAGAGCGTGAGAGAAAGGAGGTCCAGGGACAGGCCCAAAGTGGGATCCAGCTCAAAGGGAGGCCCCAAGGCCTGACACTTTTACTGATGCTGCCATGTGCTTGAATACAGAAGCCTAGCATGGCTGCCCTCTGGGAGCTGAAAGAGTCAAATACAGATACTAGCATCCAACCAATGGGCTGAAGCCGGGGACCCCTGTGGTTGAATTGGGGAAAAGCTGGAAAATGCTGAGAAGGGCAACCCCATGGGAAGACCAGCAGTCTCAATTGACCTGGACCCCCTAGATCTCCAAGACAATGAGCCACCAACCAGGCAGCATATGAGGCCACCAACACATACATGGCAGAGAACTGCCTGGTCTGGTCTCAGTGAGAGAAGATGCACTTAACCCTCAAAAGTCTTGAGGCCCAGGGAGTAGGGAGGTCTGCTGGGGTGGGGTGGGGACATCCTCTTGGAAATGGGGTTTGGGGGGAGGGAGGAGGTATGGGTTGGGGAAAGGTTGGAGGGCCCACCTGAAGAGGGATGAAGTCTGGATTGTCAAAAAGGATTAAAGAAAAAATTTAAATAAAAAATAAAATATTTTTTAAGATTCTCTGACTTTTTAAAATAAAAGTTATAGATGGGAAAGATAGCCCAGCAGTGCAGGTAAGAGCTCTTGCTACTCTTCCAAAGGAGTTAATTTGGTTTCCTAGCAACCTGGAACTCCAGCTTTAGGAGATCTGATGCCCTCTTCTGGCCTCCACACATGTGTTATATCATCACATGTGGACATAAATAAAACTGGGCCTTTTGAAAAATACATTGATTCTCATTTTTATTTTATATGTATGGGTATTGCTGATATACTGCATGTATATCAATACACATGTATGTCTATACAGTGTCCATGGAGGCCAGAAGAGGACATTGAATCTTCTAAAACAGTGGTTCTTAACCTTTCCAAAACTGCAACACTTTGATACAGTTTCTCGTGCTGTGGTGATCCCAGTCATAAAGTTATTTCATTGCTACCTCTTAACTATAATTTGCTGCTGTTATGAATCACAATGTATATATCTGATATGCAGGATATCTGAAATGGGACCCCTATGAGAATCGAGACCCACAGGTTGAGAACTGCTCTAAGACTAGAGTCAGACAACTGTTTCTGTGTGGCTGCTGGGAATCAAACCTGAGTCCTTTGGAAGAGCAGCTAGTGTTCTTAACTGTTGAGCAATCTCTCCAGTCACTGAATCTCTCTTTTAAGTTACATATTTGTTGTAAGTTTCAAGCATGGTTTAATATTTCCCATACTACTCTCTAACTCATTATGTTCCAAAGGATATCTTGAACCCAAATTCACTTTATGTCTTGCTAGAGATGGAACCCAGGGCATTATGCTCCGCCCACTGAGGTGCATCCCCGGCTCAAGCTGTTCTTTTGAGGTGCAGAGTGCATTTCTCACATCATCATTTAGTGAAGATGGATAGATTTTAAGAAAGTAAACTCCACTCGAGTGGGGCCAAGGAAAGCAACTGTTACAGTCATCAGACATACCCAGCAAGAAGTAAGGAACAGGGGAAGTCAAAGCTGGCTTTTCCTCACCGGTAGTTACAGAGCAGCTGAACTTCCTGTTCTATCATCTGTAAGCACTCTCTTCTCCCAGGCTTTACTATCCTCTACTTTCAATGCTGTCATCCCATGCTCTCAATCTTCTAAGCTAGCCAGTGTATTGCTGAAACATTGCTTTTTTCATTTCTGAGACTAGATGCTGATAGCTGGAAGGAATCTTCCTCAGAAACCTAAGTATTGAACCATGCTTTCTGTTCATATCTTCTGTTCTCCATCAATAACATCTATGTGGTATTTCATAGAATTACTATCAGATTTAGAAAGCATACACACACACATACACACACAAACATACACATAAAAGGATGAGGAGGGAGTTGTCACTGTTATTTGCACACCTCATAAGATAATTTAGCTCTGAACAGAAGATCATCAACTAGCTCAACTCTAAAGCCAAGCCTTTTAAATTCAGTTAAGGAAGTCCTTAGTCATTAGCTTATAATGTTCAAAAGCACTTACAAGGCTGGGCGTGGTGGCGCACACCTGTAATCCCAGCACTTGGGAGGCAGAGGCAGGCAGATTTCTGAGTTCAAGGCCAGCCTGGTCCACAGAGTGAGTTCCAGGACAGCCAGGACCACACAGAGAAACCCTGTCTCGAAAAAAAAAACAAAAAAAAAACAAAAAAAAAAAAAAAAAGAAAGAAAGAAAAAGGAAAAAAAAAAAGCACTTACAGCTGGAAACGTCTAAGATGAGACAATCTTGTATGATGGTGGTACACCACCTGTCTGCTGGTATTCTGCTCTTCTGTCACCTTCTGTCCTTTGGAAGGACCTAGCCGTAGGTGTCCTTTCAAAGGTAAGATGGCAGACCAGCCTCTAGCTGCCTTGAGCAGTCTTACTGTTGGGCTTCCTGCTCAAGCAAACTAATTGCAGTGTTTGTGAGAGAGGCCCGCATAATAAATGGAGATTACTGTCCAGCACCTAAGGTGGAACTGAGGCCCTCCCTGCCATTCCCTGTAAGGAATGGAATCTGTGTCCTGGTGTGGTGACACACAACATTAGCCCCAGCCCTCAAGGAGGCAGTCAGGCAGATCTCTAGAGTTCAAAGCTAGCCTGGTCTATATATCAAGTTCCAGGCTAGCCAAGGTTCATAGTGAGACCCTGTCTCAAAATGAGAAGAAGAAAAAGGAAGACAAAAGACAGAGGAGGAAAAAATAAGGAAGAGGAAGAAAGAATTATTGAATCTGGAACTGTGGAGTGGCTAAGCCAAGACCCTTGGTGAGAAACTACTCCTCACCCTGGAGGAGTGCCACTTACTGGCTTGTTCCTCACTCACAGTGCTCTCGCTCTGCGTTCTTACAGAGCCCAGGACCAGCCCAGGGATGGCACCAGACACAGTGGGCTGGGTTCTCCCCCGTCAATCACTAATTAAGAAAATGCCCTGTAGTCAGATCTTACGGAGGCGTTTTCTCAATTACGTTTCCCTCCTTTCGAATGACTCTAGCTTCTGTCAAGGTGTTAGTTTCGTGGCTTTGTTGTTGTTTAGAGGGCTGTCCTCAAACTCCCAGCAATGCCACCTGCGCCCCCACTATGCTGATGTGGCACGCACCAGTAGCTGTACTGTACTTCTCATGTACTTCAGTTGGTTTTATACAGAGTTGAAAGAATGCCCTTCTGGTCAGAGCCGCCTGAGTGCCCTGTCACGTTTAAAAATCCGGTTTGGTTTCTTTTTCTCTCACTGCTCAGACTCCACATAAATCAGGTTTTCTCAAGAGACAGGCCTGTTGTGTGAAAAAGAAGGAACTGAGGCTGGGGGGTGGTGGCGCACACCTGTAATCCCAGCACTTGGGAGGCAGAGGCAGGCGGATTTCTGAGTTTGAGGCCAGCCTGGTCTACAGAGTGAATTCCAGGACAGCCAGGGCTACACAGAGAAACCCTGTCTCGAAAAACCAAAAGAAGAAGAAGAAGAAGAAGAAGAAGAAGAAGAGGAGGAGGAGGAGGAGGAGGAGGAGGAGGAGGAGGAGGAGGAGGAGAAGAAGGAGAAGAAGAAGAAGAAGAAGAAGAAGAAGAAGAAGAAGAAGAAGAAGAAGAAGAAGAAGAAGAAGAAGAAGAAGAAGAAGAAGGAACTGAGAGATGGGACTGGCCAGGAGTAGGCTGAGGCCATATAGAGAAATTAGCTTTACCAAAAGTCATTTCTTAAAAGACTGTGCGAAAGGACACTTCATCCTTACGTCTCCATCCTTAGGAAAGAAATAAGCTTGCTGCTCTCCACTTACCAATGAGGTAGGTGCTTTGATTGGAGGTTTACATGAACTAAAATTTGAGAGCACTGACTTGTTGAACTGTAATCACGGTCCAAGTGTGTAAGGCGGAACGTTACCGTGACGTCACAGCAACAGCTGCAGAATTTAGTCCACTGTGGAACACCAATGTGCTGCAGCCAGAAAGCACAGCTGCTTCTCTCCCTTTCCCTCTCATCCTGTCCCTGAACAGAGAGAGAGGTTGGAGGCTGCTGGCTGTCCATGGGGCTTCACCTCACAAGAGATCCCAAGCAGAAGCAACCCAGAGATTGGCTTCTGTGTACGCTACTTAGCAAAATACCAAGATTCTTTTTTTATGAGATATTTGCTTTATTTACATTTCAAATCCCCCTTTCTGTGTTGCCCCTCTGAAAACGCCCTATCCCATCCCACTCCTCCATGCTCACCCTCCCATCCCCAATTTCCTGACTTGTATTCCCCTATTCTGGGGAATCGAGCCTTCACAGGACAAATGACCTCTCCTCTCATTGATGTCTGAAATGGCCATCTTCTGTTACATATGTAGCTGGAGCCATGGGTCCCTCCATGTGTACTCTTTGGTTGGTGGTTTAGTCTCTGGGAGCTCTGGAGGTACTGGTTGGTACATATTATTGTACCTCCTGCAGGGCTGCAAACCTCCTGAGCTCCTTGGGTCCTCTCTCTAGCTGCTCCATTGGGGACCCTGTGCTCAGTCTCTTGGTTAGCTGTGAGCCATGGGTGTTTTGATCCACTTTAAAATATGCTTCCTGTTTACTGTAATATTTTTCCAGATTTGTCAGGCATCTTTACTTTCTGAAAAGTAAATTTTCTGTTTTATGTATAAAATTATATACACAGAAATATTGTGAGCAAAGTTGCCAAGTTATAAAAGTTCTGTTCCATACCTTTTTAAATAAGGAAAGAAGAAAGTCCAATTTGTGAAAAGCTTTCCTGTTTTTCACTACAGACCATTTCTTGAGCTCATCACTATGCCTGAGCTCAGTGATCTTTGGCAGTGAAAGGACCACTGTGTGCATTGTAAGTGGGACTGGGTAGCTTCCCTGACTAGGTGCCAGCAGCACCTGACCCCCATCCTAAACCTTCCCCGGTGGTAATCACTGAAAGTAGGGCAGTGCCTCTTGCTGGAGGATGGAAGATAAAAATAGAGCCTGGTTGAGAAACACTATTACTACAAAGTTTAAGGGTTTAAAAAAATGAGAAAGCACAAATGATGGTGAAATTTTTTAATGAGTTCAGGCATGATTAAATATAAGGAGCAGTGAGCACCCCCCATATACAGAATCCTGCTTTACAAGATATTACCGGGTTAGATGGCTTGGCAGGCCCAGCTGACTGACTGAGTTTGATCCCCAAAACCAACATGTCGCAATCCAGCTCCCTCAAGTTGCCTACAGATCTCCACATTCATGTTGTGAGGTGTATGCACACACATACACACACGTATGTGTGCACAAAAATAAACGTTTCTAAAAGATAGTATCTTTCTCCTCCCCTCTCTCCCTCTGTCCCCCCTCTCTCCAGAAATGATGACACACTCATAATATCAGTACTTAGGAGACTGAGGCAGGTCACAAGTTCAAGTACACTCTGGACCGGACTGCTTAGAAGTTATGAATATTTTGCTTATTTTCTTAACTAACCTTCAGATTTTCTCACACATAGTCAAGCCTAAATTAATATTTGTACCCTCTTTCCAGTAAAGAATTATGTAGAGCCTTCCCTCCAGTAATATCTCCATAGATAGATAGATAGATAGATAGATAGATAGAGATATACACATATTTTGTCTTAATGATATCTTGTTTAGCTCTTAGAATGGTGCATGCCTTGTGTGTGGTAACCATTCCAGGTTTCCTTTGCTCATCAGTTTCCTCACTGTGACCTGCCTGCATCTTGCCCTGTGCCTGGATCCTTCATAGACAGACAGTCTGGGGACCAGGTTCTCTGAGAATCACCTCATCATCATCAACAGTGCACCCTGCTCGTGGATGCCTCCCCGACAGCTCTGCTGTCTCCGGCATTTGTAAAGCTGAATGCAGGCGCCTGTGGCCTCTTCTCCCTCTTTATTAACTTACAGTATTCCATTTTACAATGTGTCCAAATCTAGAATGTGTTATTCTCATGACTTCCTGATTCTTATGTCTAAAAGTACATATCTTTTATCAGTTCTGGAAAATTCTTGTCTCAGTCTTTTGGCTTTTCCATCTGTTTTAATTTTCATGGTGATACACATCCTCTTAGCCACAGACCAGCTTGTGTTTAACTATACAATTAGTCGGTAATTTGGATGATTATATTGCTTATTTTTAGACTTTCTGTTTAGGGGGCCGGAGGGATGACTCAATGGTTAAGAGTGCTTAGAGGCTCCCAGGATACACGTCGAGTGCCTGACACTCTGGCTCCAGATTATCTGCTGTCCTCGTGGCCTCTGTGGGCCCCACGCACATAATTTAAAAGAATTTAAGAAATTCAGCTTTTAGTGCAGAGGCCAAGAGGATCTGCCCTGATGCGAACATCGGGTCATGTGGGCCTCCAGCCCCTGTCCGCCCTCAACCTGTTTGCCTGTTGCTTTTTAACCCGTAGTGAGCTGTTTGCTTAAACTACAGCCGCCTGCTGACCTACTTCTCTCTTTTTTGTCAGATTTTATATTTTTGTTGGTTTTGAGTTGTTTGGGGCAGGGGATTCTTTCTTCCGTTTCTGTTGATGTTTGCTTTTGTTTGGACACAAGCTCTGAAGCTGAGGCTGGCCTAGAACGAGCTCAACGGGTCCCGGCTGGGATCTTTCTCTGCTCTCCCAGCCTCTTCCTCACGAGTGCTGGGATTGCTATGTGCCCACCACACACTGCTCACACTTTGTGTGTTTTCAAGTTCTGTTCTATCATTTTGTCTTATGGAATTCTGCCCTTTTTCATTATACTCACCCACATGCCCAGCAGTGTTTCTCACTCAGAAATAATTTAATTTTCCTAATCAGCACATAGTGCATTCAGCCCAGCTCCATGAAATTATTGTTTTATTGTATAAATTTTCAGCTTTATACTTTCAGCCTTCCAACATGGAGAACTTGCACATTTTTCACATTTGAAGAAATTGTCAGTCATTTTCTGTTGTTTGATTAAGGTGTGTGTGTGTCTGTGTGTCTGTGTGTCTGTGTCTGTGTGTGTCTGCTTGTGTTTGTATGTGTGTGTGTGTGTGTCTGTGTCTGCGTATGTCTGCTTGTGTTTGTATGTGTGTGTTGTGTGTGTGTGAGAGAGAGAGAGAGAGAGAGAGAGAGAGAGAGAGAGATGTATCTAAGCCTGGCCTCTCATTTCACTCTCTTTCATAGCTAGAACTGTAGGCGTATGCCGCCACGCCCAGCCATTTTTTATCTATCTTCATTTTGGAAACTTTGTTTTGAATAATTTATAAACTCACAAAGTAGTCCAAAATAGATCAGAGAAGTGCCATTTCCCCTCCTTCTAGCACACACTTTCAAGCATAGAATAATATAGTGCTGCGAACTACAGTCACAGTGGACAGTGAGTATTTATAACTTTATGCTACCTCAGTGTCCAGTTTTAAATAGACATTTAACTTTTTATACTAGAAGCTGTCACCCTCTACACATTTCCAGTATTGACTATACCTCACCCTGACAGACCCAACTGATGACCAGAGACAGAAACCTCTTCACTTCTGTCCAGACTGACTAGGCTCACAGCTTCCTGCCACGCCCTTTTTACTGGGCACCCACACATTTGCTTGGGAATGTCAAATGGCCTCCTGGAACTAGTGTTGCCTGCTTTAAACCAGCCACCTGTAGCTCCCTGTACAAAATGAAACTAATGAGCACCTTGGCTCAGGGCGCTCTCTCCTCGCACCCATGACCCCCAGTGATGGAACCACATGCGTGCCCAGGTCTGCACATGCTGAAAACGTGCATGTCATGACTGTGCTGTTAAAATAATGCCCAAAATTTGAGGCCAGAACTCTGAACCCTGAAAATGAGGCCAGCTCAGGAGACTGTGCAAAAAGATTCTCTGTTGAAAATGTTTTGTCAGCCGGGTGGTGGTGGCGCACGCCTTTAATCCCAGCACTTGGGAGGCAGAGGCAGGTGGATTTCTGAGTTCGAGGCCAGCCTGGTCTACGGAGTGAGTTCCAGGACAGCCGAAGCTACATAGAGAAACCCTGTCTCGAAAAACAAAAAAAAAAAAAAAAAAAAAGAAAAGAAAAAAAAAAAGAAAAGAAAAGAAAGAAAAAAGAAAAAAAAAGAAAATGTTTTGTCAAAGCTTCTGGTCAGTCCTGGAAAGAACTCAGATTTGTTTGATTTCAACAATATATGATAGTGAGTGTCTTTAATCCCAGCCCTGGTATAAATAGCAAGTTCCAGGACAGCTAGGGATGCATAGTGAGACACTGTATCAAATGAGGAAGTAGATAAATACTAAACTTGGTTTGGGTTAAGTCCTGAGGCCTTGAAGCAGGTCTTCTTTATTTACAGTCCTAAATGCCTCTTATTTGGCTGTCTCTCTAAGCTTGAGAAATTTTGTTTTTCATTTCATAATTACTTTCATTAAATAATTTGTCTATTCCTGGGGTTCTCGCGAACTGGACATAACACAGTGAAAAGAGGGAGAAGAAAAACTGTGGCAATAACCTTATTCCGGTCTGCACTCAGTTGTTGCTTTTTTAATAGTCGGTTTAGAGATTCTCAGCTGTACCCGTGTGCAGTTCAGCCCTGGCACTCCTGCCCGATGCTGATTCTCTGAGTACAGCCTTGTCCTGCAGGTGCAGCTCTCTGGGCCTGGGTGGGAAGGGCTGAGGACTGTGATGAGATGCTGAGTGAGCGGAGGGGAAGACTTAGAGCGACTGCTTCAGATGGAGACACCCAGATGTGCTTTGTAACCAACAAGCACAGGACAAGTTTCCTTCCGTGCACAAAGCACACCCTTCAGGCTAGACCACATTAGGCTAAAAAACAAATAATAGTTCAAAGAATGAAACATTAAGTATCTTTTCCAGCCACAACAGAATCAAAATGCAGACAGTAAAGCAGGAGTGGAAAACACAGCACCCCATCATCTGCAAGGGGATCTTCCCAGTGGGGTCCTGGAGCTGGAGTGCCAGCGCCTACACACTGCCTCCCTGTGTGCCCTACATTGCCACACTGTACTTGGGCCACATGCCCATGCCTCCTTATTTTCAGTCATAGTACCTCCTTTTTATCATTGCTTTTGCACTTTAGAGATATCTTAAAGTAAAATGATGGTTCACAAACACAAGTACTATATATACCATGTAGCTATCCGTTCGGTAACTTATTGATAAGAGGTGTTTTACTTAGGGTCTCAATTGCTGAGACAAAACAGCATGACCAGAAAGCAAGTTGGGGAGAAAGGGTTAATTTGGTTTATGTTTCCACTTTGCAGTCCCTCGTTGAAGGAAGTCAGGACAGAAACCCAAATAGGCAGGATCCTGAAGGCAAGAGCTGACGCAGAGGCCATGGAGGGAGGCTGCTTACAGACTCACTGCCCCTGGCTTGCTCAGCCTGCTTTCTTATAGAACCCAGGACCACCCGCCCAGGGATGGCACCGCCCACAATGGGCGGGGCCTCCACAGATCACTAACTGAGAAAATGCCTCCCAGCTGGATCTCATGGCGGCATTTCTCAACTGTCACCCTTCCTCCTTGATGACTCTAGCTTGTGTCAAGGTGGCACAAACCAAACAGTTACAGGAGGGCAGCTTATAGGGGTACGCTGCACAGTTGGACAAAGGATGCTTTAAGTAGGGCTACTACTCTGAGTGCTACAGGGTATTCATAAATAGAACTGTAGAAATGGATGGGCGGTGGTGGCGCATGCCTGTAATCCCAGCACTCTGGGAGGCAGAGGCAGGGGGATTTCTGAGTTCGAGGCCAGCCTGGTCTACAGAGTGAGTTCCAGGACAGCCAGGGCTAACACTATCTCAAAAAAAAAAAAAAAAAAAAAAACCCTGTAGAAATGGGGTACTACTGGAAATTAAACACACTTTCCAGGAAAGAGTTCACGCGCGTGCATGTATGCACGCTTGTGGACCTGGCCAGAAAGGCAGAAGTGAGTGCCAGGTGCTCAAGAGTGGCTTCCAGGCAGCCGTGAGCTCCCCAGTGTGGGTGCTGGAATCCCAACTCTGGTTCTCCGGAAGAACAGCAAGTACTCCTAAGGGCTGCACCATCTCTCTAGCCCCTTATGCACACTTGACCAAAGAATTAAGAAGTCAAGAGAGAAACTAAAAAGTATCTTGAGACATTTGAAGTTAAAAAATAATAAACCAAAACTTGCAGTAAAGAGCCAAATCATGCCATGGGAGATCTGTCACAGTCAACATCACCATTCAGAAGAGAACAAAGATTTCAAATCAACTACCTAACTTAAATCAACTAGAAAAAAAAAAAAAAGCAAGCAAATCCCTAATTCACCAGAGGGAAGCAAATATTAGAGCAGAGAGAATGCCATAAAATCCAGAAGTTCTTTATTGAACTTTATTGAAAACCCCAAATGGACCACAATTTCTAAGCCTAACACTCTCCTAGAGCTCTCTCCCCCCTTTTCCTTCTATGATCTTTTAAAAGAAAGCCAAGCCCTGGCACTACAGACAGCTAGCAGCTGGGGTCAGGTACGTGGACAGAGTCCCGAGTCTAACATTGACTACCCCGTCAGTCAGGCTCTTGCCTGCAACCAGAGCCAGATCTGCTCGGCAGGCTGTCTAAGCACCAACAGCTCAGCGGGCTGTGGCTGACCGCTGGGGGCCCGCTCTGTCGACTTGCAGCAGAGGCCGCCATCTTGCCTTGGGTCACCACAGACAGCTGGCAGCTGGGGCCAGGTGCATGGACAAAGTCCGAGTCTAACATCGACTACCCCATCAGGCTCTTGCCTGCACCCAGAGCCAGATCAGCTCGGCAGGCGATCTCTGCACCGACACACATGAGCACCAACTTGCTCAGGGGTCTGTGCCTGGAGTACAGCTGAGGCTGAGATCTTGTCTCAGGGCACCACAGACAGAGCTCTGTGGACTGAGAGCACCACCATCTAGGCTCCAGCAGTCCAACCAGGGAAGCTCCAGTCCTGCAGAGAATCCTGGTGTTAGACAGAGCCCCGAGACCTGCCACCATCTTGGAGCTGGTAGCCTGACCAGGTCATCATAGAGAACCCACAGAGTAGCCCAGGTCACCATAAAGATCTAACAGACGAGCCCAGATCGGTGTAAAAAAAGATCTGATTCTTAAGAGCTGGCATCTAAGCAGACCAGGAGGAGATGGCAGGAGGCCAATTGCGCGTCCAGCAGCAAGCCGGGAGGAGACTTGGGTCCGGCCCAGCAGAGCTGAGTAGGTAATTCAGAGCCCAGTAGTGGAAACCTTCTGGTCTCCACCTCAGGAGCACAGACGCCCTCTGCGACACTACCCAACTCATTCTATGAAGCCACAATTACCCTGATACCAAAACCACACAAAGATCCAACTAAGAAAGAGAACTACAGGCCAATCTCCCTTATGAATATTGATGTAAAAATACTAAATAAAATACTTGCCAACTGAATCCAAGAACACATCAAAACAATCATTCACCATGATCAAGTTGGCTTCATCTCAGGGATGCAGGGATGGTTCAATATACGGAAATCCATCAACATAATCCACTACATAAACAAACTCAAAGAAAAAAACCACATGGTCATCTCATTGGATGCTGAAAAAGCATTTGACAAAGTTCAGCATCCTTTCCTGCTAAAAGTCTTGGAAAGAACAGGAATTCAAGGCCCATATCTGAACATAGTAAAAGCAATTTACAGCAGACCAGTAGCCAACATCAAAGTAAATGGAGAGAAACATGAAACAATCCCACTGAAATCAGGGACTAGACAAGGCTGCCCCCTCTCACCATATCTCTTCAATATAGTACTTGAGGTACTAGCTAGAGCAATTCAACAACATAAGTCAAAGGGATACAAATTGGAAAGGAAGAAGTCAAACTATCACTATTCGCAGATGATATGATAGTATACTTAAGTGACCCAAAAAACTCCACCAGAGAACTCCTACAGCTGATAAACAACTTCAGCAAAGTGGCTGGTTATAAAATCAACTCAAGCAAATCAGTAGCCTTCCTATACTCAAAGGATAAGCAGGCCGAGAAGGAAATTAGGGAAATGACAACCTTCACAATAGCCACAAACAATATAAAGTATCTTGGTGTGACTCTAACCAAACAAGTGAAAGATTTATATGACAAAAACTTCAGGTCTCTGAAGAAGGAAATGGAAGAAGACCTCAGAAAATGGAAAAATCTTTCATGCTCGTGGGTTGGCAGGATTAATATAGTTAAAATGGCAATCTTGCCAAAAGCAATATACAGATTCAACGCAATCCCCATCAGAATCCCAACTCAGTTCTTCATAGAGTTAGAAAGAGCAATTCTCAAATTCATCTGGAATAACAAAAAACCCAGGATAGCTAAAACTATCATCAACAGTAAACGAACTTCTGGGGGAATCAGTATCCTGGACCTCAAGCAATACTACAGAGCAGTAGTGTTAAAAACTACATGGTATTGGTACAGTGACAGGGAAGTGGATCAATGGAATAGGATTGAAGACCCAGAATTGAACCCACACATCTATGGCCAATTGATCTTCAACAAAGGAGCTGAAAACATCCAGTGGAAAAAAGATAGCCTTTTCAACAAATGGTGCTGGCTCAACTGGAGGTCAACATGCAGAAGAATGAGAATTGATCCACTCTTATCTCCTTGTACTAAGCTCAACTCCAAGTGGATCAAGGACCTCCACATAAAACCAGACACACTAAAACTAATAGAAAAGAAACTGGGGAAGACCCTTGAGGACATTGGCTCAGGGGGAAAATTCCTGAACAGAACACCAATCGCTTATGCTCTAAGATCAAGAATAGACAAATGGGACCTCATAAAATTACAACGTTTCTGTAAAGCAAAAGACACTGTCAAAAGGACAAATCAGCAACCAACAAATTGGGAAAAGATCTTCATTAACCCCACATCCGACAGAGGGCTAATATCCAATGTATACAAAGAACTCA
Source organism: Apodemus agrarius (assembly GCA_964023405.1). Lineage (NCBI taxonomy): Eukaryota > Metazoa > Chordata > Mammalia > Rodentia > Muridae > Apodemus > Apodemus agrarius. The sequence goes on from OZ030024.1 coordinate 48,990,072, forward strand.
AGTTAGACCCCAGAAAACCAAATAACCCTATCCAAAAATGGGGTACAGAGCTAAACAAAGATTTTCACCTGAAGAAATTCAGATGGCTGAGAAACACCTTAAAAAATGTTCAACATCATTAGTCATTAGAGAAATGCAAATCAAAACAACCCTGAGATTTCACCTCACACCAGTCAGAATGGCTAGGATTAAAAACTCAGAAGACATCAGGTGTTGGCGAGGATGTGGAGAAAGAGGAACACTCCTCCACTGCTGGTGGGACTGCAAGCTGGTACAACCACTCTGAAAATCAGTCTGAAGGTTCCTCAGAAAACTGGACATGATACTTCTGGAGGATCCAGCCATACCACTCCTGGGAATATACCCAGAAGATTCCCCAGCATGCAATAAGGATACATGCTCCACTATGTTCATAGCAGCCTTATTTATAATAGCCAGAAGCTGGAAAGAACCCAGATGTCCCTCAACGAAAGAATGGATACAAAAAATGTGGTATATATACACAATGGAATACTATTCAGCCATTAGGAACAATGAATTCATGAAATTCTTAGACAAATGGATGGAGCTGGAGAACATCATTCTAAGTGAGGTAACCCAGTCTCAAAAGAATACCCATGGTATGCAGTCACTGATAAGTGGATATTAGCCTAGAATCTTGGAACACCAAAGACACAATTCACGTACCAAATGATGTCTGACAAGAAGAAAGGAATGGACACTAGTACTGGAAAGGATCAAAGCATCATTGTAGGGGAATACCAGAACAGAGAAGTGGGAAGAGGTGGATGAGGGAGCAGGGGAAGGGAAAAGGGCATGTGGGACCTTAGGGGGGTGGGGAAACAAAAAAAGGGAAATGAAATGTAAATATAGAATATATCCAATAAAAAAATTTAAAGAAAAAGAAAAAGAAATAAAAAATAAATGAAAAGGGAGATATAAAAACAGAAACTGAGGAAATTCAAAAAAATTATCAGATCCTACTACAAAAGCCTATACTCAACACAACTGGAGAATCTGGAGGAAATGGACAATTTCCTAGACAGATACCAAATACCAAAATTAAATCAGGATCAAATACATCATCTAAACAGTCCCATAACCCCCAAAGAAATAGAAGGGGTCATAGAAAGTCTTCCAACCAAAAAAAGCACAGGACAAGATGGTTTTAGTGCAGAATTCTATCAGACCTTCAAAGAAGACCTAATACCAATACTCTTCAAACTATTCCACAAAATAGAAACAGAACGAACACTACCCAACTCATTCTATGAAGCCACAATTACCCTGATACCAAAACCACACAAAGATCCAACTAAGAAAGAGAACTTCAGCCGGGCGGTGGTGGCACACGCCTTTAATCCCAGCACTTGGGAGGCAGAGGCAGGCAGATTTCTGAGTTTGAGGCCAGCCTGGTCTACAGAGTGAGTTCCAGGACAGCCAGGACTACACAGAGAAACCCTGTCTCGAAAAAAAAAAAGGAAAAAAAGAGAAAGAGAACTTCAGACCAATTTCCCTTATGAACATCGATGCAAAAATATTCAATAAAATTCTTGCGAACTGAATCCAAGAGCACATCAAAATGATCATTCACCATGATCAAGTTGGCTTCATCCCAGAGATGCAGGGATGGTTCAATATATGGAAATCCATCAACATAATCCACTACATAAACAAACTCAAAGAAAAAAACCACATGGTCATCTCATTGGATGCTGAAAAAGCATTTGACAAAATCCAGCATCCTTTCATGCTAAAAGTCTTGGAAAGAACAGGAATTCAAGGGCCATACCTAAACATAGTAAAAGCAATTTACAGCAGGCCAGTAGCCAACATCAGTAAACAGAGAGAAACTTGAAGCAATCCCACTAAAATCAGGGACTAGACAAGGCTGCCCCCTCTCACCATATCTCTTCAATATAGTACTTGAGGTACTAGCTAGAGCAATTTGACAACATAAGGAAGTCAAAGGGATACAAATTTGAAAGGATGAAGTCAAACTATAACTATTCGCAGATGATATGATAGTATACTTAAGTGACCCAAAAAACTCCACCAGAGAACTACTACAGCTGATAACTTCAGCAAAGTGGCTGGTTATAAAATCAACTCAAGCAAATCAGTAGCCTTCCTATACTCAAAGGATAAGCAGGCCGAGAAGGAAATTAGGGAAATGACAACCTTCACAATAGCCACAAACAATATAAAGTATCTTGGTGTGACTCTAACCAAACAAGTGAAAGATTTATATGACAAAAACTTCAGGTCTCTGAAGAAGGAAATGGAAGAAGACCTCAGAAAATGGAAAAATCTTTCATGCTCGTGGGTTGGCAGGATTAATATAGTTAAAATGGCAATCTTGCCAAAAGCAATATACAGATTCAACGCAATCCCCATCAGAATCCCAACTCAGTTCTTCATAGAGTTAGAAAGAGCAATTCTCAAATTCATCTGGAATAACAAAAAACCCAGGATAGCTAAAACTATCATCAACAGTAAACGAACTTCTGGGGGAATCAGTATCCCGGACCTCAAGCAATACTACAGAGCAGTAGTGTTAAAAACTACATGGTATTGGTACAGTGACAGGGAAGTGGATCGATGGAATAGAATTGAAGACCCAGAATTGAACCCACACATCTATGGCCAATTGATCTTCAACAAAGGAGCTGAAAACATCCAGTGGAAAAAAGATAGCCTTTTCAACAAATGGTGCTGGCTCAACTGGAGGTCAACATGCAGAAGAATGAGAATTGATCCACTCTTATCTCCTTGTACTAAGCTCAACTCCAAGTGGATCAAGGACCTCCACATAAAACCAGACACACTAAAACTAATAGATAAGAAACTGGGGAAGACCCTTGAGGACATTGGCTCAGGGGGAAAATTCCTGAACAGAACACCAATCGCTTATGCTCTAAGATCAAGAATAGACAAATGGGACCTCATAAAATTACAACGTTTCTGTAAGGCAAAAGACACTGTCAAAAGGACAAATCAGCAACCAACAAATTGGGAAAAGATCTTCATTAACCCCACATCCGACAGAGGGCTAATATCCAATGTATACAAAGAACTCAAGTTAGACCCCAGAAAACCTAATAACTCTATCCAAAAATGGGGTACAGAGCTAAACAAAGACTTTTCACTTGAAGAAATTCGGAGGGCTGAGAAACACCTTAAAAAATGTTCAACATCAACCAGGCAGTGGTGGCGCAGGCCTATAATCCCAGCACTCTGGGAGGCAGAGGCAGGCGATTTCTGAGTTCGAGGCCAGCCTGGTCTACAGAGTGAGTTCCAGGACAGCCAGAGCTATACAGAGAAACCCTGTCTCGAAAAAACCAAAAACCAAAAACCAAAAACCAAAAACAACAACAACAAAAAAAGATGTATTTATTAAAAAAAATGTTCAACATCATTAGTCATTAGAAAAATGCACATCAAAACAACCCTGAGATTTCACCTCACACCAGTCAGAATGCCTAAGATTAAAAACTCAGGAAACAGCAGGTGTTGGCAAGGATGTGGAGAAAGAGGAACACTCCTCCACTGCTGGTGGGACTGCAAGCTGGTACAACCACTCTGGAAATCAGTCTGGAGGTTCCTCAGAAAACTAGACATGATACTTCCGGAGGACCCAGCCATACCACTCCTGGGAATATACCCAGAAGATTCCCCAGCATGCAATAAGGATACATGCTCCACTATGTTCATAGCAGCCTTATATATAATAGCCAGAAGCTGTAAAGAACCCAGATGTCCCTCAATGGAGGAATGGATACAGAAAATGTGGTATATATACACAATGGAGTACTATTCAGCCATTAGAAACAATGAATTCATGAAATTCTTAGACAAATGGATGGAGCTGGGGAACATCATACTAAGTGAGGTAACCCAGTCTCAAAAGAATACCCAAGGTATGCACTCACTGATAAGTGGATATTAGCCTAGACTCTTGGGACACCAAAGACACAATCCACCAAATGATGTCCGAAAAGAAAGAAGGAGTGAACCCTGGTTCTGGAAAGGCTCAAAGCATCAGTGTAGGGGAATACCAGAACAGGGAAGTGGGAAAGGGTGGATGGGGGAACACGGGGTGGGAAAAGGGCATGTGGGACCTTTGGGGGGCAGGGAACCAGAAAAGGGGAAATGAAATGTAAATATAGTATATTTTTAAAAAGGTGTGTGGAAAAAAATTAAAGCTGGGCGGTGGTCGTGCATGCCTGTAATCCCAGCACTCTGGAAGGCAGAGGCAGGCACTTTTCTGAGTTCGAGGCCATCCTGGTCTACAGAGTGAGTTCTAGGACAGCCAGGGCTACACAGAGAAACCCTGTCTCAAAAAAACCAAATCAAAAAAAAAAAGTGTGTGGGGGCAGGGGGGGGCAAGCCAAGCAGGAGGTTTGCCAGAAATTTGAGGATAGCCTGAGCTACAGAGTGAGACCTTGTTTCTGAAATAAAACATGAAGGAAAAATTAATAATGAGCTAACTGCCTCCCTGACTCCCAAAAAAGCAAGAAGACTTCCAGAAAAGTTCTGAAAACATATCTGAGAGGGACAGACTGACAATAAGGTAAGCAGACTCCCAAACAATATCATATCAGGGCAGGGATTCCTCAAGGAACCATAATTTGGGATCTGTGTGTCTCCGAATAAATATGGCCACCCTTTTCCCTCACCCTGACCAGACACAGATAACGTATGGTCCTCCCTGGAGCGTTTAAGCCTCTCTGTGGCTTAAAAGAGGCAAGGCTGGGTGACTGGGTAATCAGGCTGCCAGGGCCTTTAACTGGCGCCTGGGGAGAAGGGAGAGGGCATTCCAAAATAAGAGGGAGTGGCAAGGGACCTATGCTGGGACTGCACACCCCCAGCTACTCAGAGGCTGCGGCACCAAGATTGTGAGTGTCAGGCCAGCCTGAGTGACACACTGAGGCACTGTCTCAACAAGCCTAAGTCAGTAAAGAACTGGGGGTGCTGGAGAGATGGCTCAGTGGTTAAGAGCACTGACTGCTCTTCTGAAGGTCCTGAGTTCAAATCCCAGCAACCACATGTTGGCTCACAACTATCCATAATAAGATCTGACACCCTCTTCTGGTATGTGTGAAGACAGCTACAGTGTACTTAGATATAATCGATCAATAAATAAATAAATAAATAAATAAATAAATCCTTTGGCCGGGTAGTGGTGGCACACGCCTTGCACGCCTTTAATCCCAGGAGGCAGGCGGATTTCTGAGTTCGAGGCCAGCCTGGTCTACAGAGTGAGTTCCAGGTCAGCCACAGCTACACAGAGAGACCCTATCTCTGAAAAAATAAATAAATAAATAAAATAAAAGAACTGAGGGACTCCAGCCAGAAAGGGAGAGCGTACACGACTAGTCAACTGACCCTAACATAATGGTTTATCTGTTTTTTTAAAAGTTACATTTACTTATTTATTAGCATGTGTGTACACAGGCAGCCACCAGGCATACCTGTGGAGGTCAGAGGGGCACCTTTGGGAGTTGGGGCTTTCCTTTCACCTGTGCGTCCTGGCTTGCCCACTGCTTTGAGGCACTAAGCTATCTTGCTGGCCCTCATTTTCTTTGAAAGTCTAATAGAAGTCCTTCTCGTACTTCTACCCAACTTGTTCTGTCCAACCACCTACATTTGAGCTCTGCTTTAGGGAATGGACTGAGTAGAAGTTACCTCTGACATGTGTAATAAAACAAGCCTGTAATCTCAGCACTTGAGGGGCAGAGGCAGGTTCAGGACCATGGAAGGCAGCCTGGTTCTTGGTTGAGCTAAGGCTAGAAACCCCGATGACCCTATGACCCTGAAGAGTGGGGTGTTTCACCCCACTCCCGAGAACACCAAGCTCCTGGCACTCGGCTGCAGCCCTCCATAGATTTGTGACCATCAGTCACATAAGGGCAAACACCCCAAGCCCCTCCACAGGTAGAAGACATGATCTGTGGTCACTTAGCCTTAAGACAGATTTCCATTTTAATGAGGTACCTAAAGGCCTGGAGGAGTTAGGCAATAAACTCTCCTTCCCAGACATTCTTCCCTGCAATAGGTATTTAACCTCAGGCCCACCCTGAGAAGTGAGGTATGGTTTTACTCATCAACTTTCTGCCATGACAATAAATGCCTTAAAACCATGAACTGCCTCTTTTCATCGGGATCCACCCCGGGGAGCCGTGGAAAAGGCTTTCACCTAAAGAGCCACTGTCTAACTTCCCATAGAAGGCCTCCCTGAGCTCCCAGTCCTGGCCACCACCAAGACAAGCCAGAGTCAGACTGCCAACAAGCCAAGGACTCTCTCCTTGTGGGACCAGCCAGAACTCTCCCACTCCCCCCCCCAACCCCAGGCTAGAACAAGCCCGCTGGCCCCAACGTCATTCTCAGCTCTTTCACCAGCGTCCTGGGTGTCTAAGAGCCTGAGAACCAGATAGCCCCAGCCTCCTTGCAGGCCCAGGGACCCTCGAGCCAGCTCGGGTTGTCCTGCACCTCAGACTGCACACCCCCACACCCAGAGTGGTGTCCCAGCTTCCCTATAGCCCGACACCCAGCACCCGTGTTGGTGGTAAGCGCAGTCAAAACTCCTGTTTCCTGCAGCAGAGCAGACAAGGGACCACTAATCCTACAGTGAGTTTGAGGCCTTCCAGGGATACATAGTAAAACTCTGTGTAGTGGTTTGAATAGGCTTGGTCACGGAGTGTTGTGGATAGCCCTGGGCTCCTATTTTGATGTTAAATTCACTCCTCAGAGGGGCTGCAGATGAGGAGTTGTTTTGTGAACTGTCTCCCCACCTTAACTTTTCAAATAAAGGCTTGAGCCAATGATTGGGCAGGAGGAAAGTGGGAGGAGCAGAGAGTCTAGGGGAGGAGCTATGGGGTATAAAACGGGAGGAGGAGGAAGTAGGAGAAGAGGAGAGAAGAAGAGAAGAAACAGGGAGAGAGAAACGGATAAAGAGAAACGGAGAGGCAGCAGGGAGAGAAGCTCGAGGCCTAGAGAAACTGCAAGTTGTATGGGATAAAATAGTTTGAAACAGAGTAGTAGAGTGGGAGGCCTGCCCAGTCTAGGCTTGTAGCTTGTTTTGTTAACTGCTGAGTTGAGCTTTCTTTTACCGGGGAACTGGGTTGGAAACATAGTAGCAACAACCGAGTGGTACTATTAGGCGGTGTGATCTTGTTCCAGTGGGTGTAGACTTGTTGGAGGAAGTGTGTCACTGTGGAAATGGAGTTTGAGACTTTTCTCCCAGCTTCCTGGAAGTCAGTCTTCTCCTGTCTACCTTGGGATAAAGATGCAGAACTCTCAGCTCCTCCAACCCCACCTTTGTGTGGATGCTGTTATGCTCTGTCCTTGGTAATGGACTGAATGAACCTCTGACCCTGTAACCTAACTACAATCATATGTTGTCCTTATAAGAGTTGCCTTGGTCATGGTGTCTGTTCACAGCAGGAAAACCCTAACTATGACACTCTGTCTCAAAAAAACAAAAAACAAAAAACAAAAAAACAATAACAAAAGGTTACCCTCTGGGGATGGAGAGATGGCTCAGCAGTTAAGAGAACCCAAGTTCGATTCCCAGGACCCATAGTGCAGCTCACAACTGTCTGTAACTCTAATTCCAGGGAATTTGACATTCCTATACAGACATACATGCAGACAAAACATCAGCCACATGAAATAACTGTTAAAAAAATTTCTTTAAAAGGACTGGAGAGGTGGCTTAGCAGTTAAGAGCACTGACTGCTCTTCCAGAGGTTCTGAGTTCAATTCCCAGCAACCACATGGTGGCTTGCAACCATCTGTAATGGGATCTGATGCCCTATTCTGGTGTATCCGAAGATAGCAACAGTGTATTCATATATAATAAATAAATCTTTTTTAAAAATTCTTTAAAAATTAAAGTTACTCCAGAAAACAATGGATGATGTTCCTGAAATCCAGGCTTATATAGGGTCTGTCTAAGGAATTCAAAAAAGAATCAGGACCGACATCAGGTCTCACAGAGATGGCAGACGATGACATGAGACATTCAAGGTAAGAGCGTGACCCACATCCTGTTTACAGATGGCAAGCGTAGCTTAGGTGAGAGGTCACCCAGGCCCTCTGGCAAGGCGGAGCTCCAAAGCAATTCTCTGAGAAATTTGACAAATCACTTCCCCACTGAACTCCTTACCCAGACTTGGATTTAAGTCATAAATAGTGCAGTTATTTGGGTGAGTACTTTCTAGTTTCACATGTGTTCTAGAATCTTGCTCACAAAAAAAAAAAAAAAAAAAAAAAAAATTATATACAAATTTGTTTGAAGATGCTTAATAATTTTAATTAATAAATGTAATTTCATTATATATGGCCCTTAACCCACCCTTGGTTTTCTCACTGGCTCTGAACAAGTTTCTTTTGCCTTTAGTTTTAGCATCCTAGGTCACTTCATGGCAGTTGACAGCTGATTCCCTGGGCTCCCTGTCTGACCTTCCAACCCAGGCAAACACAGGGACCAGCTTCATGAAGTAAGAGTGGAAAAGCCAACCAAACGAAGAATCAGATCCAAGTGGTCCAGTGAATCAGATCAGGTCCAAGTGCATGTGTATATATCAGCAACCCTGCAAGAGTAGTCATCCAGGAGGCTTCTCGTCAGCACAGATCCCAAAGCCACTGGCATCTGGAATCTTCTACCCTCCCAAGATCTACACTGTTGGTATCAGGAACCAACTTTACTATTGCAGGTCTCTTTTGAAACCAGCAATAACAATGAAATCACCCATAGATGATAGGATCTTCACTTCTACCACAAAATGTTTCTACTTCCTTTTTCAAAAAAATAAATAAAATAAAATAAAAAGAAACATTTCAGGTAAGGAATTAAGTCTGTTTTCTAGCTGTCAAGATACAGTTACCTAACCGGGTGGTGGTGGTGGTGGTGGTGGTAGTGGCGGTGGTTGGGGCGCACGCCTTTAATCCCAGCACTTGGGAGGCAGAGGCAGGCAGATTTCTGAGTTCGAGGCCAGCCTGGTCTACAGAGTGAGTTCTAGAACAGCCAGGGCTACACAGAGAAACCCTGTCTCGAAAAAAAAAAACAAAAACAAAAACAAAAAAACAAGCTAAAAAAGATACAGTTACCTTAACTGTCAATGTAGTCAGAAATATGGGGAAGAATAAACTATAGTCTAGCAGTCATGTATCATTTTTAAAATGACAGAGTCTACTAGCCAGCAGTTCCCTGTGGTCTCTGTGATCTACATGGCAACCTGGGCGGAGTCAGTTGGCTTTCAAGCCCAGTAAGTGGAGAGCTTTTTTCCCCTGTGAAATGGATACGTGTGACATGAGAAATGACTTACCTTGATTTAGAGAAGTCATCTGATTCTGAGGGTACCCAGTTTTGTCCACTGTGTTTCTCAGTGGTTATATCACAACCCAGGCAGCCTCTTGAAGCTGTGTCCATATCTTCTGAGACCTTATGGGGTAAACTGTTAAAGACATTGGGAGAGTCTATCAATCATAAGCTTAAATATATCAATAATTAGCAGAATTCTGACAAGACTGAGAGCTATATCAGTTGGTTATATATCTGAATAGAGAACATCATAATTTAATGGCAGTAGCAAAAATCAGTGTTTATCTAGACAGGATAGAAACGAAAATCTTAAGTAACTTTGATAGCTTGTGTAAGTAAAGAAAAACACATTTTGTATCAGTAGAGAAACACTTGGCTTACAGTTGATAAGGACCAGAATAAGAGAGCTGGCAGGAGCGGCTTGAGATCATGGTGACAGAAAGTGGGTTTGTCCAGGCGGGTTCAGGCCTGTGACATGAACGGTGCTGGCAGGTAAGCAGTGGAACGGATAGTCCGCGGAGAGAGGGGCAGGTGCTCACAGTTGAGACATCAGACATGTGCTTAGGCAGGGGTGGGGATGGACGGGTGCCTGAAGAGCACGGATGCTAGGGGCTGCAGGAATGGTGTGGTGGCACTGGGGGTGGCAGTGCATCTAGCTCTCAGAGTCTGCGGTGAGTGGGGAAAAGGAAGATCGCAAAAAAGAGTTCTCAGCAATGTGCACGCTATTCTTGTGGTGTTCTTCAGGGCTAGCACGCACTTTAAAAGTCCCGGCAGAGTGGGGTAAGGGGAGGTTCCCGGGGAGGGGGAGGGGCTCCCTCGCTCCAGTGAGCGAGTGCAGGGAAAGCAAGTCTCATAGACAGTCTCTGGCAGGCTGCAAGGGGCAGGGCCAGACGTGCTTTTCCCATGGCAATCCAGGAACAGAGCTAATGAGCAAATTCAAGAGGGGGAGGGCAGTAGAGTCCCTGGCAGGGGGCAGCGCCAGACCTGCTTTTCCAACAGTGAACCAGGAGAGCCAGTGGCTGCAGCGGCCACAGTGGGAGCAAGAAAATGAAGGAGGGGGAGGAGGAGGCCTATGCTAGTGTAGCGGTCACGTAGAGATACTGCTTCCTGCTTATTGTGAATTAAACCAAGACATCGCAGTAAATACGGACAAGGCCGGGAAGACAGACACAGGGGTGAGAGAATAGGCTTATTAACTGCCCCTACCAGAGTCCTGAGGGCATTATCAATAACCAGAGAGATTCTAGCACAGGCCAGACCAACAGATCATCACGTAAGAGGCTGGGGCTACACTCAGTGCCCCTGAGCTACAGAGAGCAGTTCGCCTGGGCCCCAGGAGTTTCTCAGCAGCGAGAAAGAAACTGTTTCAAAGGAGAGAGGAAAATCTCACCCAAGGGAAAAAGTTCTAGAACAAGGGTCAGTGATAAGACAGAATGTCTCCATCCTCAAAGGCAGCACAGGGGTAGATCCCAGCTCAAGAACTTCCCCCCTGGGACCATGGAGACGTTTACTCTGACCAGTGGGGCTTACCATTTCTCAGAAGTTTAAGCTAGCGAGTGTTGGATCTCCATGTGATAGCAGAGGGGGGATTCAAACCTGCAGAGTTTCTGAATCTGAGTCGCGGCACCATATGATGTTTATAAAAAGACAAAGAGAGGAGGGATATGTTGTTCAATGGAGGTGTGGTGGGGTATGGGGAAATGGGGTGCCTCGGCGGGCCCACGCTGTGAGGCATCCCTTCCCCCTGAGGGACCAGCCACACGACGGTATAGTACAGAATAGTTTATCCAGGGCATGGGGAGGGGAGTCATGAGGATGTTAGGAGCAGAGAAAAGCGGGGGGGGGGGGGGGGGGAGGGGGGTTAGCAGAGAAGGCTCCATGAGCACACGGGGGAATGGAATCGGGAGAAAGTGGGAACAGGAAGGCAAGAGCAAGAGAGGCACAAGAGTGAGCAGAGGGGGCAGGCAGCCCCTTTCATAGTGAGTCAGGCATACCTGGCTGTTGCCTGGTAACTGTGGGCGGAGCTTAGACAGAATGCTAACACACACACCTAGCTTTAAGCCAGTGGTTTTCAACCTTCCTAATGCTCTGACCCTTTATTACAGTTCCTCATGGGGTGGTGACTCCCAACCATAAAATTATTTTTGTTGCTACTTCAAAACTAATTTTTCAGAGCCGGGCGTGGTGGCGCACGCCTGTAATCCCAGCACTTGGAAGGCAGAGGCAGGCGGATTTCTGTGTTCGAGGCCAGCCTGGTCTACAGAGTGAGTTCCAGGACAGCCAGGACTACACAGAGAAACCCTGTCTCGAAAAAACAAAAACAAAAACAAAAACAAAAAGCAAAAAAAAAAACCACAAAAAAAACAACTAATTTTTCTGCTGTTACGAATCTTAATGTAAATAAATATTTTTTATCAGAGATAGAAGTTTGCCAAAAGGGGTTTGACCTACAGGTTGAGAACCGCTTCAAACAATTCCACCTTACTTGTTAGAGTTCTTAGAGGGGCCTTCAGTCAAAACCTCTCTCCCTGCTGGGAAAGGCTCCAAAACACTGAGGTAGATGAACAGATTCTTCCAGGGGTGGGGGCGGGGGTGGGGTGGGGTGTCAGTCTCAACAAACCCTTGCAGTCTCAGGTGTCTGAATCCTGTGAACTGGTTTGTTCCAGTCCCCAGAAAAACTGCTTCCTTTCTGCATCTAGTTAAGCACTTAATTATACCAGCCAAAGTCTGTTCCGCTGCAACCAGAGACCCCTAGTGACCACAGTGCTCTTTCTCTGGCTGTATAATGTCTCTCTGTTCTTTAGATTTTAAGCTTAATAACCATATGTTGAGTCCTGTTGAGTCCCATTATCTGTGCTGAGCACCTGAGAGAGAAAATCCAGTATGCAGAGTCCTGACTCAGCGCACATCAGCCCTTCCTGGGGTTACTTCAGAGGGCCTGACTAAGAGGGAGGCCAGAATGAAGTCTGCTCAGGAATCAGCCCAGGGCCCACAATTCCGTTTTTGTCTGGGGTGGGCTGTGTGACACTGCCTCCGCACCTAGACAGGACTGCCTCTGCCCCTCATTCATTCTCTGGCTTGTGGCCTCAGGCCTGTGTTTTAGGTCGCTGCTCCTCCGATGCAGACCCCATTTGTGACCCCAATTCTCATCCCACATTCACTCCACAAGTACGTGGGACTTTGCTTTGTTTTGTTGGCACTGGAGTTGAGCCCAGAGTCTTGTCAGCGCTCCATCACCGAGCTGTATCCTAAAATGTCTTTATATCTTCGTGTGTGTGTGTGTGTGTGTGTGTGTGTGTGTGTATGTGTGTCTTTGTACCGTGAGCATGCCTGGTATCCAGAAGATGGCAGTGAATCCCCCTGGAACTCCAGCTCCTGGTGGCTCTGAGCTGTCATGTGGATGCAGGAACATGGCCCTCTGGAAGAACAGCCAGTGCTCTTAACTCCAGCCTGTATTTCTATTTTAAGATGAGTCTCAATAAATGACCCAGATTGTGCTTAAACTCACTTTGTAGCTTTGTCAGGCCTTGAACTTGTAATCATCCTGCCTCATCCTCCTCAGTAGCTTAGATTAGAGATTAGAGCCCTGGGCCACAAGGCCCAATTTATTGGGTATCATGACTGCCAGTCATCAAAGAACCCATACAATACAGGGTGGACTAATCCCTGTCCATATCCATTTAGACACTATAGTAGACTATTTTTATTAATTTAAAAAAATGCATGAGGTAGGCTAAAAGAAAAAAAAAGATTTGAGACAGTTGTGTATTCTGGACTAGACTCAAACTCTAGGACCCTTGATCCTCCTGCTTCCAATTCCAGTGTGTGCAGGATTACAAGTGTGTGCCACCACACCTAGTTTTAACCTTTTTATAGACAGAGGTTTATGTAACTCCCAGCTCCAGAGATGAGAGGCATAATCCAGAGTGTCTTGGAAGACCTGTGGCAAACGGCAGAAGCACTCAAGAGGAAGAGGTCACAGTTTGAAACAAACCAGAGAAAACCGAGGCCAGTACAGTCCTTGCAGGGCTCACCCCACCCACCCGATTCAATTCCCACTGCACCCTACATTGTGAAGATCTTATCTCCAAACATCACAATGAAGATCAGGCTCCTATGCAGGAACCTTCAGGGGACAAAAAGCACACAGTGCAGCAGTTAAGCAGTTAGAGCCGGGTGAGGCAGCACACACCTTTAATCCCAACACTCAGCAGGGAGAGGCAGGCAGGTATCTGTGACTTCCAGGCCTTCCTGGTTTGCAAAGCCAGTTCCATCCTAACCAGGACAATACACCTCATCTTAAAAATAATAGTAATGAAATAAATATGAAGCCGCATAGTAGTGTGTACCTAAGAATCCATCCGGCATTCGGAAGGTGGAGGTAAGGGGGCACTTCCAGTCCAGCATTCAGAAGGCAGAGGTCACAAGAACAAGACAAGAGAGTCTAAGAACAAGACCCAGGCCAATCTGGGATATATACCTAGATCTTGCATAAAGGAAGTTAAAGAGGAAGACAGACTACAGCTGCAGAGATGGTTCAGTCAGTATAAATAGCGCTTCCCTTGTAACTGACCCAATAAAAAGCTAGGTATCACATACCTGTGACAGTGTCAGTGGTTGAGGAGAAGTTTGTTGGCCAGTTATCCTAGCCTGTGTGACAAAGTCCCAGGTCACCTTGAAATCAATGTCAATAGGTAGAAAGCACCACAGATGCCTTGATACACACACATACACTCACACTTATAACCTCACATAACCATGCACATAAAAAAATGACAATTAATAAAACAGGAGTTTTGTGGTGGGATTGGAACCTCTGAGGCATGTGGTTAGACCCCTCCTTCAGCATGGTGCCAGGAGTCTCCTCAAGCAGTGTGGTTTGGAGAACACCTATCTAGTTCCATGGAGCACACAGTACTTAGACATATGCAGGTAGCTATCCTAGGCTTTGAATTGCATGGCTTCTGCTCTGGGTCCAACCGAATTCCAGAGACCCCAGCACAGACTTAACAGATCCCACCCTCACTATGTTAAACCTGACTGTGAAGCAGACACACCAAGGTTTGCCATCAAGAATGTCCCAAGCCTGCTAAAGAGGTGAGAGGGGCATCTGTTCATCAAGAGAAGACCCTAGAAAGCAACATGTAGTATGAATTTTGAATTAATCCCGGCATGGGTTTCCTTCCCACCTCTGACCATTTATGTTCCCAAGTGAAAGACACACGCACAGCCTTATATTTTAAAATGCCTTGAGCAGCTCAACAGCTGGACCGCTGCCTACCCTCCATGCTGTTAGAATGCACCTCCTGGTGATAACGCTGAGTTACTACTTCCTAATTTCTATCATCTGCCTTGGCTGCTCTTAACTCCGATTAGTCAGCCCTCTTGGCCCAGAGCTCAGGGCGCGTTCCTTCCCTGTCCCACTATCCCACGGTGGCTCCTGTCTCTCTGCTGCATACTCTTCTAGGACATGGTGGTTCCCCCCACTCCTCCTTCCCTGTGGTCCCAAGCCCAGGAAACCTACACCCCCTTCCCCATGTCTCTTCTTCCTGGCTATTGGCTGCTGGGATCTTTATTTGCCAATCAGGATTAACTGGGGGCGGGTTTCCTCGGAGTCTTAGGCGTAGACTCCCCCGTGCAAACAGTTTTGGGGAACCCAAATCAGCATTAGAATACAAACAGAATTAGGCCAAGCCCACTCCAGCAGCACCTCCTGTTAGAGCCGGCAGAGGAGCCGTCACTCCGGCGCCTTGCTGAACATAAGGAGACGAGTGACTGTGTGCAGGACTGACCACAACAGG